>JAVJGG010000007.1:10024687-10044695 GCA_035590195.1 Aviceda cuculoides
GGGCGGACTTGGATCCGGAGGGCGAGGAGTGCCAGCCTCGCTTGTCCCGGAGCCCAACAGAAGTTGCCTAGACAATTGAGTCATTTTTAATGACGGTGGCAGCACTAACTGGAGCAAGGGAAGAAAGGGTGTCCAAGAAAAAAAAGAGGAAGAAAAGAGAGCATGTCTGTAAAACTCTTCCCAGTTTGTTGTAAGGAAAGATTTGAATCTGCTATACCTGTCAGCAAAGCTATAAAAAAAAGATGGACCATCTTATTATAGATTATATAGCTCTCTGAGTTTTTATGAGTTCACTGACAGCCAAACACCAAATGAAGATTTTTTTTTTTCTCTCTTCCAATGTACATGAGGTGTTTTATAGTCTAGTGCTCTCTTTCCCCCCTTATACTTTTATCTCTCCATACTTGTTATTTATTTCTCCATACTTGTTATGGCAGTCCCCCCCTGCCAAAGCTCTTGCTGTTCCCTCTCTGCTTCTATTTAAATGAGTCACCAACATTTTCTGCTGCATATTCTAATACTTTGCCTTCTATCTCTCTTCTTTTTTTTTCTGTTTGTGGGTTTGGTTTTTTTTTTTTTTTTTTTTTTCCCTTAAAGATGTCTTGAAGCAGATCTATGTGGGCTCGAGAGGTTTGAGGCCATACTGTATCTGGTTGTATAGCAACAGTTCTACCTGCCACTGCAGCATGCTCAGTTAATCATTGCAATAAGTCTCTGATCTTGTTTTGAGATATTGTTATGGGATCAGACCAGTAAATAAGAATGTGTGACATACCTGCAGTCAGTCACCGGGGTTCACACTTAAAACCAGAGTTTCAGAAAAGTTTACTATTTTCTCCATATCTACAGCTATGGATCCCTATACTTGGGAACATGTAGAGCTGATTTATATGATGTGTTGGTACACATATCCTTTCATTGGTTCTTCAGTGTAAGATTCTGATATTAGTTAATTCAGCTTTTTAAAGCACCTATTAATTAGGTACAGAATTTATAATGGCATACCTAGGGGAAAAAAAAAAAACACCTGAGCGTAGCTGAAACTTTAATTACTTATGAACAAAAAATGAATGCCAAAAAGAACTCATTTAGGAGACTAATTTGAAATTTTAGTCTCATTTTTTCCCACCTTGTCATTATTTTATTTCTTGGAAAATAATTTTTGCCTCTTTTGGTGTAGGAATAGGGAGTAAAAATACAGTTACTGGAACATCATTTACTTTTCTAGATAAAAAGTTGTTCTACTAAGACTTGGAATTCTGCAGCTGATCAAACTCTTCAGCAAAAGCAGTAATAAGCCTATGTGAGGGTTTGCTCAATCTTTAAAAACTAATTCATTCAGTATGTTTGTTGAATATGAGAGTAAGTTTTCTTACTGTGATCGAACAGTTCTGGTTTTGTCTTGGGTTAGAAACTAAGTATAGGTAAACTGACTTAGGAAATTTTTTTTAAATTAAGCTGTTAGGAGTGTAAATAAATCTTCATTTTGTTTGATTTCCTGTATGGAACAAAGTTTTTATATTTGTCAGATGGTATTTCATAATCAAAATCTTCAAAACAGTCTGGGGAAAAAAAGTGGTGTGAGGAGGCCAATTGATTCATGAGAAAGATGGATAAAGTGAAAGCACAAAACAAAGCAAGCTTCATAAAAATATTTACGTTCTTTAAACTCTTGTGCATGGAAGTGAAGTGCTTTCTGAATTCCAGATACATACTCCTTTTGAAGGGCTTTTTTAAATAACTGATGTCAGTTCTTCTTGAGATAAATGTTTCTTTATCCAGGTGGGACAGAATTATTCCAAATGCTTTGTGTTAACCTAGTGGTTCCCATAGAAGCGATGGGTAAAACTCTTAGTGCTATTAATGTGACCAGAGGTGGATTTATCTTTGGGTTACTTGAAAAAGTTGCATCCTGCATCTCGCAGTGGTTTTGCCCTAGTGAATGGATATTGGGGTCACCGTGTCCCACGTGCTCTTTGCTGTAATTTCACTTTCACTTCCAACGAGCTCCAGTGAAATGATTTGCAGTGCCGTTCCTATTTGCCTACTGGCACTGGTTGGACTTGTCATCCAAAACCCAGTCCAGCTTTAAATCAGGATTGCAGGTTTGTGTCCAGTATCCTGGCAGGAAGACCTCATTGAATTCAGCAGGTTTCCATTATAATTTAAACGGTAGTAGATAAGTAGAAATCGTTGTTTCTTTGCTGCCACTAATCATGGTGCCTCATCTATGTTTTCTTTTGTTGGATGAGCTCTTTTGTAATAAATATATCACTTTGATAAGGTTGCCTCACCTGGATGGGAACATTTTGCAGCTATACCAGCAAAGGGACAAAAAAAGTGAAAAGACTGTCCCTGCCAGCGCTTTTGCATCCTGCCGCCTTTCTATAACTGTACTCCCCGGCTCGAACTGACAATTTCCGCATGCACTTACAACTAGACCTTGCGTGATGCTCATTTTCACGTGGTTCGGTGTAGTTGCCTTCTTTCCACCTAGATCTTGTTGGTGACCGGTGTAAATCACTTTATCCAAGACAATGTTTGTCCTCTCTGGTAGAAGAACCCAAGCTCAGAGTTTGAGAGAGGAGTGGGGAGGCTGTCAGGAGTACGGCATGGCATCAACAGTCCTAACCCTTCCCTTGTTCTCGTCGTGGCTGTCCGTGCTTCACCCTCTTACAACCGCGTGCTGATTGCCCCAAAGCCGAAGTGGCAACAGAGGATCCCCAGCTGTGCTGTGGTATTGGCAACTAGCCACTTAGAGACACGTGTCCTGGAACAGAGACAGAACTTGTCAATGGGTGTAATTACTGGCATCTGTACTGCTGACTGTGGGACAGAGCAAAAAAAGGAGCTTGAGAAATGCCACTCGAAATTCAGGGCCAGCTGTTGAGCCCTGCTGCTGACCCTTTCCAAGGGTGTTCTGCTAGAATAGATGGGAACCCTTTTCTTTTGATTACACCTAGGAATCTTAAAGCTAGCTAAGGTAAAGATAGCTATCTCAAAAAAAAAAAAACCCAAAAAACAAAAAACACCAAAACCAACAAAAAAACAAAAAAAAGCAAAAGCTAAATAGCTGAATATCAGGAACTGTGATTCTAATGGCTATGCGTGAAACTCAGGTACTATCCTTTAGATTATATATTTCATCACCTCTTATGATACGTTCGGAGGGTACGTGCTTCAGCCAGTGTACAGGATCTATTATCAGACAGGGGTAAGGTCCACGGGTATTCTCCACTCCAGTTACCTTTTTGGTTTCACTCAGTCCACAATTATAAAACATGATTTCAAATCTACTTCTTGTGAGTTTTTTTTCTTTATTTAGCTGTAACATTGCTTTATGTAATAAATCTGTTATTTTTTTAAAAAAATAAATAGAAATTCCATGGCAGTTAATCTCTTATGAAAGAGATGTTTAGAAACTGCCTTCGGACCGCGATCGTCTAAATAATACCTTTGATAAACTGCGTTTTCCACAAAGGATAGTATTGCTGTTAATCTATTAAAAAAATCAGCTCCGGAGGGGTACAATGCGATAGAAGGAAGCAAATATAAAAACCTCCCAGTCATGACATATGGGAGAACCTTTTGACTACAAAATTGTCTTAGTAGTGTCATAAAGGTGCTCTCTTCTAGCAGCATGCCTTACGGTAGATTTATTACTTCAAGGATATTTCTGAGTATAAGCAAATATCATGGGTAATGTTCAGGACTACCTGTAAGTGGTTTAATACAACTAAATTTGAAATATACTTTAAATATTAATGTATTCGAAGCTGGGGCCTGCGTGCCTGAAGTCTGAGATTCACTGAGTCACCCACCTAAAGCAAAATTCTTCAGACTTAGTCACCTGGAGCTGGAGAGTTAGTGCTTTTTAAAAAATGTACATGGGAACTTCTATCATGTGGGGACTGAGCACAGGAACCTAATTTTCACAGGTTTTAAATTGGGATATTAACATGTAATAAACTCAAAGAACTTGGAGGTTTTAAAATAATTTCAAATAAAAAAAAAAAAAAAAGAAAAAGCTGCAGTATTGAGACACAGGGTATTGAGAAATAACATTGAAACTGCTTTCAGCCTGCTGTGTGAGGTATCCAGATACAGCTGTGTTTCAGGAACATAGAAGAATATTATACTTTGATGTATGTCAACAGATAGCATTATCTTTACGGAAATTTTAATACTGATCTGTTTCAAAAATGTACATTGGAACTTTTAACATCTGTATCTTACAGATTTTAATTTTCTGGTTCTTGTTTTCTTCTGTTGGCCCCTCCAACTCTCTCCTCTCTTTTCATACATCAGCAGCAGTTGGGCTGCTGAGGTCACAATTAATTTTACAAATCCTAGCATTTTTCTCTTCTAGCAGTCCAGCGTAGAGAATGAATCTGTGACAGACTCGCCAGCTGGCAGAGGTGATAAAATATCAGATTACAATTTAATAAATAATGTTAAAATATGTATATCATTTTCTGACAGATAAATTGAACCCATTTGAAGTAGTGGTCCGTCAACTTTCCAAGGTGGAAAAAGCTGATGTATCTATTCCTGAGCCTCTGTTTCAATGACAGTTGTCATAATTCAAAACAAATGCAGCTTGTGTTTTGGGGTGAGAAAATAAGGCACAGTGCAGCGTGTGGGCTAGAAAATACCTCTGGGTTTGTTCAAGAAAGTCATGGTTAAAGATTACTTTTAAAAAATTGATTCCCTGCTAATGAGCTCCGAAGCAGGCAGCGTTATCGCCCCTTCATTGCCTGAAGCATGCCATCGCAGGGCACTTCCCAAAGCATTCCCCCAGTGCCCCTCTTAAGGCAAGGAGGGTACTTCACATCTCCGACATTCCCAGCTGCAGCTTTTAACCGTGACGCCAGGTCCCTTCTCTTCGGATTTTCTTTGGTACCATTGCTGTCCCTGGCTGTATTGCAGTCTTCCTGGAAAAGCCGGTTTTTGCATGTTGTTTCGAAACAAAGGGTTGACTCTGAAGAACTCCTGCCCAAATGATGAGACGCTTTTAGGATCCGCATGAATTGTTTGGGAAGGAGACCAACCTCCGCTTGCTGCCCTCTTAAATCTGTCCGAGCTCCCTACCAGTAACTCCCACTCCCATCCTTCTCTGTTGGTCTCTCTCACTTCATGTAGAGTAACAAACCTCTTTTGTTGTATTTGTAGCTGTCAGTCAGTTTTCAAATTACAGATTCAGCTGCAAAGGAATGATGATTTCTTTTTCTACATTACTAAGTCTAAGTATTAGTTTTTGGTAGAGTAGTTCAGATCTAGAACGAGTGGCATAGAAATTGAAGGGTAGAAAATACCATCCAATTAAAACCTGTTGGTCGTGTGTTTTTTTTTGTTTGTTTTGTTTTGGGTTTTTTTTGTATGAACTGTTCACATAATCAGTCTCCTGACTAATTATGCTTTCAAAGATCAAGTGTAATTTTTTCTTTCTCTTTGTTTTATTTTTATTTTTATTTTTTCTCTTTTACTTAGTGCCATGTTAAAAAAAACCTGGGATGTCATATAAATTTAACCTGGGGTTTTTGAGCTTCAAGAGGCATACTTACCAATCCTTTGTTAAAAGAATATTTTTACTTGGTCATCATGCCTTGTATATTTATCATTAATCATATTATTATTCCTTCTCACAAAATGGCTGTTTTTCTTTTTGTTCATTTGATTGGTTTTGTTTGGGGGTTTTTTTGACATTAACTTTACAAAGCTCAAAAAGTACTTGCCACAGTCTCCCCCAATTTAGCAATGGGCTGCTTCTGCTGTTCTTGGTGTTAGTGTCCTAGCTTTATTCAAATCCAGATCTATTTTGAATCGCATCCTTTGAGATGGACGTAATGCATGTCTGTTGTAATGTATCAAATGAGTTTTGAGTATATATTTATAATTAGATGTCTATGTTTTTCTTTAACTCACAGGCATTTTTTCAGGTAATTATGTTACCTTTCGCTTGAAAGTAATTAGGCAATATAATTCCTATCCTTATTAAAAAGCACAGTTTCAAACTGATATGTGATACATGTGGGTGAGAGAGTATTCAGTGACACAAGAAATTATTGTCCAGCTGATCTGCCACATTATAATCAGCCTGATATGGGAGTATGCTGGCCTTTTTGGTTTTTTTCCTCTCTGCTGTTATGCTGTGGGTACCCTCTCATTAGGCTGGAAGAAGCTTCTTTTCTTTCTAGCACCATAGTAGGACTGTTGAGAACTAGCCTTGCAAAGTATATTTTGTGACAAACTAATGCATCAGTTTCACTTTATTGTCCTTCCCTCTCTCCAGGTTTATGTGTTGTTCAAGGGAGTTGTGTATGCAAAATAGAAATATTTGTTCACTTTACTAATGAAATGCTCATTAAAAAACAAAAATATTGTTACTGCTCTCACACAGTCCTTGGGACCAAATTGACTTTTGGTCATGGAAAGGACCAGGGCTATTAAGAGTAAACTTCTTTTTTTAAAATTAAAAAATATGTATCAAGCATAAAAAACCCCACATCTTAACTGCTAACCAATTCTGATAAGTAACTGCAGTGCTCTCTCTGCACATGTAATTGTTAGAATTAGTACCTGTTCTGTATCAAACTGAAAACCTTTATGTTTTTACTTATCAAAATATCTCTTTCTTCTATGTTTCTGAAGGTCCTTGTACAATAGCTACAGGTGCACAAGATCATCTCATGCACAGCGGTCTGTCATTTCAGTTGCTTTTTTCTATCATTCTGTCTGTAGTGGAATCAGCCTCCTGCTCCTGGAACTTGGGGTCTTGGCAATTTCTTAATACTGCGTATTAAACTGTTCCAGCTCAGATTGTGAACTCAGGGTTAGATCTTCTCTCTTAGCTTCACTTCCCTTTCTTAGGAGTTCACTGTATCTGAACACGGAGCTCCGCGGGAGCTTTCACACTCTAACGTCCACGCTAGCCTCGCGTGTTTTAGAAACCAACTCTGGCAGGACTGCCTTGGTGGAGTATCCTGAAAATCTAACCTGGGCTTTGTGGGAAGTGCCTGCAACACTGAAAACAGAAGTGCAAATGAAGTTTGGCACCGAAGAAATAAAAGCTCATGGTTTTATTTAAATAATGGTTTTATTTAAATAATGAAATGTGTATTCAGCAGTAATGAGCATGCTGTCTTGACTGTGCTGCCCAGCAAGCACATACCTGCCGTAGCCTGAAGGGACTGCAGTCTCCTTCGCCTTTCGCCTCTTGCCGAGGATGCTACTCGGTGCTTGTTGTGGTCCTGGCTTTTTACAGCTTGGATTCTTGCCAGCTGGAAATTTCCTGAGACCACAAATCCATTTCACTTAAGCCAGCGTACATCCATCAAACGCTAACAATATGTGCTATATGCTCTCATTTGTTCCATCTAGTTGCTGGTTGTAGAAACATTTGGACATTTAGCCTCCATAGGCTCTACCATTCCTTATAACATAAACAATCTAATATATATATATATATATATATAGTATCTAATAACCTCTCCCTCAGGCAAAATGGTTGTCAGACAGGAGAGTTGAATTATCATGAGTATCCATGCATATCAGAATGTGATTTATTGAAACTGCTGTTAAATTAAGGGCAAGGCTCTATTTCTTATTTTTCAGGAGCTGCAAATTTCTCCTGGTGTGGAAGTAATTATTAATATCCTCTTCTCATTCCTCTATTTATCTGGTCCCTAGGACTTGAGCGCTTTATGGACTTGACAAGAAAAATACAGATTTCCACATATTAAAAAAAAAAAAAAAAAGTGGGGAAGAGGAAGTCACCATAAGAGGAAACAGATAATAATTTTAAATGTACCTTAAAAGGCAAATGAATATCAGACAGCATTTCCCCAAATTCCTATATGAAGCCATTGCTGATTTTCAATAAACCTCAGATTTTCACAGAATTGAACTCTGAGGTATAGATTGCATATCTGCTAAACTTTTCATTGCCCACAGTTTTGCTTTCAGACCCTGAACCACATCCAAAGAGAAGATATTCACAAACGTTCAAGTACAGGGTTTCTATCAGAATTATTTCTACTTAAGCAATCCTATTTTTTCTTTGTATATTGGATATCAAAAAAGTTGACTAAGTGTTGTGGTGGAGAAACTGGCTTTTTAACTTACTGTGCTGCATATCAGAGACATAAGATTCACAGGATTTCAGCAGTGTATCTGCTTTTCAGTGATTAACCTCCGAATGCTTCTTTTTATTGATGGCATGAATATACAGATTTTGTTGCTGTGGGGTTTTTTTGTTGTTTTATTTTATTTTTTTTTTTAATGACCCGTTTTCTGGACATTGGCGTGCAGGTCCATAGCTTTTATCGATCACTCTGCAAAAGAACATGCAATGCAGGATCTCCCTTACGGTAGTTGGTCTCACATTTTACTGACTATAGCCAGGGAAGGTTGTCTTGTGCAAGATGAAGCGCGATGAGTAGATGAGGGCTTCTCCGAGTTCCACCACCTTGGTGCAGTTATAGCAAGTGTCCGCTGAAAGGCAGCGGTGCGAATCTTGACTGGGGGTGTTATTCAAGCAAACGACTTTGCAATAACTCAGCTTAAAACTTCTGGCCACAGAAAATTTGACTACTTGATAATACGTTGCTACGTGTAAAAATCCTTAGTTATAAACTCCTGGGGGATGGGGGAGGAAAAAAACCAAGGAACGCTGCTTTTTAGACTTGCATTATAACAGTCTGCTTGGCCCAGGTGTAGCTCACAGAATTGCTGGCTGTATCCACGTACATGTTCTGTAACATTATTAGTATTTCATATTTTTTGCTTCAATCCTATCTTTTGGGTTACATATTTTAAGTAAATTCTGTATGGACAGTTTTGTACAAGAATAGCTCCTCAGCGTGTAATTGCAGAAATTTCTGTGGTGTTACACTGAATCATAAATGAATAGTGTAGGGGAAGAAAAAAAGTGGGAAAATAATAATAATAATAAAACTTATAAATGAATGAAATTCCCACTCTTTGATTTGTTCTTCTCTAATAACTTCATTCGATATCTGTAAATAATGCAAGAAGACAGAGCATTTTCTGCAGGAAGGACTGACTTTTTTTTTTAAAGATCTTTCAGTGTTACATTTCTGACAAGGTGTTAATGCAAATTTTCAGGAAGATGGCAGAACTTGTAAATATGGCTGACAAGTATTTTTTCCAGTTTGTTCCCACCTTTGTCATTTTCTTTATGACGTAGTTCTGTGTATTTCTGCAAGTTCTTACAAATGTGAATTAAGTTGCAGAAGATCCTGGCGAACAAGGTAACATCTATGTCCCTTGTTTTTGAAACAATTTAAAAACAAAATAAAACCTCACTTTCTGTACTGACTCCTCTGAAAATGAGGAAAGATACATTTTTCCTATTGGGGAAAAATTGCTTGAATTACTGGAAAATATTCAACCTGAGACAGAGAACAATGTGGAAAAATGTGGTGGAGTGAGAGATTCAGACAGTTTTAATCAACCAAATAAAGACAGTTTATAATGACAGTCAATCCTGACAAAAACTGTCACTATAACTCACTTAGAATAACTTGCTATATAGAGAGCTGTCAATATGAATCTAGCTTAATAACATCTTCCTACCAAACAAGAAATGTTTATTCCGAGTATGTTAGTATAGAGCAGGTGAATGGTTTTGTGATGTTACGTGTAAATCAGGGTATTTCCACTAATAACTTGGATTTCTCTTTAGGTCAGTGTGTCTACCTGTCTCTGGTGTATTTTCATCATTTAAGTAAGGAGACTTTTAAAGTGAGAATTTAACTGGCATTTAAATGATTTACGATAATGACTTTGTTTCTCTTCGTGGTACTATATTTGTACAAAGCTAGAATTTTATATACTGGTATGCCACGCATTATTTCAGTAACAGAAATTTTGCTGTGACATGGCTATTTGTTATTAAATTAGTTCCCCAAATAGGTTCCTTTTAAACTATATTCAATTTCTTTTATGTCTGGGTGAAATATATCCAAGGGGAAATATAACGGGTATCATTCAGTCCAAATAGGAACTGTTTATCACAGTAAGCTTTCTAAGTGATATCTCGATATTTTGACTTATTACAAGATACATATATTAAATAATAAACATATGTACTGTAGACACACAAATTTTAGTTATGATTTTCTATTTTCCTTGTAAATGTAATTTGTACTCTTTATTTGGGGCTCCAATTATGTGCTTGAGCACTCGTAATTACTCTAGTTGACAAATCCCATTTAGGTAGCTCTTCTCTTCCTCCTCCTTCTCTTGTTTCAGAAGTTTATCTACTGTTGCAGAAAAGGGAAAAAATAAAAATGTATTTCCTGCAATCCTCTCGGTAATGTTCTGCCACAGGGATTATTTATTTATTAAGTGGTGAATGGAAAATTTCAGACTTTGTTAGGGTTGAAATTGCACCCAGTGTACAAAAAATATGATTAGGGCTGTGTTATCAAGTGCTAGTAGGAAATAAAATTAAATTTGGCATTTGATTTTCCAAGTGTGAATGGTACCCATTTTTATTACCATTAGTGGTATATCCCGTGTTTATTCCAAGATCTTGTGGAAGTTTGCTTTCTTAAACATTCAAATTTTGTTTATTAACAATTTTGTTTTGTAATAGCATAAACTCATCCTCACCATGAAGGCAAGTTCTTTCAGGTGGCTTGAGTGATACTAAGTAGGTATGTATTTTTGCTGTGTGCCGGCCACATTTTTATCTCTGATACTCAGTTTGAGGAATAAACATACAGCAACAGAATTCAAGTGGGGGAAAAAAAAAATTTCAAGTGAATCAATCAATGAGACTGATAAAAACATAGGGGCTTTTTCAAAGAAATTAACACCAACCAAACATTCTCGTTGGTGAAGTAGATTTTTTTTTTTTTTAAACTTTTAAGTGAGAGAGCAAACATTTCTTTGCTATGAAACTACGATACTTTCCATTGGGTGGGTGCATTCAATTTACTAACCTAGTTACTAGTCCTTTTTAGACAGTCACTATGTAGTTAAATTGCCCCTTTATGCCATTGCAAGCCTGCTGGTCTGAATGTAGCGGAGATGAGCTCCGGAGGAAGAGATGCTAGCTAGAGTTAGGAACTGTGAACTCATCTGCCTCGGAATAGGGAGATTTACCTGGAAATGGTTGAGAGGACATAAAATTGCTGATCTGCTCTTGTAGGCTGCAATATTAAGGCCACTTGTTTTAGAAGCAGCTAAGACCAATTTCTATCTGAGAAAAAGGTGAAACTGGTAACTGTGTGAGCAATCGCCTTAAACAATGCAATGTGAAACAGTTCAAAATACATTTATTGCAGAAAGGAATTTTTTTATTCTTGTTTTAAAGGGAAAAAGCTTATTCAGGCTATATCTTTTCTGTGTAGACCTGTACATTGCTGAAAATTCTGTCAAGTGCTTTAGTAATAGCTGGGGTGGCGAGAAGAAAGACTATGGAGGGGATGGAGCGAGAACTGGGCAGCACGAGGTGTCTGAGATTGGACCGCAGGTGCAGCCAACGCGTTGGCTTGCGTGATTGGAACAGTTATTAAAAGTCACTGGATAACCCCCACAGCAGAAAAATATACAAGAAATGCTGTGAACAGGAGTAGCTAATAGCAAACCTAGTTAGCGCAAATAAGGGGAGACGAATACCGGTACTGTAAATAGCTAATGGTAAAACGAGGTAGGGAATCGTACCAGATGACCAGGGAAGCTGGCAGAGCACAGACCTCCTGAAGCTGGGGTGGCCTCAGGAAACCCAGATATACAGTAATTCAGCAGCTGTCAGTCAAAAAGAGGTGGGGTACCTGCAAGAATATTTGCTTATATATTCCTGGGGAGGTAGCAAGGCAGCTCGTCTCTTCAGGGAGGTTTCTGCTTTCACAAATTGAATTGTTACTGAATTTTCCTTTTCTTCCAATTCTGGTGAAGTTTTGCTTGACCAAGACCATCTTATGTTTTGTTGGCTGTAAGCTAGGACATTAGAAAGTGTAATTTAGTTTCTCAGGTTTCTAAGAATGGGCTCAAGGTGGTGGTATTCAGGTGTTCTAAACAGGATCCTCTAGAAAGTGAGAGCACATGGAATTACGCAGTAGAGAGAATCTTCCTGAAATATCCACTCCTGCACAAAAGCACTGGTACAGAGAGATTTGCAATTTAAAAAACCCACTATATTTCACTGAGGTTTTGCCTTTAGGAGGCAGTTATTGGCTATTTTGCATATAGAAAATCAAATCTGTCAACAGGGGACTGATTGTCCCGACTTTTGTTAAATATTGGCCTTTTCTTGGAGTAATTGCTGGAATATTTCCAGAAAATAGTTTTAATTTGCCCAATAAGCATAAGGAAATTTTAGGTAGAGGTAGGCTTAAATTCTTGGGCTCAGTTGATTTTGCCCAAAAGGTTCTATTTATAAAAAACCCCAAATATTAAACAATACAGCCCCTGAATGACTTGAAGGAGAGGGCTGTCTGGTGTTTCTATAATCAGTCTTTACTGGGACTTTGGATGTAGCTAAAGGACTTTCTACCAATTTATCATTACTAATAGCAGCCGTGGCCTTATGTCATGCCATTGACAAATGATTTTTTTTCAGTGCTGGTATTGGCATTTTGGCAATCCTTCGAGTACACTTACGTACTGCCTTCATTAGTTTAATGAGAAATATTTTTATATTTTTTCCTGAAAAAGAGAACTAGCTGAGAACTTTATGTAACATTAAGTTGCTCAAGTATTTTAAAAATATGAGCGGATGCTTTAAGGTATTTGGTCAAGCTGAAAATGCTGTATTGTTTGGTGTGTGTCCTAATGAATTTCAGGTGTTGTGGCTAAATGTCCCTTTGGTACTAATAATTTGAAAATGTGTACTTGCTGTATTACTGCAGAAACACATTTTCAATATTTCTTTTCAGGTAAAATGACTCTCTGAACTACTTCTCAAGGGTATTTTAATATGGCTAGCAATTCTTGTTATTAAAAGTAAATATTGAAACTGTTCTCAAGCACCTTGAGTAATAGTAAATGGAGAAGGTATATTGCAGAAAAACAACCTGTATTTTAAAGAACTGGGGCCAGGTGGGTTTTGCAGCACATGTAAAGTGAATAGAGCCTTTTCAATAAAATGATGGAACTGAACTAATGGCCTTGGATAATTAGGGAGCAAATCCAGTGTTTGTTGTAGTTAAGGGAGCCTTCTACTGACATCAGTGGTGATTACCTAAGGCTGAAGATATTAGGAAGAACTTAACCAGAAATAAATAGGAAGGTTCTCTCCCAGCTGTACTTCAGACTACATAAAAATCTGTGTAATAAATGAAAACAATTAATAAAGAAAAAAATAGAAGAAATAAGGTTTAAGCCTTTTGTTACTTTATGTATCAGTAGCGTAATGAGCTTAGTGCGCGTTAGGAATTAATACAATGTCCTTTTAAATTGAGTCTCTACATTGATTTTAGAAGGTTTAGGGAAACGCTGCAAGTTTAGGAATAGAGGTCAGTGGTTACTGTTTCCAGGACTGAGGCAGTAGTTTCAGAAATCTAAAGCAAACTGTGGTACTAAGAAAAAAGTAACCCAACAGATATATTGTATTTCAGAAACAATGTGCAGTGCGTCGTATATCACAAAATATTTCCAGGCAGTGATTCAAACTGATAGAGCAGACCAAAGACCTTTATGGTGGGAGCGAATTCAACAGCCTGAAGTGTAAGTGGTAAAGTAATAAAATATGGCTTTGTGCTGCAGTACTTAAAAGCAGACTGTAATGTAGACTAGGCAATATTAGAACCACACCACTAGAAACACAGTTTCACAGGTTTGTATTTATTTCTGATTTATACCTCATTAAATTTGTCAAACATACTACTTTTCACCAAGAACTATACAAATCTCTTTTCTCTTTCTTAATTTGTAAGTACAGTCATTTAGCAATGCAATGTTAAAATGTTAAAAACTTAAAATTCTTTCAAAATCTGAAACACTTAGATGTGAAATTTTTGAAAATTAAACACAACTTCTGTGTCCGCCTCATCACGATAGTATTAGTGAAAAGGTAAGATCCATCATTCCTCAAGGCTCTATAAATTTGAAAGGCATTTCTCAGGCGTGAAATGATAAATGATGCTGGAAAATTGTAATAGCTTTAAAACTAGAACAAGATTGTGTCAGAAGTATCTCCTCAACCAGTGAAGTGAAATTGAGAGTGGAGAGGGAGTCCTCATCAGCACAAATAGTCACAGCTTTATAAGTGAAGAAATGTGTAGAAAACTGCTGAATCTTCAAGTGTTGTTGGGAATTGGCAGAGTTACATAGGGTCACTTTTGACCGAATACGTTTTCCATTTCAGAAAATATGAATGGAACTTATTACGGTACAAATATCGCTGTAAAGTGGTCAAACTAATCTACGAGCACTGTTAACAAAACATAAAGGTCAAAGTAATTTCTGTGGAAAAACGTATCAGCATTTCTCTGTGTGAAACAGTTCACATATCATATGTTTATGTTTTCTGCCCCAAATGGTCTCGAGGTGGGGAGACGCGGCGGCTGCTTTGATATAGATCCCCGACTGCCAACCTTCCCCGAAGAGCCTTCGGGGCATTTCTTACCTCTGCCGCACTAATCCTCTGCTCTGAGGACCTGTTCCCTAATTCTCCTTCGAGTAATTCAGAAGCTAAGAGAGAACAGGCCTTGCCTTTGCTTTATTTTTACACTTCTCTTGCCCTTTGTCTCATGGCCGTATATATCATCCTGAGCATATGTCAGACTGCCAGAGGCTACTAATAGCTGCCTCACTCCAAGAGATTTACAAAAAATCAGCTTGTGCTCTGCCAAGCAGGACCCACAGAAACGTGGGCATGCTGCTGACTGAACAAATAATTCTCATTTAAGGCTTTCCTGTTTTTGACGTGGTAGAGGCTTTAATTCTGAACTTCTAATTCTCTGAATTTGTTGTAAAGTTTTACACGTTCAAATACTTTTTCCTAGCTAGAAAATTAAATTAAAGAAATGGAATTATTATTACAGTTCTGTACAGAAGTGCTAATAACATGAAATATATAATTCTTAGGGGAAAAATTCAAATATAGTAGGTGATTAGGGTGGTATTACCGGCTGGCAAACAGAAAATTACTGTAAGCTGAACAGCAGGATGTAAGGATATTGTGGTGAATTATAAAAACATTTGGCACATTGCTAGAGTTCGTCTCTATGGTGTTGTGTTATCTCATTTCAAATATTGTAATTAAAATTGGACAAACTTTGCCTTAATGTAGCTGGGGCTTATCTTCCCAAATGCACTCTAAAATTTTCCTCTGTACTTATTTTGTGTGAGAGAGATTGAGAATAGAGCATTGCCCTAAGGTCCTGGAATTTCATTCTTGGGTTACTACACTGCAAGCTGGGTTCAAAATCAGTGTTATTGCTTAGGCCTTTCACAAGCATGATGTTGATCAAATGTTTATCAAACGTAATGGGGCTGGGAAAAAGATTTTGAATTCAGTAGTTTTGACTATTTCAGGATAGATATGGAATACATTTATTGTGAAGGCCTAGGTGGAGAACTGTAGAGGAATTGCATATATACTTTATACTACTTCGGTAAAGGAAGCAAAACTCTGTAACATGGTTTGATCAGTAACAGCAGCATGGTTTAAATCTTGGAAGAGCTGATGGCAAGGGATGTAATTTTTTAGGGAAAAATTTGTATATTACCAGTTATTTCTAACTTCTGAAACCTGAAAAATTTACGAGGGATTTTTAGATCGATCACTCAAGGAGAAAAAAAAAAAAAAAAAAGACACTAAGGTAGTATTCAAAAGGATCGTGCAAGTCAGCTTGGCTGTGATTATGTGCAGTTTTTCCACAGCCTTTTGGGATGATGGTGGAGGCAGCCTCGTTCCCCTTGGGAAATGTTTGCTGCCATGCTCAGAGCTGCTGTGTGGGCACAGCTGCTCTGGGAGGTTGAGGTTGGTGAGAAGAGGATCCAGGAGGAATTCTGGCAGAAATTGGCTGGAAATAGTTTAGGTGGCTCGGAAACTGTTTAGGTGACATGGAAACCTTCTGTTCTCTAAAAGAAAAAACTACAAAAACAAATACAGTAAAGAATTTATAAGAGGCATGCTACTTGCTAAACCTTTTAAGACTGGTATGGAGTTAAGGTACCTTCCAATGATTATGTGCTAGTCAGCACTCGTACTCAGAGAATACACCACGCCTTGCTTCAAAATTTGGGTAACGTAGCATAACACAAACACTATCTCCTAAACGTCTTAAACACAATCTCTGTCTTGACAGTACTAGAATCTGTGGTTCCTGGACATCTGAGCACAGGCTTGTCCATATGTTGTGATGCCAGAGAGATATGGAGAAAAAAAATACTTGCAGTATCAAAACAGTCTATTTGTAAATGTGTTAAATATGTTTTGGCAATTGCTACCAAGTCTTTTCCATTTTGTGTATTCTCTACCCAGCATAGCTGTCATATTATCATAGTAATATAAATGGGATCTGTAAAATAATATCATCTATACGTAACAGCTTCTTCTGCCTAACTTTTCTTTTTCCGCCTTTCTCTTACATAGCCACATATCTCTAAGAGAAACCTCGCAAAAATGTCTACTGTTTTTCTGCTAGAGAAAAGGCATGGCCTTTAAGATATGAGCACCTTATCTTTTTGCTAGTTTCTCTCTTTCTTTGCTTGTGGTACTAATTCCGTACAAAGTGTATCCATCCAACTTACCAGGGCTAACTATATTCCATTTTTTAAGTCCTAAGTGGGCAACTAGAACTGTAAAAGTGTAAGAAAAATATGAAGGACTTCCTGGAAATCGGTTTGTTTGGTATATTATTGATATGGAAGGCTTATATGAGAAAACTCAATTTGTCTTTCTTCGAAGATGAGAAAGGAATGCTATTCGTCTAACAAGTCTCCAAAGTAAATATCTGAAAATCAAAACCAGCATGCCATTTCTTAAAAAGCTTCTCTTCCTATTTCATTAATTATTTTTTCATCCTATGCAAGATCTGGGAAGTCAGTCATGAAGCTGGTTCCTTCTGCCTTGCCTTCCACAGAGCTAACTTTTTTTTTAAATGTGCTGCTTGAGTAACTGGTCGTAAAGGCACGGACCCTTGGTAGCACTCAGCAGATGATTAACTCTGCTTCCCTGACAGTTTAAAGGGTAGGTGATGATTTTAGCTTCTCTAACCGTACGATGATCAAATGGAGCTCCCAAACTGTCCAGTATTGACTGACAAAAAGTTGATTTCCCCAAGGCTGCTCTGACTAAATTTATAGCATATCTCTGACAGAGAAGACTTTATATTTAGATTTAATTTATGTTTGTGTTAGTTTCCCTTCTTCTGTTGCCTTGGGACTGACCAAAACAGTTTCTTTAAGAGGGCCAGTGGAGGTTTTTCCCATCTGCTGCTTTTCTTTTGTGTCTATTGATCCTCTTGAGTAAGGACAAAATCTTGAGTAAACTAAGGAAGGAGCTTACACTGTTAAGTGTACCACTTTGCTGATACATCCTTAATCCTGGAAGTTAGTTTCAAAAGTGGTGGGTTTGGTGTTTTTTTTTTGTTTTGATTTGTTTTTTTTTTTTTGTTTTGTTTTTTATTCAGTTGTAGCCTTAGGAATGTGATTTCATCTGGAAAAATGAGCCTCCTTCAGGGCAGCTGAAGATTATTACAGGACCTCTACAAATTCATTAATGCATATGAATAGCCTATAACTAATATACTGTTATTTGATTTTTTTTTTTAACACTTTAGAAACATACCAATACACTAGACAGCAAAAAAAGGAGGATAAAAGGACTTCTTGTTCTGCCTCAAAGAATTTTGTATCAAAGCTTCACACCTATTCCAGGTTGCAACTTTATAGCGTACAATCAAGTTGTCCCACAGAATATTGGTTTCTTCATTCCTTATGAATAATTTTGGCTAGCAGTTCTTCATGTCTGTCCTGGTTTTCATTTCAGTATTTAGCAAGGAATTTATATTCTTTTATGCTAAAATTCAAACAGCGAAGCACATGATATTTTTCTTGAAGGTGTATTTTCAGAAGATGTTGTTCTTGAGATCTTCTGAGTGAATTATACAGGAGCATTTTATTGTTATCTGTTTCTCACAGTTTTTCCTGTGGTACGTCCCCCGCCCCTTTTTTTTTTTTACTTTTTTGTGAAATATCACTATCCTGGATAACTTAATCTATAGTCAATAGCAATAGAATAAATGTTCATACATTCTTTAAAGAATGCATTTCTTTGGTTATAAAGTACCATTATATGTTTAAGATGTTTTCCCGTTAAATAGAGATTACTTAAAATGTTGAGTTACAAAATTACCACAACTGATATATTTATTTTTGGAACCACTTAAATTAATTGCAATGGCTAACTACTGGCAACCTCTAGAAAGGTATCAGATTATTATTAATAATAATAATTTTCCATATAAACTCATTATTTGCATCACTTCATAATCAGCTGTCCGTCTCTAAATGAGGTTGGGCTGCAGTTGTGGAAGGTCAGTGGAGTTATACATGGGAGTTTGAACCAGAAATTGTTCAGATCAACTTTTGCAATGCTAATTGAGAAACTGTTCCAAAGGTCTTTCACTTCATCCCTCACAATCACCTATTTTCACTTTCTCTCACAGTCCATGGTGGTCTCTTTCAGTTTTTCTCCCTCTAAAGAATCCTCTGGGAGTCACCTCCCTCGATTTTTGAATACACGTCTCAGAAGGTGTGCTCAAAATGTACAGATAAATCATGGGTAATGTCATGTTTATCAACATAGCACTGTTCATTATGCTTTTACAGATACTTGTCTTTCCTGTTTATTTAGGCTGTAAGCTGTTCAAAGGAAGGAAATGTACATATGTGCCTTTATTGTGCCAAACAAAGGAGGCTTTTAATCTTTATTTTTCTCTCCAGTACTTTAAACAGTAGTCTAGCCTTAATCTCGGTCAGAATTGGTATTATCCACTGTCCTGTGCCGTTCAGCCATTCGGTTATTGTGTCGTAGAGGAGATTAGAAACTTGGTTTTCCTCACGTGGTTAGAAAGCGTGTGTTCAGAGTCATAAAGTGGAACTCTAATTTTGGGTTTAAGGCATGAACGAACATGACCAACTCCCAGGGAGTCCTTGGTGACTGTTTTGTTGAATGCCAGAGCATCATCTTGATATCTGCTTGTTGCTTTTTTCCCTTCTGAACTCCCATGTATCAACCCTCCACCTAATCACGAAGTTCCAGAGGGACTGTATGCTGTTACCTTCGATCTTGCTGGAGACCTGTGCACTTGTTAGGGTATTGCAGTGTCCTGACTTAAAGATTCAGCAGGCCTTTCAGTGTGATAAATTCTGCTATCAATTTACATTGTAATTGCTCGTAACTCAAGCTTATATTGTAATGCAAATGAAGATGTTTATTTACTGCTTCCGAAATAGTCAACGTTATTACAGATTTTTCCAGAAGACATATGAAGAGGTGAAAGAAAAACCTCATTTAATCAGCTTACACGGAGATTAGACTGGAGAGGTTGTGCTGTCGCTTGTAACTTGCTGACATGTGTCCTCTTAGAGGCTGTATCTTTTTGCGTGCGTACGCCAGCAGTCACGGACACCAGAAAAAACCCCTTTCATAGCTAATCCCCTTTTAGAAGTTCTCCTGTAGGTGGAAGCAGACTTAATGGTTTTCTTCCAAATTTGTTTTTCTTCTTGGGGAGACAGTCTTGCCAGTTGTTTTTCCTTTAACTACCTTTCCCTCTTCGCTGAAGATGCAGATGTCTCTTGATTAGATGAGATTCCATCTCCTGTCCTTGAAAAACCAATTACCACCCCATAGTTAACTTGGCAAGAATCTGAACCTTTCAATAGCAGGGTTTCCTCTGCTGAACTTTACAGTGCTCCAGTTTGTATGTTTGTAAACATATCTGATACGTACCACTAAATGGGGTTTATTAACAGCATGTAAGATCAAGCACAATAATAATAATAAAAAAACCCCCACCACCAC
>JAVJGG010000007.1:10047368-10085539 GCA_035590195.1 Aviceda cuculoides
ATCTTAAGTACTCAGCCATTTGTCCCCCTAGCAACCCGTATGGGGAAAAATTCCTTTAACAGAAAAAAACCCAGAAGTTTCTGAAACTCCAACAGCATGAAAAAAATCACGTGGGGCTGACTATAGTTGGCAGTCTTGAGGGAGTGCCATGGGATGCCTGAGGGTGACTTGATCTCAGGTGAACCACCTGGAGATGAGCAAAGGTGCCTCTATCCGGGGAGCCGGAGGCACCGAACCATAAAGCGCAGGGGGGGTGTTCTTGGAGGGCCACCAAATGTCCTCTAGGGAACCAGGTTATTCTGGATGCCTCACGCTGGAGGATGTCGGCGATGACTTAACGGACCTTGGCTGGGCCAAGTGAGGTAGACCAGTTTAATGTGGCGTTGGGATCTTTCACTTCAGGCGTGCTGGTGTTGCAGCCGCTGAAGCGGGGAGGGGGCTGTTGCCTCTGAATACAGGCAGCCAATTTGTGAGCCAACCTGAGATCACAGGGGGCTGGGAAACCTGATGAATGCCAGCCAGCCCCCCCCCCCCAAGCAAACAGAGATCAAGAGAAACAGGGTTGTCTAAAGGCAAGGCTGTAGCGTGCCCGGAGTACTTTTCTGTTCATGCTGAACTGGTTGGTTTTGAGGAGCTTGGTGCAGTTTGTGATGCTGGGACACCCCTATCCTAGTCATGGGATTAGTGAATAATAAGGGCATGAAAAATAGCAAGGTAGGTAAAATTCTGTGTATAGAGTGTAATGGAAATAGGTATCAATCTTCAGATATCCTCCAGAGAGTACTGCAGCAGAAAAACCTGGAGGATGTAATTTTCCTGTCCTTGCTGGAAAAGGACATGGTAATAGGACGAAGAAAATAGCGTGGCTGTCTGCAGGACAAGCTAGGAGTTTTCACTACCGAAACAGACTTTTCTCCCCATATTTCTTAAACAGACCTTTGGTGTTAAAATTCAAAGACGAATGCATAAAACCCATTAAGTAGTTAGTTTGAATAACTGCCAATGTACTGTGCGTTTGTTTTCAGATCGTTAATTGTACTTAGAATATAAAGTTATGCAGTAATAATCCAGTCATGCTATTATTTAGGAACTCTTTCTGGATGGAATTCCTTATGAAAACAATTTCTGATTTAGATAATTGTAAATATCTGCCATCTTTATTTCCTAAATAGATGGTTGAATTTGTTAGGCATCTTGCACAAATAAACTGTTTTGCTGCTGGACTTCATAAGGCTCACCTTCACACCTCATTCCCTTCACGCACGTTTTCGTAACTCTGGACTGTTGGATGTCTGTGATGTGCTAGCATTAGAGTCTTCTCTATTGGGTTAAAATACTAAATTACACCAAGCCTACCAAAATTGTTAAGGCGTGGGTGGAATCGGTACAGTTCTCCTACTTGGTTTGATTCTTATATGGCTACCTGTTTGATAAAGCATATATAAACTGCTGGATTTAGCAAAATATTAGCAAATATGGCTAAAATACCCCAGGAAAAAAAGCCATAGGAAAATACCCGCCCACAGAGTCACTTATGAGTTGCTGTAATCCTGTCTCACCAACTAAGAGTATAGTAGCATCTTTTATGGGTTTTTTTGGGCTTAGAGTCAGTGTGAAGGAAAATCAGGTCAGAAGCAACTGTTCCTTTAAAAGACAGGGTAGAGCTGTTGGGCACAAGCAATCCTGTCAAAAGTGAAGAATATCTCTGTACTGCAGTTTGTAGACAAAATTTTATCTGCAGAGGGTTTGTGAAGTCAGATGTGACTATTATTTCTGTAAGCCAAAGGACTTTCTTGAATTCACCCACCTGTATTAGACACCAGGACTCCTGCATGTTTATAACCTCCCTTGGACTGTTTGCAATACCTTGACTGAAATTGTGTTACCTGTGTAAGAGCCCAAGGGAGTGGTGTATTTTTTTTTTATTATTATTTTTTTTTTTTTTTTTTTTTTTTGTGCAAGCAACTTTAAGGAAACTAATTTGGCCCCTTTGAGATTTCTAATTGAAGTTTAGACTTGGTCTCAAGAATAGTCTCTGAGCTGTCCTAAAGTTTACAAGAGTCCTGGTGTCTGGTCATCTGGCCTAGCCCTTACTGCCTTCCTTATTCCTTGGGTTAAGTGCACATAGAAGAAAACTACACTGTTTTTTTGTTTGTTTGTTTTTGTTTGTTAAAGATAGTAATCATGGTAAACTACCAATTAATCCCTTTATTTTTATGTCTAACCTTATCTTATTACTGTTTGACTTCCAGTTAGAGATGACAAGGCAGAAAGAGATTGATTGGAAACTTTCAGAAAGTCTATTGGGATTTTAGAGCTCTTTCACGTAGTTGCCTTTGGTTTTTTTTAACCTTGCTTATTTCTCCGCTACCAAAAGAAACTATGCCTTTAAACTCCAGATAAACCTATAAATGGATCAGATTTTTTTTCTGTCATTCTGTAAAAATAGCTGACAAATAAGATAAATGGCAATGAAGGAACATAGCAGTAGCACTTTGATTAAAAGTAGTGATGCACTAAGAGCTTCTTGCATTTAATTTTTTAATTGCATTTCTAGGTCAATAACGTGATTATTGATAATTATTGTCAAAACGAACATTTGACCCTAATTTTTATTGATCCGTCTTTTCTGAATATTGAAAGCTGGTATGTAAAAATAGCACGAAGAGTTTGACTCAGGCTAGACAGGGGAATTCTGAAGTTCTTGTTCTGTACTTAACTCATTCCACTGAATTACGTTTTGCCCTTTTATACTCATGAGTGTCCATTTATCGACATAAATGGATGTCTTTGTGAGTGTTTCTGAAAGTAGGATTTAGCTTTTTGTATGTGAAGATTATACAGCATTAGGGAATAAAAGCAGGTTTTTCTCTCTCGTAGTGCGCAAATAGCCTCTTCCTTCCGTAACGTGGCTGGGATGCAGAAGGAGAAGCGCGAGTGGAAGATTTCAGGGCAAGGTATGTTCCCTGTATGTCTGTGAACTAGTCAGCTTAATGCATAAAACTATATGCATGTTGTGCATGGATACTTAGGGAGGTGCGAGGATGTCTGTCTCTCTCAAGCACGAAACATTCCTGTTTCATTTATCTTCTTCTGAGGGCACAATATCTGGGATTTTGCCTGGTCCTTGGTTCAGGTCAGAAGAACGTAACAGGTTCCTTGATTTTCAGAGGTATTCTGGGCTACTCGTGGCTAAATTTTATTTTAAATATTTTAAAAAGCAGGTGAACTTTCAGGTCTTTCATAAAGTATAAAGGCAGGAAATTTGAGGAAAATACTCTTTCTACGTAGTTGCAATCCTAAATGCATGTTTCTAATGGAATATTTTACAAAACTTAGAGAATTCTGGAAAATATATATTTTTTTTTAAACGTGCTGTAGCTGAAGATCTGTAATATGATTGCCCCCCTACCCCCACTTTACAATAGACTTGTAATTCAAAAGCTAAATGGTATATAGAGTGGAATTACTGTCAATATAATTAATATTATTTTCCATACAGCTAACAGGATTTTGAATTAATTTTGATGTAAATAGCAGGCCTATGTCCAAGTTCTTGCCAATAAACAGTAGTTATGTATCCCTAGAAAGGTTGTTGTGTCAGCTGAAACGTCTGAGACAGTGCAGTTAACATCAGAAGAGGGGCTGTGTGAAGCAACCAAAATTAGCATAAAAAAATTGAAATGTACGAGACTGCAATTACCGTAACATGATAACATGAAGACATTGCAATTGATATTGTAATGGCTTAGATGTCAACGGAATAAGTCAGTGAAACAACTTCAAATAAATGAATAAAGAATTTTAATGGCATCATATTTGCTGGCTCAAGAATTATAATATTTCAGGAGTACTGAATCTACAGTTAGCTATCAAAAATGCTATAAAGTATGGCTGCTGTGCATAGCTGCTTTTTCTCAGTGTTTAGTGTTTTGGATTGGCTTTTTTTTTTTTAATTTAGATTGTTAACAAATGAAAATTATTTGAAGGATAAGCACGAGTTCTCTTTGCTCTCTTTTTTTTTTGTTCAAGTTCTTTACTCTGAGATGTTTTGACCTGCTGAAACTAAAAGTGCAAAAAAAATCTTAGTAAAATAATCTCATCCAGCAACTTAGATCTCCCCAAATTAACCAAGTCCAAGAAAGTCAAACATGTCCAGAAGAACAAGCTGCTACTACCACCACCCCACCTGCCTCTGTGTTCCACAATGGGAATGGCAGGCAGATGACTTTGGGAGACAGATGGAAAATTCTTATGCAACAACAGTGTATTAAATATTTTGAATATGGCTGCTAGCACAGTGTTTTCAGAAAGGGTTGCTTTTTCTAACTTGCCCAGACTTCTTGTTGGGAGAGGAATATTATGCCTAGTGCTGCTCAGCATTCATCTCAAAGTACATCATATAACCTCCGATAACTTAAAAGAGATGAAGGCTACACCTGCAGAGCAAAACCTAGTGTCTGGAAAAGCAAACTAGCTCTGGAGGAGATCTGAAACACCAGCTCGGGGTGAGCACCACGAGGTCAAAACGAGGGAGTAGTTGGAGAAAGGGGATCATTTTAGTACTGCCGCTGAGTTCAGCCCTGCTGATACCAGTGTCGCAGTGCTGTGTTCCTCCCTTTCAGGAGACTACTTCTTAAAATGATTGTTGTGAAACTGGAGACAATGCAGAAAGAAGCCATAATGGTGGAACGAGGCCTCAGACAAAGCAGCTTAACTCAATCTCTTTAATTGCAGAATTAGTAAAGGAGAAATTACTTCCTTAGAGTGTAAAAGACCAGTAATAGCAGGCAGTAAAGAGCTCTTTGGTTGTTATAACCTAAGAATCAATATTTAGAAGTTAGAGTATACCTGTTTCAGCGGGAGAAGCAACTTTTTAAGACTGTTCAACTTCGTAAAATAGCTGGTGGTTAACATCTGAAATCACTGTGGAGCAGGGAAGAAAAACTACCTCATAAAGCAGAAGAGTTCTGCCTTTGCTGTCTAGACAGGGCTTCGACTCCTTTCTGAAGCATTAATTCTATTTAAATGGAAGTTAGTGGATTTAATTAAACTTGCTTGTGATATTTAGGATGCTGTGATCTATAGGAAACCAGGCCACAAATATTCTGGAGATGCTGTCAGCTCTGAAAGTCTCTGAAACTGTGAAAGTTGTGCTGGTTATTGCACTCTTTCAGTCACCTGCTGATTAATTACACGTGTATGTATGAACACTGCTTGATCTATCTGAGAAAGTGAGAAAATACTAGCAGTATCTTTAGTATGTGCAAATTCCATCTCTCCCTGCTGTGATACTTTGCTCTTTTTTTTTTTTTTTTGAACCTGTGCTAAGGTGTTGGAATATGCTGATTCTTTATTTTGCTCAGTTCTCTTCACCTATTGCTGCACAAGAATGCGGAAGTGTTTCATCTGAAGGGAATACACTTCTGTAAGGAAGTTGTCTACAGTATCTACTGCTTGCTTGGATCAAGCCATGCATCTTCTCCAAAAAAATTATAAATTTGTGTTTATTGGTCATTATGTCCCAGATTATTATACACGTGCAGTTATGTGGTTGCTGGGGAAATCAACATGAGTTGAGTGCCTAAGTGATCCTGACAACTGTGCTAGTGAGGATCTTCTCTAAGACACATTAAAAGAAAGGGGAGCCTTCTATTGATTTAGGTGGAAATTGGATTGGAGCCCAACAGTGAATAACTACCTTAAATATAAGGAGAAAAAACCCTGAATTTAAACACTCGAAATGGATTTTTTTTTTCCCCCTACTTGTGATTACCTGAAGCTTCTTTTTAGCAGATATATAATTAGTAAAGTTTTTCTAATGAGAATGCTTGATGCAAACTGATCCAAATTCTGCCTCGTGGATTGGAAAGGGCAAATGTCTTCAGTGCTGTATGATGGAAGGAGACAGTGGGCAGTTCAGTGGAAATCAGGAGAGCAGGATATATTCAGCTGTGCCTTGGCGTAGCTATTTGCTCTTCTTGGAATTCAGCTTGATTCAGGCACTTCTAGTAGCTGCCTTTTCCTTACCTGACTCAGACCTTGCTAAATCGGAACAAAACTTATGGAACATCCTGGTGGCTGGTTAATTGTATTTGTGCTGTTGTGGTGTGATTCAGTTCAGCACGGTGCTGGGTAATGTACAGCCAGACGAGTGGCCTGTTATTCCAGAAGATGTCAGCAGGACAGAATCAGAAGTCTTAGACTTTCTGATTGCTCCAGGCTTCTGTCTAAATCTCAAGCCAAAATTTTTGTTATAATACAAATACCATACAAAGTTTGAAATGCTTTGATTTTTTTTTTTCTTTTAAATTCTGATTGTTCAGCATAATGTAAAGGACAAACAACATATGTGGAAGTAAGAGGTTTTACTTTAGAAAACTGAATAGAATTTTCTGAGGAAAATGAATGCTTA
Organism: Aviceda cuculoides; assembly: GCA_035590195.1. NCBI lineage: Eukaryota > Metazoa > Chordata > Aves > Accipitriformes > Accipitridae > Aviceda > Aviceda cuculoides. The sequence continues at coordinate 10,053,784 of JAVJGG010000007.1, forward strand.
TTTGAATGATACTGAATGTGAGCGGATCAACATCATTATAACTTCAACCATTCTATTTTGAAACTCCTCATTTACAATTCTGTACTTGCTTTGCAATTATAATGGTTTGCAATTGTGAGCTTTTAGTGGCAAGCCTGAAACTGTGCATATAACATAACCATAAAATTATGACCCAGTGATGTTTTAATACTCTGATATCAAATGGATGGATTTTAAAAAACTTTTTTCTGTGCTAACGGATTAGTCAGAGCAGACTGAGAAAAATCAGATCAAGACGAAAGTTACTTCAATGAGAGCAAAGCATTCATATTGTAGTAAGGAACAAATACACAAAAAATATTGGCTTAAGATTTTAATGACATCTGCAGCCAAGAAAGCGCCTGTAAACAACTAAACCACCTTAGCTACCACATGTGCAATTTATGATCCTGTTCATACTGAGTCTGTGGCAAAACATGTCTGGGTTTGATCATGTGGGAATGAGTTCGAAGTATCAACACCTTATCTAGTAACATGCTACACCTTTTTAACATTTATGATACGGTATAGCGATAAAAGCCAAGCCGTTAATGCTGAATTGAGCTGTGTCCATCTTCTGTTTTTCTCAATACTGCTGAAATACTTTTCATATGGAGACACTTAAATTGCATTTTTCTTGTATATGAACCAAGTATTGAGACAGGCGGCAGGAAGCCACCTCTGCCTCCCCTGGTCCTGTTTTCCTTTAGGAGGCAAGGAACAAAGGCAGACAGAAGGAAAGGAGAAGGAAAGTGCTAAAGGGGTGTTAGTTCAACCCATACATTGAGTATGAAGCTATGACTTCGAATACTAACCACAAACCCCACTACTATGAGCGTTGCGGAAGCTCTGAAATCCTTGCTCCGTTTCCCATGTCTGCTGTAGCTGGTTGATTGGCAAATGGGGCAGGAGAGGCTTTTAATTAAACTCATATGTGATACTGCTACTTTAAATTAGTGCCAAATGGCTGGGCTCAAGGTGGGGTGTAAACTTCTTAAGCACATCTGACTCTCTTCCTCAAGCTAAACTGAGGGCAGAGAAACATTAATCTCAATAAATATTGTGTGCACCTTTTTACAAATGACAACTGATAATGATGTTAGAAATTCTCAGCAAAGGCTTTCTGTCATTGTCTGTCCAAGTGAGAATTTCTAATACGCAGGACACAAGTGTGTGCTAGTGATACTTCAGCTTAGAAAATTACTAAGTATATGAATATATTTGGTTCTTTCCTTCCCCCTTACAACAATGATTAAACAGCAATTTCAGCTCTACAAATATGTATTAAATTGGATGTGAATCTAAGCTCAAATTTTAAACCCACTGCTAAAAAATGATCAGCTAACCTTTCAAAGTAAATTCTGCTCAACTTGACCTTTTATCCTTTCTAATTTGTTTCGTGCTGAACAAAAGAATACAATTCTAGTTTTCTGCAAACTGCAAGCAGAGTCAAGTGCAAGAGCAAAAATTATCTGGCCCACGTAAAATCTGGATCTCAAATGGGATTAAAATATTCTAATTATTAGACCATATTGCTTTCTTAACAGTGCCTCTAGTTCTGTATAGTCCTCTACAGAAAAAAGAGCCCCCCCCCCCCAAACCAAACCAAACCAAAAAACCCAACAAAAAACCAAACCTGCACAAAAAACTTATCAAACCATGCTGTGGAGCCTTGAGTAGAGACATTTTCCAAGGCTAAGAAAAAACTCCCAAACTGTTGAACACCATGTATAAAATAGCATTTAATATTTTTAAAATGTGCAAAATTTGAAACTGGGTAACAGGAACTTTACAGCTTAAAAAAGCCTCTGCCATTATAATTTGAAAATACAAATTTTAATTATGTTCTGAAATAATTAGCAAGAAGTAATGATATATTTTAATCTCCCTGTTAACATTTGTGCTGTTGCTCATAAGTCATGTAATGTTGAATAGTTTTCTTTAGGTAGTTTATCAGATAACTGATGATCTGAAATCGAAATTTCAATGCAGAATTTGTATTTTGAAAATCTTTAAAGTTTTTTTTCATAAAATTTTTGAGTATTTACATAAGTTTTTTCCAGTGTTTAGTTAATCTGGACACAAGCTCTTTTCTTCCTTGTAAATAAATTCTTCCCACTTGCGTATTCAGTAATCTTACTATGTCATCTTCTCCTTTCCTTCAAATCCAGCACCCCTGAGGCTTTGATTCCTCCCCAACAGCCTCTTCTTGAAAGAAAAATGATAACTAGGACAGTTTTAACCACTAACTGATATTCTTCATTTTTGCAGTTAGGTTCAGAGATTTTTTTTTTTTCTTATACCTGCTAGACTCTTCATATTGGTGGTGGTACTGCAGAATGACAGCGGTATAGGTAAAAGGGCAGTTGAATGTCCTGCCCAGGAGAGTGGATCAAGGGTTCAGTTTATTCTACGATTACCTGAGAAAAGAAGTGAGTTGAGGTTGTCAAGGAACAGTCAAAATATAAGGAAATAGATGAAATATAAGAATCATACAGTGGACATGTTTTGTGGTTTTATTTTTTTTTTTTATATGACATGCTATTTACATCAGGGGAAAAAAGATCAAAGTCAACATGCTTGATGTATAACTTGTGTTATGAGTTCTTTGGTATCATCGATAGGTGAAATTTGCAAACAGGGATAAATATCTATTTTTTGTGGTTTTTTTTTTATATGATATGGTATTTACATCGGGGGGAAAAAACAAGATCAAAGTCAACATGCTTGATGTATTACTTGTGTTATGAGTTCTTTGGTATCATCGATAGGTGAAATTTGCAAACAGGGATAAATATCTATTTTAAGTGTTTTTATAGCAAGAAAACTTGTCTGTCACTTTTTCCACTCCCTCTGAAAGTTGAGCATTAATTTTTTGTGTGTGTATTTCGCAGAACAAAACTATTATTTCACACTATGGAGTTCACAGTGTTTGGCATCTTAAGGCAAACGCATCTGTGCTTTTGGTAGATTTGGCAAGGTAATAAGCTTGTCTCAGGCTTCCAGAAGATGAACATGAAGGAGCCTCAGCCCGTAAGCCCTTGCTTGTATGACAAATGTCCAAAGTCCAGAGCTAAAGGAACTACTGCTTGTAATGTGTACAGAGACAAGGATTTTTACTTATTTATCTATTTTTTTAAACTGGTCTTCAGCAAATATTTTTCAAAGAAATACCTATGTGACATGAATCAGCATGTTAGATGAGAACAGCGCTGAACAAATGACGTGCTTTCTGGTTAAATCAAAGGAATGAGGCTGGGTTAAGGAAAAGTCTAAATGTTAATGCCTTTATACAAAAGGAATAGAACAAAACAGAAAAATCCATGCATGTTACTTAGGGTCAAAATGCTTCATAGTGTTCAAAAATGGCCTTTTAATTTTTTTGCCTACTCTTAAATAATTTTCTTTTTTAAAAGTTAGGACTATTCAATGACAAACTTGGTTTGAAACAAAAATCGAGGTTTTAATAATAAACTTAAATGCAGCATTTTGTCACTTCCAGATGAAGCGTCTCCCTTAGAAAAATATCAAAATAAATTGCTTTTGACATTTCTAAAATGTTCTTCTCTCTACCATTTTCTCTAACAGCTTTAACAAAATATATACCTTAAAAACCATGCCCTTTTCCTCTGAAGGCCTGTGACAACAGCTTCAGAAGTCAAAATAGCATTATAGACAAAGGAAAAAGAACATTTGGAAATCAATCACACCGCCAGAGACTTTTATGCTCTTATTTTCTCCTTTAGGCTTCTCCATTGCTCAGTCTGGTCCAGCATGGGGGTTCACTTCTGGCCAGGGAAAGCTAGGCAAGTTCTGGTCCCGGGGTGTCTCTGGCTGTAGGATTCGATGGTTACGTGGACTAATTTCACTATTCAATTGCTGTTTTACAAGGGTGGCATTTTAAAGGTCTAGTAGAGGATTCTTTTTCAACCCAACTTTTCTTCTGCCTGAATGTGTCATACCAGAAGAGCTGAGGTAGGGAGAAGAAGGGAAATTCTCTGCATCAGAAACCTCTGACTCCAAGCAGCCTTGTTATTATCACAGTTTTCTTTTCGTTGTTTGCTCCTTTGCAGATCACCCTGTTTTAAGTTCTGGCATTCATACAGACCAGCATCAGAAAGCCCCCTTTTATATATTAAGAACAGGAACCGAAGTTTTACAGAACATCCTCATTCTTTATGTAATAGACTGTATCCTTTCTGTAGAGGTATCTTGTTATGGAATACACGTTCTAGAGATTCTAGTTGACAGTATGAATTAGGCTGGTTTTCAGCTGATTGCATTACACTAATTTCTAACAATTTTGATTCTGCCTGTCTAATCAGGGAAGAAGGTAACTGCGAGGAAGACTCAGACTTTTACATAGAATTTACCAAAAACTATGAAGTAGAGGTGATTGGAAAATTTTGACTGACATTTTTCTTTCATGGAATGCAGATGCTGTCAAAACTGGAGCATTTCATGAAAAAAACTTCTATTGGAAAGATCTACTTCAAAATGAAAACGTAATATTGAAAACAATACATATTAATCTGATTCAGCTGTTTTATTTCAGCGATTCGGAGGACTGATGGATTTTTTGCTTAGGAGTAGCTTCAGAGTTAACTTTTTTCAACATCTCTTGACAGGAGACTACAACTCAGTAGGGTTCAAGTAAAGCTTTTCTACTAGCACATACCATTTACTAAAGTATTGGTTTATAGTAAATTTTGAATTTAGTCTAGAATGAAAGACAGTTGACTTACGATACAATTGTCCCAGCTGATGAAATTGTTAAAATATTGAAAGGGACTGACCTGAATTATGAGCTCCACTGTTAGAACCAAGGATGTGGACTGATTTAAAGAGGCTGATCTTGCAAATGCCTAAGTTCCAAATTTACATGATTTAGGTTTTGGTCATTGGATGTAGTTTGCCATCATTCCCACCATGCAGCTCCCTCATATTCTCCCCCAGCAAGGAAAAAGTCCCTTTGCTAAAACTGCAGATAGGCACTTTCCCATCCAGAAAAATAATTTTGGCCACAGCACCATCATTAACTCCTAAGTTAGAATATTGCTGAAGCTGACAAAAATTTTAGCAGCTATATTTCACTGATGCAGTCACCGAACTCTGCTGAAAAAGTAGCGCTTTAGCTGCGATTAAAAGCTTGAGTGTTCTTACTTATTATTTCCAGACTCTTTGCAAGACATTTGCTCTTGAATACAGTAGTGTTTTTTCACTGCAGCCAGCCTTATTTTATGTTAACCCCAGGTGATGTAGGGATTTTTCTTTCTTTTTTTGTGCTAAGCACTGTATCAGCACAATATGAAAAATCCGACTCTGTTGAAGTCCGTGTAAGATATTTCCCATGTAATTCAATGGAGTTAAGACTGTATCAACACTGAGAGACAGTGATGCAAAACACTTTCAGTCTAAATAGGCAGGGGTTGGAGAGGGAGAGGATTAACTGATTTGCACGGAATTGCGTAGCGTGCTAGTGACAGGGCTGAGGTTTGTGACCTAGTTCTTCCAGTTCTCAAGTCAGAGCCCCTCGTTACCAGACCATAATGCCTTCCATAATTACTAAAATGGTCAGAAGCGAAGAAACAGTGAATTCTTAGGAAAAGTGCGTTTTGACCGATGTCGTAGTTCTGCTCTATCATGCTTCACAATCATCTATTGCAGCAAGTAAACAGATCTGGAATTCTGCAGAATTTGTAACTCCATCAGAAAGGATGCAGGAAATGCTGTTGCTGGAAGTGACAACAGATCGCAGTGGCATAAGAGAGTTTTCTGATGAGAACATACAAGGGACGACTTTTTGCTGTCAGTTAAAGTATACAGAGAAAAGGAAAAAAGTGTATAATAATAGATAATGTAGGAGTCCATTTATTTTGTACAAGTAGTGTTGCGTAATATTTCAACATGAAAAAACCTTTGGGAATCCTTTTTATGCAACTTTTTAGTTCTATTTTATGCCTTGTTGATTACAGTAAGTCAAAATGGACAATTGCAAATCCTTCCGCAATCCATAATTTTATCATCATATATATATATTATACCCGTGTTGATAAAATTCGTTATTATATTCTGAATATAGTTCTACTGCAGCTGCTGGAGTTTTGGGGAGATGTAGGGGGGGAAGCTAGAGAGTATGCTGTTGGAATATCCCGAGGTGCTCAGCACCACCTTTCAACAGCCATTCATTTAAGCATGGTTCACATCCAAATTTCAGTTATGGCATCTTTGTAGTTACCAGTATGTCACAAGCTTTATGTGCAACTGAAAGACTGGAAGTTTGTTTTCACTTGTGACCTCTCTCCAATTTTACATAAAATTTCACATCATGGTATAGAAAATCTTATTCCTAGGGTATCTAAATACCTATGAGAATGTAGCTTTTGTTATTTATTCCTCGGCATGACAGTTATTTATATTACAGTGATAGAAGAGAAAACTTGATTCCCTGACAGGGAGAGGGCTTTTTGAGGGATGGATTTTGCAGTATAAGTCAATCAGTCAGGTTTTTGTTGTAGCTGTTGCAAGAGAGAAATGGATATCTTGTTAAGAAATGCACTATACAAAAACGTGATAAGGAATATAAATTTAAAATGGAGTTAACTTTAATTGAGCCAAAATATGTAAATTCTAGCAAAGCAGAAATTTTTTTCAGACTTGTTTTGGGGTTGTTATTTTCTTTACTCTGAATGCCTTTGAGCTAATAAAAAATAAAAGTGGCAGTTATTATCTGGAAAAACAGAAACATCTCTGAATTAAGATTTGTATTTTCTTCTTGGGTTTGATTTTAATGGGTTTCTGAACTAGTTTTTGGTGGTAGTATCCTTTTTTTTGTAGTGTTGTAACTCAAACATAATTTACTAAATTTTTTGAATGACTACAAAAAACATTCTTCTTAATGACAGAAAGGAAGAAAAATAATCCATAAATATTATTTGTCTTTTCTTGTGACGACTGTGGGCAGTTACCATAAAAGCTAAACGTAAAGCAAAACCAGAATTAATTATAAAGTAAACATAAAGGAAAGCAGAATTATCAGCAAGGTGGATGAATGCCAAATTTCTGAAGTCCGGTATTTAGAAATACTGAAAGCAACAAACTCTAGTTAAGACTTATTACGGCGCATACAGAAATAAATTTGAGGGAAATTCTAAGTGAAATTGGTTCAAGTAAAAAATATAGGTTACTTGAACAGGAAGCCTAATAGCTGTGAAAAGTAGAAAAAGTTGAAAGGAAAATACAGTGTATAGTGAGAAAAACAATGGGGAAAATAGATATCAATAAGTATCAATTAGATGTATTGATACTTTGAACATCGGTAAGGTTAAAAAGCCAAGGGAAAACCTCAGCTGGGAGAGAGTCATCTTTGGTAACATTATTCCCATAGCTGATGGTAACCAATAGCAGCATATTTATGTATTACTGTATGGTGTAGTAGTAGTATATATTGTAGGAATTCTCTGCTGCTGCCTGAAATAGAATTAGTGGTTTACAACACCAAAGAATGTCACCTGCTTTAATTGTCCGTTAACCATTTTTTCAGAAAATTTTATAAATTGGATTAATTTCTCAGATCCTTTAATAGAGCTCTCATATTTTAGGTTTATATTCTGAGTAATCAGGTTCAGTAGTTATCTAAGTAGTAATATTAAAAAAAATAATGTGGTCTAGTCAGACCTCATTTTTACCAGGTTTTGAGGGGAAAATATAGAGATGTCTTCCTATTTGCTGCCTTCTATCTGCTAAACCACTGTCTAAACTTGAAATTACTGAACTGTATTTGCTGACACTGAACTAGATAATATGAATTGTCAATGATCAACATATTTCAGGACTGGGATCCTATTCCGTAACAACCTTTAGTTTATTCCTATTCTTTTTCTAAATACTTAGAAATATTTGCATAGAAACCTACCATACGGAACACTTCCAAGAGTCTTCTATATTCTGGTTGAGCAAAAGCTCCTGATTTCCAGTCATCCAAATGAATTACTTTTTTTCCTTAAATGCTTTAGTTTTCATCTACCTTCTTAGACACTTAAACCATTTTTTGTGAGGCAACTTAAGGATAACCATAAATATCATTTTAGAAGACCAGATTTTGATTGGTCTTTTCATAGTCAGATCCACACAACCTTTTAGGTACTACCTCAGTTTTGGATACTTGCTCTTTGTAACAGAAATCACTGGATAGTGTTGGTGTTCTGTGCTCCTTTCCAGCAGGTGAAAAGAGTGGATGCCTCCAAGTAAAATGCAAAAAAAAAAAAAAAAAAGTTAACTGGGAGCTATGAAATGAGAAAAAAAAAACCATGCTGATGATAGTTTTGCATGTCCCAAATGACATAATTTCGTGAGGCTTAGGTACTTTACGTGGCACTGCTGTCTCAAGTCTTTGTTCATGTTTCTCTGTTCTGAATCATCCCCTGGTAAATCTCCAGGTCTCTTGCTTCAATAAAAGGAATGGGGATCACACTTTGTTTTTAGTTACTAAAATGTGAGGAAAAAATGAAAAATGGTTGTTGCCTTTCTTTTATAGTAGGTTATTGGTTGGAATGCGTTCTTGGGGTACGTGCACAGAATCTTGTTAGAGGAAGAAATAAAATCCAGGTCTTCTGCACTATGGGAGAAGAGGTAATAGCAGAGCCTGCTTATAGAAGTTGAGTGCTGGGTTACCTCTCTGCCTTCCCAGGCTTTGCTTGGACAATCGCATTGAAGCAGTAGTCAAGGCTCTTTAGAACTTCAATGTTAAAAATGTCACCAAAATATTTGGAGAACCCTGGTATCAGATGAGTTTTACTAGGATCTTTTTGAGAATATAACTTCTAGTTATCTTTGCTCTAAAACCAAGTATTTTATCATGATGTGAACAATTAGCATTTCCACAAGGATTTGTAACGTTAGCTGGTTTTAGCTGGATGACCTCTGTTGAAATATATTTTTCAGGTGTATTTCTATGCAAGGTAACTCAATATTGAGCACTAAGAGACTAATGAACACGGGAATCTCAAGCATCAAAATGTGGATTTGAAGTTGAGTCTCTTGCTGCCACCTGCTGGTGTACATTCTTTTATAGGTACAGACTGTAGGAAAGGTTTTTCTATTAATAGATGCCTTATTAGGTGGCTGTGTCTTCAAGATCTCATGTCCTCAGCACCAACATAGGTCAGAGTTGAAGGGGGGGTAAAGGTCGTGAATCATACTAAATGATTGCCAAAACTATACTTATATTAAGCCAACAATATTTTTTACCTCATAGAGGGGAAAGGTTTCTCTTGGAGTGGTGGCCCAAAAAAATGGCCACGTAATAAAATTATGCTAGATGTTATTATTGACTGGGATTTTTCAATGCCTTTATATATCTCATACATATCTTGCATGTAAGCATAGAATGTAAAAGAAACTTTTTATTTCAGCAGTTTGTCTTGTTTGATTCGGAAGCATCATTACAACAGTCCTGCCCTGTGCACCAACCCATTCAAATAGCTGGTTTGTTCTTCAGTGTGTTTTGGGGGGTATCTTTTTTTTTTTAATCTTTCCAGATACAAATAAAATGTTATGGATGAAATCTGGATCCCATTGAAGTTATGGGCAAATTGCCATTGATTTGGGCAGGCTTGTGGTTGTTGCTTTGCCTGCAGCTTTTGCATAGGTAGAAATTATTTTCTAATTGATATCAACTTTTTGCTGAGGCGCCTAGTTGTCACCTGTTTTTATTCTTGTTTTTTGATGAAACAACAAAATGGAAAGTTCACGGGCAACAGATATCCTATGAGATAATCTATGCCCTTGATACCAAGAGGCGAATGAATGAATTGGCTTGCCCAGGTGAGGCTGCAGGTGCTCTAAGCTCTCTGCTGGGAAAAAGCAGACACGGCAGCGGGCGTCACGTCCAGTTCCTTCCCAGAGAACAGATGGTGCGTTACCTTGCCTTGTTTACCCTCTCCATCACTTTCTGAATCACCACGTTATAGTTTCTGCATCTAGTGTAGTTGTAGAGAGAATCCTGTATTCCCTCCAAAAGGTGCGACACGTTCTGAGGTAAGGAAGGCAGCAGGATGGCTCAGCGGCTGCTGCAACTTGAGAAACAGTCACTGAAACCTGCATTAATTTATAGCAGCAGAAAATATGGCCTAGCATTAGGACAGACTGAAGCAGGCTTTGATTTCCTGCTGGTGTCAGGGCAAACTTTTTCAGAGGCAAGAAATGGGCTGAAAGTTGGGGTTTTTTTGGGTTTTTTTTTTTTTTTATTCTTGCTAGTGTAGGGCCAGAGGATCAGTGTGGAGGGATCTCTGAAGGCATCACTTCTTACCCGTAGAGCTTTAAATATGAGCTTAAACCAACATCTCTACAGCAAACTTTTTGGGGAGAAAACAAATCTAGTATAAATTTGAGATGTAAATCTGTCATCCTACCTTACTATTTTATAGTCCACTGGTTGCTAATTTGTCAGTTATTGGATTCAAGCTTAGAAACATAAATGTAAGTTTTGTTGGTCAGTTGGTTTAGTAACTGATTCTGAATTTTTCATTACAAAGTGAAAATGAAATGTAACAATATTATCATGAAGGATAAATTCGACGCTGGGTCAGAGATAGGTCTTGTGATTTATTTATTTAATACTGAAAATACAGTAAGTGTGCATTACTGCTTTCTGGTGGAAGTTGACATTGGCTAGAAGAAGGGTTATGGTTTTGGGCTCGGCAGGGCACAGGCTGCTCTGTTGTGGTTTCTGATCGATGCTGAGGATGAGCTGAGCAGTCGGCAACTGCGCAGAGCACAGAACAAGGTTGTGTCTGCTCGCAGAAGGCCACGCCGGCAGTCTTACAGGGTAGATAAAATGAGTAAGTTAGCATCTTCTATCTCAACCTTTTAGATGGGAAAGGGGAGGGTTGTGAAGAGATGAAAACTCTGCACTTTGGTTTTAGTACGCTCTGTGAGAAGGTCAGGGTGGATTAGTGTATTAAAACCATATGTAAAGGATAGGCAATTGTCCTAATATTATATAAATTTCACTAGTTCAGTGCAGAAAAGGCAATCATCTATCTGTACAGTACCTTACACATTCAGCTTTCTCCAGGAGTTGAAGCACTTGTGATTTTTCTGATCTGAAAAACCCCAACCATCTCTTTTAAAGAGACAGTCACACACAACTGCCTGACACAATCAGGCAGCATCTGCGCGTTGTTCTGCAGCAAATCATTATCAATGAAGAAATTTCTTAATTCTTTGACATGAAGGCCATACCAAAATACTTATAAATTAAGTTTCTGTAATTTTAGATTTGAATACACTAGGGAAAACCTTTGTATTTCAGGCTGGCAGCTGGTTTAATTCAGGGTTAACACCTGCTGGTCTACTACTGATGTGATTAAATTAAGTTGTTTATAAAGTATCTTAAGGCTGTCTAATTAAGCCACCTCTATGTCGAGAGAGGAGTGGCTTTTTTTTCCCCCCAACTGTGCCTCCCTCTTAATGGTAACTTTTGGGCTGTCCCAGCAATGAGAGCGAGCCCCGGCGTTCTGCTGACTGTGCAGAAAGAGTTGCAGCTATGGTGGGTAGATGTTGGCCTTCCCCAGCCTCTGCGTGGGGCTGCGGGGTTGAACGTCGTCAGTTCTGCCACGGAGGAGGCATGCCAAAGGCACGCGTCGCTTGGCGTTCCCGAGATGTTCCACAAGGAAACACCTAATTTCATAAAAAAAGTACGTTTCTGGCATGGAAGCAAATAGTTTCTATGCTCTTCCTCAGTGTCTTGCAACAAGGAGGACAGTGGGAGATAATCCCAAATCTCTTTGCATCCTGCTTCCTGGAATTAAGCCTGTTATGTTTTGCCGAGGAATGTGTTTTCCTCACAGGTAGACAGAAGGTCTCTATATATGCTTTTAAACTGCAGAGCACTTTCTGTTTGATAGCCGCGTGGTTTGGAGTTCTTTGGGATGAGCGTGTCTGACTGAAGAAGTAAATGTTCTGACGTCATGTCTCATTTTTCATTTGCTGTAGTGCTTTGTCACTCGTTGTGTGACAAATATGGAAAATAAGATTTATCTTGTTTCTGCATCGTGATTCCAGAATTAATCTTTAGATTTCAACTGTGTTTATGTGACTCTAGTGAAATAGGATCTTTTCATGCATTATCTTGATGATTAATGCTTATTGTTGAAAAAACAGATGTAACTTAATATTAAGAGTGCAAATAGTTTCCAGACTGCAATTATAATGAATAGTTTGACCACTAATATCTTCCAAATTGATTTATGTGGCACATGAAGTCACTGGTAGTTGCTGCATCTAATATCTACCCATGTGTGTCTGTTATTTTAACCTAGTCATTGTTGTGTCCAAAGACATAATTGATGTCACAAACCAAGATTTATTATGCTTTAGTAACTATTATTAATTATTGGGGATATTATTTGCGTCGTAATAACATCCAGCTGTCTGTACCGAAAACTGGAACCAGTTATAAAAGGCATTATATGCACAAGGAGAAAGTAGTACTACTCCTTGCTTTTCTTCAGTGGTACGATTATTAAAACTATACCTTATAACTATTTTTTAAAGTGTGGTATAGACATTGGAGAGGAGCTGTGTTGGCTCTGTGGTTTCGAACCACACTTGACCAGCCGCTCCTGTTAACCATCTGCGCGGGCGTCTTGCCAATGGACTTGAACGGACGGCGGTAAATGCTCCTGGCTGCATTTATGATTAATAGGACTGCGAGCGCATCGCTGAAACTAATTGCAATGGGTTTCTTCTCTCCAGCCTTGTGGACACCCGACTACTCCATCACTGTGTTTGCAGCTGTTCAGGAAACAACCTCGAAGTCTGGGGGGAACCAAGCTGTTCAGAGCCAGGTTTTTGCAGTTCCCTTCGTGGTGATGAACACGATAGCTTCCTTCCTAAAATCGTTTTAGTCGTTATTTTAAACACACCTTAAAAGCTTATTATGCAATGCAAGCAAATACAAACAAAAAACATAGCAGATAAATAAACTCCCTTGATTCACTTCATCCCCATTTTTGCTATTGCTGCTAATTCTGTAGCACTTCAGGCAGGAAATTCCATGTATTTTAACTCAATGGCATATTTCAACTAGGTAGGCTTATTCTATTGAAAATATTCTGCTCACTAAATGAAATTTGTTCATTAAAGGAAATACGTGATTTGTTACAATTGGTAGCATTTCATACTTTGAAATTTGAGCAATTTTGGAATGATGGCAATAATGGTATTAGCTTATAAATTTTCTGCTTTGTAGAAGAGTTCAAGGTATTTTTAGAAAGTAAAGATTCCAACTTAAATCTCACACAGGAAAATATACTAGGAATAAATCAAAACTTTGTGGATTTTAATATTTTTGTATTTCTTTTATTACTACATTCTTGCAAACAGAGCTGCATCATAGAGTTGTGCATCCCACAGGAAGAATTTATGAATTCCTGTCTCTAGGCCTGTTTTTTTGTCCTCTTTTAAAAGGGCAAGACATGAGTAGCCTTACCCCCCATATCATTAGTTTTGTATTTTTAAACAAACACAATTATACTGTTTTTCATTAACACTTCTGTAAATGAAAACAGTTGGGAAAATAAACATCTGCTTTACTTAAAACAGCTCAAAGTTCTGTAAAGTGTGCAAAGGGCTGCGAGTGAATACAAAGCAAGAAGAACCTTGTCAGCGTGATGCGTTAATGTGTTTGGAAGAGAGAAAACAGCCAGAAATTTGCTTAACTACTGCAGTGAGTATATTCAGAAAGGTGGTATTTACACAAGGAATTCTGTTTTCCCAAACGAGCCCCATCGATTTCATGAATCTGTTTTGGGTGAATAAGGTTTGTCTGATTAACTCTTAAGGGAAATTTTCACCAATGGATAGCAGGCGAAAAAAAAAAAAAAGAAAAATTGTCCAATTTAAAGAACTGAATATTTTAAGAGACATTCTAATTTCCAATGTGTCCCTTTTCTGTTTTAGTCTATTGCTTTGAAAGGCAAGGGCTCATGACTTTTATCCCTCCTAAATTATCCCAGGGCAGCAAACCAGCATAAAATATATCTTCCTGCATGTGTGCACTCAGTCTCTAAGACCATTTCAGTACCGTTGCTAAAGGAACAATAAATTACTTAATTATCTGACACTAATTAGCACTGCTTAAAGAACCCTGTGAATAGCAGGCTGTCGACTGGAATGGTGTATTTACAGATAATGTGATGTATTTTTCTTACCATGTTCCCAAATTTTGTTTGCCTGTCACAGTATAACTGAAATATCAATGAAATAAAGTGAAAGAGTGCTTGCATTATCTGGAAGGCAATTGTCTGAAATCTGTGGTTTTTTGAAAACTAAATATAACTTAGCTTTGAACTACAGGTTGCTAGACTGCAAATTTAATGAATAGTCAAGAGGGATTACTATTTAATGCTTAATGTCCCTGCTAGGAATGTATTTACAGTTCAATATTTTGTTTGAATGGCAATGCACGTCAAGAGAAAACACTTACTTAATTGCTATACTGAAGCATTGCTCACTCAGGTTTTAAAGAAGAAGAAAAAAACCCATCACCCAGAAGTAGCTATAAGTAGAGTCTCACATCTGTTTCTCTTGATTTTGATCTGGGGTTCCTGAAGTGTAGTTTCTGACCTCCAAAGTGTTTGTATACAGGCTTCAAAAGGATTTTTTTTAACTGCCGGCATCCTGTAGAAGATAAAGGTATTGTGGATGAATTCGTTAGGCAGCCCACAGGCTGACATCCCACCCAGCAGGTGGTCCTCTGTGAGCAAAAGTTCTAGAAGCCTCTTTTCCTACCTGAACTACAAATGATAAAAAAAGAAAGATAGTAGGGCAAAAATATCTCTATTGTAGGCCTTTGCTGAAACGTGTGACGACAAATTTGTAGATGACATAATTCACCAATTTTGCTGCAGTTCTAGGAAGAAAACCTGGCCTGTGGCAGCTCTCTCAGGTGAAGTCCTTGACTTCTGTTTGCATAAACTCAAGAAGCTGTATTTAGAGTCATAAGAGCATTCGTAAGGTCTGGAACGGTAAGGAAGGGATTAATGTGAAGGGCTAATCTAGTCAATAATTATGGAACAGCTGGAAAGGAACGTGTCTCATTTAGAGTATGAAAGTGCTAGGAGACATGAGGGAGCAAAAGACTGCCCAGAAGATGATGATAAAGAGCATCCAAGGCCCGGTGGAAATGAGGGTATCGATGACTTGGCAGGACCTCTGAATTTCAGCAGTCTGTGACTTTGATCTGTGGATGTACTCCTAAGAACTGATGAGAGCCAAAGTCTCTGGGTTATTCTTCAAATAGATGGCCTATGCATGGCTAGGACAGTGGAGCTGAGGCTGGCTGAGAAGGCAAAATATGATTCTAATAGAAGCTCATGCTGCAATGGGAGCCAGGGGATCAATTTCTGCCTCAGCTGTATGTCTCGTAACCCTGGGTACATCACTTAATGGAATTTATGATGTACTGCTCCAGCCGTGAAACAGATGTTTTACTTCCCCGCTTCACAGAATGTTATAAGGGTGGAAATATCTGATCAGCGAAGGATGGTATGGTGATAAGGGCTACGTGAATTCTGGAGATATAGATGTGTAGGGCAGGACTCTGGCTTTGCTGAATCTAAGGTACTAGAACCCGAGAAGTTACAATCGTGATTTCATTTGATGGTCATGAAGCGCATACATCTGCAGACTATTTGAAGAGAAAATACTGAGTGAATGAAAATTGGGAAATAAGCTGTTTTGTGTTGTAAAATATCATTAGTCTTAAGGAAGATATTAATTAAAAGTACCAATTTCTCCAAAGGAGGGCACGTGGTGCTTGAATGCCCTGAACAGTCAGTGCCTAAGGGATGAAGCTGTTCTAGGTTTTCTAAACCACCATTCACAAAATAAAAGCTAGATCTGATAATGGAATGAAAAAAAAAAATCAATAATCTCAGTCCTGAAAGACGGATTCTCGGAGTACATGATGTATTCGCTATTGCAACACAACATATGGCTATACCTGGCACTGTTTCCTCAAAGACAACCCATATGCTTGCAGTCTGTAAGTAGTTTGCAAAAAGCTTTACTGATTCATCCCAAATATGTAATCAGATGGGAACAATAATAAAGAAGTGATCTAAGTTTATTACTAGTTTTTTTCTTTCTGCATACTGAATTTTATAAAATCAAAGTAATATTTTTTTCTAACAGATGAGACAGCAATCATGCTAAGTACCTGGATGTCACAGCCAGGAAAATCAGAAAATTAGTTATCTGTCAAATTTTACTTCAGAAATTGTAATGTTTGTTGGGAAAGGCATTAAGCAGATACAGGCATTTTTTTGCATATTGAAAGGTATTTCTCAGACACTGTTCAGAGTTTTTTGAATCTGCCCCTGATGGTCTTTTATTGATGTTTTTCCCTTCCTTAGGAAGAGGGATATAGGAGGAATGGGCTCCTATTTTAACAGTCACTGCTAGAATCTGATGATAGTAACCTAGACTTTCTCTCATGATATTGGAGAGGATATATCTGTGACAAGTTGAAAGGAGGGAAGCAGTTCTGCCTACACTCTGGAAAATAATAAGAAAAGGGTAGAAATCTACTGGGCTTTTAGAACCAGCACGAGGCCAGAGGTAAGACCTTGACACAAATGCTCTTGTCTTTTTACAGGCACACCAAATTATTTTGGTCTCTTGAGATTCCAATGGAATTGAAATCAGAATCTGTGGTGAAACTCTGCAAGGGAATGCTCTCAGAAACTCTGTCTTGGGGAGATGGCAGCAAATAAATCTAATACATCAGCTGCAGACAATCCGTAGCTTTTTATTGTATCGTCACGATCGTACCATGCACTAAGGTGATACATGATGGGGATAATTATGAAAAAGAGGATTTGGAAATCCTGGCTCAGTCTTGAGTATTTTTTGGGGGGTGGGGGGATTATGTTGAAAATAAAATCACATTATTATTACATGGAAAATGGTACATTGACTCTTTAGTTAGCTTGTTTATTACCAGCAAGAGATCTCCTTTTCCTGTTGATGACAACTGTGGCTTTTTAAAAAAAAAAAACAACAAACCACAAATCATAAAGCAAACTCTCTTCGAAAACTTTCCTTCCTTACTAATAATTTGTGATCCTGGGGATGAGAAAGCCTTTTCCAGTACAAGGTCAGACTCTGATAGGATTTGAAATGTTGCTAAACAGTGCTCTCTGCAAGCAGAGAGCCTTTGGCCACTGTGAGTGAGATTTTTGGTTGCTGCAAGGTCCCCCGGAAGGGTCTGGCACTGGGTCCAGTTTCAATACCACCGCAGCGTTTGGCTCCCGCTTACTGTAGCTCATATGTTGCTGTAGCTTGGATATAGATATTAATTCAATTACATGAGCATCTTGGGAGCCCATTAGAGGCTTTTTCTCCTCTGCTGTCAGAATGAGAAAGTTCTTTTGCTGGAATATAGTATTTTTCAGGTTGCTTATACGCGGACAGTTAAATCACAGTAAAGATACTATGGTAAATGTGCATCTATGTAATACTGAGGATTGCAAGGATAAGCAGAAAGGGTTTTAATCATGTTGCAAAGCAAACAAACCAGAGGAGTCAAGGTTTTTCTTTTGCTTACGTGAGCTAAGTGATGCACAGACCGAATCCATGCTAACGTGGGGTATTTCAAACTTTCCTTCAAAAGTGAATATATTGAATGCCTAACAGTGTAAAAAAAAATTTAACAAAACATTAATGGTAGCAAAATCGTGAGCACACGAGAAAGAAATATTTGAACTCCTAAATGCAGGGACAGGAACATGCATTGCTGGTGTGGCATTAACTTTTCTCTGAAGCTTAAGAAACCTCGGCTTTGATAGAGTTCTCAACAACTTAAACCATAGTCTAAAACGTCCTTGTCTCGAGCTAGGAGAGAATCGTGCTTCTGCTCACATGTCAGCTGTCCTTCCCATCTGGAAGATTTCTGTTTAGAAATTGCATGTTCTTTTGAGCAGGGACCCGTTTTACTGGGTAGCAGGGAAATATGTTTTGGGAGTCATACGTGACCTCGGTGTGACTAGGTCAAAACCAAAAGGAATTAAACGAATGCATTACAAAATGAAATATGTATTTTTGGTATAAGGATGAAATAAGTGAAGTATGATCAGAAAAGGTTATAAAGCTATTCATTGTCAGCCTCAACATCAGCTGAAATGGGAAAATAAAGATGGATGGTTTTTTCTTTAACCCCAATTTTGCTGAACCATAAACGGGTTTTGGTTAAATTGTAAGCAAGGGAGCACAAGGAAATAGGTTTATTTTGTCTTTCTGCATGCTTGAAATGTCATGGGAAAAACCAATATCTAAAGGAATTAGACATGTGAGCCTCTGCTGATGGCATTAGTAGAAGATGCGTATTCATAGCAGTTTTGGTCCTGAAGTTTCCAAAACTGACCTCTGAAGACCCAGAGATAGAGCAAAAGGTGAAGATGATCTGCTCAGAAAGACTCAGAATATGTTCTGCTTTAGCCTGTGAATGCACACCGCCAGCAGCTGCAGATCTTGCACAGCACTCTAACGTATTTTTAATTTAACTGAGCTAACACATGTATTAAGGTTTGTTCTTGTTCTTCATTGCCTTACAAATCCAGTGGCTTCCTCTGTCTTAGAGGAAGTGTGCTTTGGGTCCAATGGAGTGATTATTTTCTTACTAGACGTAAAAAAAACCCAAAAAACAAAAAACAACCAAACCCCAAACATTTTTTTAAATTCTTTTTTTTTTTAGTATTTTTTACCCATTCTGTACATTTGGACACTTATGTACTTGACTTCGTGTTTAATCAGCCAGCTTCACTTTCTCTAATCTTGCCTGTTCTTTAACTAAATGGATTTTTTCTCTTTGAATGCTGCATCATGAGCAGACCTTGCTGAAGCACCCATACTGTTTCAGTTACAAGTTTCGCTAAAAGTTGTGATAGTTCAGTTATGCGCTTATCCCAACACACATGGTTTTATTTACAGAAAAACATGTTCTTTACCATAGTCTTGTTACTTTTAGGGGCCGCTACCTACTATTTTTTGTAGTGGAATCTGACCGTCTGTCTGGTGTTATTGTGTGTAAGAAGCGCAGTAACTTAGTGTGGTGGATTCTTGCCCTGAAGTGAATAGAAAGGAATAAACAGGTCCTAGAGGTAAGGATGTGCGAAGTGCTTGTAAAGGCACTTTCAGTTGAGAAAGGAAATTACATGCTTCAGAACAAGTTATTAGGAATGTGCAAATACGTTGGAAATGTGAGTATGGATAATAAGGATATGTTTGAATACAAATCTTCTCCTTTGAATAGCAACTTCCTTTATGGAAGACAGCAACTAGGTGCAGCTGTCCTGATGGTGTTCTTGCACTGAAGTTCTTTTGGAGGCCAAGAAAATTATGTATCTGTGTGAAATGATTAGAATTGTGTTCACGAGACGTGGCATCTGACCTTACAAAAAAGAAAATCAATGCAGAACAAGGCCTGATTAGATTTTTTTTTTTTTTTTTCTGCTAGCATTGCACTTTTTAAACTAAAATGGATGTGCAAGGTGAGGCACAGTGTGTAAGGTACAGGCTTATAATTTTGTTCTGAGAGGATGAACAAACAAAGAATTTGCAATTCATTTTATCTTGCAAAGTCACAATTTTACCACACCTCATGTAAATAGATTGTATTTATTTTGTTATTGCTCGGAAGAGAGTTTTGTCAAGTTAAATGTCTAGAAGAAGGGTTTAGATCCACATTATTAAAAGTTCATGGACTAGGCAGTAAATTTTTATTCTATTCCAAGGAAGAGCACAGTTCAACCTTTCCTGTTTACATAGGTGCTCTGCCTTTTGGAAGCAGAATGTAAACGACTTGTTACTGAACAATATTTAGTTTGCTTGTTTTCTTGTCCGAAACAGAAAGTAAATTATTTATTTGCAAATGTTCTTTCAGTTTGTTTTGAAGAACATGGCTTGGATATAAGTGATGCACATATTAAAAATACAGAACTTTTCAGAAAATTTGTCTGGGGTATCTCAGACCCCCCCGTAATGCTCCTAAACACATAATTTTTTTACTAATTAAGTCATTGGATGACTAAGTATTTGTCTCTGGGGGATGCTCAGGACCACTTTAATTTTAAGTGGCTTCTTCAGCTGATTTCTGCTGAGATCCAAAACTAGATCGTGCATGTTTTACCAGATCCGTGAGCTGTTCTTGGCGTGCATCGCTACCGTACAGCTATCGCACAGAGTGCATAAGGTGTGCTCGGTGAACCAGCAGAGAGACTGTGAAGAAATGACATTATAATTGTAATGGCGTTAATTGAAGAGCGAGGAAGTATTGGAGCTGATCAGTTTAGCTAGCCACTGCCTACAGCCAGTATCATTTCCTACATGATGATGTATAATTTCACGTTTGATAAATGTGCAGCCTTTCTAAAGTCAGAAAATAGTATAGCAATAATATAATAATCAGTTATACCCTGGTGCATTTAACTCTTGCAAAGAGCTTTACATGACTATGCAGATGTGTAAGAATGAAAACATAGGAAAGTAAAATACAGGTATTTTGTGGAAGCAATGAAGTTTAACAAAATGTTCCTTTCAGCTTTTCAGGATGCTAGTAGTGAATGATGTAGTTTTACTTTTTACTCTAGAAATGAGGAAGAAAATGTGTAAAGCCACCCATTTCCTGACTGTAATTGATATTGTGTAACCCTGCACTGTAGAATAAGACTTACTGTTACAGGAGTACTAATCGTTGTCAGTCGGTAATACTAATCAGTAATGACTTTCCATAAATCTCACCGAGAGCAATCGTACCGCTCTAGCTTGGGACCTGTTATAAAAAAATTGCCTGGGCTATCTAATCTCTGTGCTAGACAGACCTGAAAATGCTGGCTCAAATTAGTTGTGATAGAAGTAGGTATCTCCATTTTGACACGCCTGAGCTTGAAGAGATCTCCTTTAGCAGAAAATTGGGTAAAAGCTTAGTATGTCTTAATCCCAAATTTCCGATTTCATTTAAAAGTTTATAAGGAAAAATTCTATATTTATATTTAATTTTATCTAAAGCTGCAGGAACTCTATCACTCGGGAGCTGAGCTTTACCCTTCTCCCTCCCTACTCCTCTGCGAAGGAACATCTCAGACTTGACGCCTCCCCCAAAAAAGTCCGGGCTGGGCACTTTACATTTGCCTACTGTGTTGGGTTTTGTGTTGGCGGAGGACCAAGAATGGAAAGGAGTCGATCAAGTCATCTGCTGTGTGTCAGTCTGTGCCACTCTGATTCTTCTAGCAGTATATGCTCACGTGCTTTCTCCATACAATTTTTGAAGTGATTGAAGTGGGAAAGCTTTCACGTTTTCATTTGGGAAACTCTTTTATGCAGTTTTTCCCGATACCGTGCTTTTATTTATTTTCAACCTGTCTTCATGCCATTGTTGTAGTGTATAGCCCTTGTTTCCCTTGGTGCTTTCTGTCTTGTTTTTCTCTTTATATGCTTCAAATCCTTCTGAACAGCATTGTTATGCTCACTTTTTATTGCCTTTATTAATCCTGTATATATTTCATTAGCTTCAATGTGGTATGTGTTTTTTCTCATTTGAATTTCTCCAAGCCAGCTGATACCTTTCTAGAACTGGAATGTTGAGAACAGTATGTGGAGAGGAAACGTACCTCTTGGTGTCTCTGATGTGAAATAGCGACCCTGTGTATACCCCTCAAAATGGAAAACTCGTATGACATTGCGACTCTTATTTTTTCTTCTTCTGAGTGCTTTTAAAATACCTCCCTTGAAACACGGGCATGTTTGGGTTCCCATATGGTGTCTGACTACATGGCTTCTCAAGGATGCTGCTGGAATGAAATTATCCCTATCTAGTGTAGGATGACTCTAGCTATGCTTATAACATCCATTTTATAGTTGCTATACGAAATCTCTTGCTGCTCCTTGGCTTCGGTCTGTAGGAACCAAACTCTCGGAGGCTGCCTAATGCTGCGTGGATACCTGATCTATCAGCTGTAGAACTAGGGATCTTCTTTTTCCTGAGCTGTTTCCAGGAGGCATTTGTTCCCTGTAAACAGGTCTTTCGGATTTTGATTTTATTGGGACATTTTGCATGTTACTCATTTATGTTGATTTCCGTTTTGTAACTCCTTCTCTATCACTCTCATAGTTACATCGAGGCCGTCTCTGAATATCTGTTTGTATTTTAAGCACAGGATTTTTAAAAGGGCGAGTGCTGAACATCTGAATAACAAGATTTCTCATCCCAGTTGGGTCTTCCGGTAACTTCAAAACAACTATGTATCTTTTGGAGAAGGTGGGATAAGGGAAGAAAATAGGCTAGAGGGCATATTTTCTCAGCAGGCTGTATTTTGCAACATTAGTTTTAAAACCTACACTTCCTAAAACTTCCAGGGAGTGATAACTTGAAAGAATATTAATATTCATCTAAGATGAAATAGTTCTGCTTTCACCTGTCTGTCAGTCAGTTTAAAATCTGTCTCAGTTGGCTTTTTTTGGTGTACCGAGAGCTTTGGCAACAACACAACTCTCAAGCAGCCTCACAGAGTTCCGTAATTCCAAACCGGAATTTGATGCAAAAATCAAACTTGATAAAAGTTCAAATGCACTTACCAAAGCTACATCCTAGAGAAAGCAAACCATTGTACACTACCCTCATTTAAGTGTCTTAGAGTAATTAGCATTTCCATATTTATAGTTATTGAATTAACTCCTGAATCGCAAATAAATTGAGATACTTTAATTTTGCCTCATTCTTTTTATGCTTTCTAAGCAACACATTGCGATTTGACTTCAGATTAAATTGTAAAAAAACAACTTTGATCTAGTTTTGAGCACTGTTTTTTTTTTTCCCCAAGTTTGAGCTACCTGTGTAATTTTCTTTTCACCAGACAAAAGCATTGTTAAACTCTTTTTCTTTCCTTCTCAAGACCTAATACTGATTTTTACTGAGTCTTGGGGAAAAAAAAAAAAACCAACACACCCAACAGTATGTTAAAATCTTAACAATGAAAATTCATGATTGTTCATGTTGATTTCCTGTTCTGTATTCAGTAAGTAACCTTTTCCACATTCTGGCTTCCTAACCTTTTTTTCTATGAGTCTTCTAAGAAAATTTTCTTTTTAACACCGAAGGGGCCTCTTCGGTGTTAACGTGCTAAGACCTACGTACCTTTATAATGTGCCTTCAAGAATTTGTCTTCTGTTTCTTGTAATTCCAATTTATAATCAAATATTTAATATCACTGTATTGTAACTAGAGCTGGTTGAGAACTTGTAACTTAGTTTATATAAGGGTTTTTTTATGTGTTTGTTTCTATTGAAACTATTAATTGAAACCTCTTGATACAAATACTTTTGATGAAAGCCAGAAAAGCAGAGGAGCTACTTTCCCTGTACACGCGTACACACAGCTTCTTTACCTGTAATTCATATCTGCATCGGTCTTGCGCTTCAGGTGCCTACTTAACAACAGTCCATTTCTGCCTAATTATTTTCAAAATATCAATGAAACGTCAAGAATACTTAAAATATAAAGTATATTGCTATCAAATGCTTGAGCTTTAATAGTATATCTTCATTGGCTTCCAAAGTTAATAGTTTTAACATTTTAAGATATTAAATTCAGTTTGGGGAGAGAAATTGTGTAGAAATTAATTATGTAATATCCCAAAGTCTGCTACAGACAAATTGTAGCTTTCAAAACCTCCTATTTACTGAAAGAGCAATGTTATGCATTTTTTCTTTGTCAGCCATAAGTACAGGGAGATTATTGAGGCATGCCCTAGAAAATAGATTACCTCTATATTCTGGAATAGAACGGACATTAAAAAAAAAATGAATTGTCAGAAATTATATTTACATGGTAAGGATTGCATTACTGCAATTTTTTATTTTGTCTTGGGATCATAAGGGCTTGGACAGTACAAAGATACTTCCAGTAACTGGATGCTATCTGTTTTTATTTCAAATGGCACCAAAACAAAGGCGTATTGAAATTCTTAAAATTAGTAAGTGTCATTTTTAAACAATAGGTTGGAATTTGATAGCTGAATTACCTTAGTTACTGAAAACAAGCAAACTCACTTTAAAGGAAGAAAATGCATGATTTGTTAGAAGAAATATTTTCTCAAAATACCCTTGCTCTAGAGAATGCTCCTCAGGCATCTGTCGCATTTCAGTCCAAGACAAGCGCTCCCCTTATTTTTACCAGGCTCCCCCCCAGCACTGTTGAGTGCCCAAAATTCCAGCCTGCTCTGCAAGGATGGAGCTTTCCTCACCTCCTCATCACAGGAGGTCCCCTGTGAACATCAGGAAACACTATTTCACTGTGAGGGTGACTGAGCACTGGCACAGGTTGGCCAGGGAGGTGGTGGAGTCTCCCTCCTTGGAGATGTTAAAAAATTCCCTGGACATGGTGCTGGGTAACCAGCTTTAAGTGACCCTGCTTGAGCAGGGGGGTGGGACGAGATGACCTCCAGAGGCACCTTCCAACCTCAGCCGTTCTGTGATCTCTCTTGAGAACAGTTTTACTTTGTATTGCTCTAACTAGACTGGTGAGGAAAAGTCAGAAGTCACTTTGTTGTCCTGTGGTTTAGATATCCAGTAGGACTTTTCTGCAGGTCTGTCTTTTAGGCATCGTCATCATCTACACGCCTGATCACTTATTCTCTTGTTGGCCTGTGATTTCAACGCTGCTCCTTTGCCTTGAGGCCCACAGTTAAGCAGTCAGGTAATTTATATCACCACAGACCTCTGGTAAGACCAATATGTCATCTGTGTAATAGCTAACAGCATTTTGGAGATTTAGTTAAAATAAACTGCTTTATACCAGCTAGATACACTAGTTGTTCCACCCGGATAATTAAAACAGTTAATATAGGAAAGAGGAAATAAGACATTATTCCTTGCCTCCTCCTCCCTCAATTTTCTACGAAAAGAAGCTTCAGCTAATGTCACCTATATAATATAGCACATCTATTGCCATTTCTCTTTTCTAAATTAAGGCTATTTACTAGGCTTAAATGTCAGTGGTTTCTAGTCTCAGGGAAATAATGTTTCCCTATAAACTAAGGTAATGGACGTTTTCTCTTTGCTGACGTTATGATAGGAAGATTGATTCACGTCACACCAAGAAAGAAACCCTAAACATAAGCAATTAACAACGGATTTCAGGGCCCTGCTCTGTGAGCAGTGTTAAAAGTATAAATGAACAATTGCAGAAGGGAAACCTAATATACCTAGTGGATTAGTGCCTCAGGCCTATGGTGAATTTTCAGAGCAATGCAATCATGGGTTTTATGACCCTACACTTCATAACAAGATTAGAAAGAGACTATTTGTTACTGTCCAGAAACTGAGAAAGGTTGGCAAGATCAGTGTGCAGTCAACCTCATATATTTGAGAACCCGACCTATGGAAAATATTGCTTTTTCAACAGAAGAATACTGAAGACCTGAATTTGATTTATATGTAGTTTGTTTATTGAGAAGCTACAGTTACTGAGAAAGTATTATTGTTAACGTGTGTGGTGATACAATAGTAGTGTTGCTGTAGGCTTCATTTTCTGAACCTGTAATGGGGAAAATTTGTAGATAGAGATATAATCTCTTATTAGGTAAGCTGACAAGGCTGGAGACAAGCTTTGGGGTTCAAGGCCTTCCATCTGGTTTAATGGTAAGCAACTGAACAATACAAACTAAAAGTAGA
This sequence comes from Aviceda cuculoides, assembly GCA_035590195.1. Taxonomy (NCBI): domain Eukaryota; kingdom Metazoa; phylum Chordata; class Aves; order Accipitriformes; family Accipitridae; genus Aviceda; species Aviceda cuculoides. The sequence goes on from JAVJGG010000007.1 coordinate 10,079,536, forward strand.
TAGTGCATTTTAAATTCATTATGCTAAACAGACCACCTGAAAGAAAAAAGTTTCTAGACTCTATGGATCTAAGTTAGCAAATGGCTATGAGTTCAGCAAAAGGGAGATGGGGTATGATGCAGTCGTTTGAATAAATATACAAGCATGCGGTTATCAAGGGCTAGCAATTGTGAAAAAAGATTGCATGTTTCGTTGAGTGTAAGATAGATGCGAAAATGGCTGATGGTTAACCATTCTATAACCTAACAATACCTTTTAAAGCTATACAATATTTCCTTTTTATAGGTTTCTCCCTCCTGGCAGGTGAAAAGGAATTATCTAAATTTATTTCATTTATGTCTCCTAGCAGCTTTTTTATCTGTCCTACGGACTTGCTTTAGAATTCTGCTAAATCTCTTCAACTCTGAAATCTTACACCTCTGAAATCTGTTTTGCTGGCTGTTTAGGGAAATGGGTTTAGCTCCCGTCCTCTCATAACTCCTGACTTGGAGCATGATCTGCTGTTCTGCTTCCCGAGAGCAATGGCTGTCCTAGAGCTAATACCAAAGAGCTAGCGCCAAGAGGAGAGGCAATACTCAAGTCTCCACAAAGCGGAGAAGCACAAAATGCCTTCCTTGCACCAGGAGGAGGTGACTCCCCCCAAAAAAGAGGAGGGGAGGGGGGAAGCGTCTGATGCGCCGGAGTTGAAGGCATCCCGCCGTCCTGCGTCAGGCGGGACGTGCCGCTAGACGCAGAGCTGGCCTGCCGGACCCGATGCCGGCGGTCCTCACCGGCTTGCTTGGCCCAGCCGTTGCGCGGGCTGGCTGCTCAGCGGTCTACTGCCGAGAAACGTGCTGCTCGCGGCGGGTAGAGCAGCAGGGAAGAGGCATCTGAATTGCAAACAGGGCAGGTTTTTCCTCCCCCCCCCCCCCCAACCCCCGCTATGATGTGGTTTAAAAGCAGTAAATGCTGTCAGGTTGGAAAGGACTATGCTCTTCTCTCTCCGCAAAGAGCTGAAAATAATGCCAACGCTGCCCAAGCACGCTTCATTATTACAAATAAATATGAAGGTGTCCTATTGCATGTCTGAGATTTGTGTAGAAAGAAGCAGGGAGTTCATAGATGTTGAGGAGCAATGAAGGAAAAAATCAGACATAGGCCCTGTTAGCTTTATTGTAGAAGAGAAGAATAACATTTTGGGACTAAATACCATCTGTGTAGGATTTGTAGTTATAATTCAGCTGGTATTTCCCGTTGGTTGCTTCTCTGCTTGTTGTAACAGGACTTCCCTTCAGCAGGTGTGCGTGTGTGATTAAGCAGCACGGCCTCTTCAGATGTTCTAAAACTTCACCGAAGAGTTGGTTAAGCTTAGTCCTCCCAGGTTAGCTGGCTATTCAGGTCGAAATGCACTGCATCTCCCGAGTCGGTGCACGTTTGAAGCTTCAGCTAGGATTTCTAAGGCCGCTTACTCCCGCACGCTTTTCAGGCAGCGTAAGGGAGAACTTAAGATATGGAGAGGGGAGGGCATAACTGCATGCGCGCACATAAAAGGTGCAAATAGTGAGTTGTCTTGTTTTTGAGAACTGCTTTGCAAACTCGTAATGATTTCTTGAGCTCGGTGAGTGAACAGAACTTGGCAAAAATGATAGGCATAGGTTTTCCTACAAAACATTTTCATACAAATACCTAAGAAACTGGGGAGTAGTTCACACAATAGTCTGATGTATGCAGATACTTTTATTACCTGAAAGCTGGAAGTTGATAATTAAACACCAGGCAAGTATGCTCTAATATTTCGAGATAGTCACTGGATTATCCTCTTATCTTCATGTGCCACGTGGTTACTGCAGCTCCATCAGAATGTATTCATGCTGTTTGCAAGAAATATACTCCTTTCCTTTCTGAGAAAGCGTGAGGGAGCAATCGTATCTGGAAAAAGTAAGGAGCTGGGGATATGTAGAGATTGGTGTGTGCTATAAAGTGGAGCATCCTCAAATCTGCAATTAATGTTATGACTAAGAAGTACAGGAAAAGGCTTAGGTTTAAATGTGAAAATAACCATATATATTATGACAGTTCATACACCATAGTGCTCATAACAAACATTTTTCTTGATAGCTGTGAAGCATTATCCCCATGGAAAAATAGAATATTCAGCTCAGTGGGAAATATGCCTTTATAAAACTAGAACATAAATGTGTCTTATTACACACTTTACCAAGTACGTAATTTTCACTCTAATTCTGAAGCCACAAGATTACTAGATAAAACAGTTTGTTAAAGCATCTTGACTACTGTGCAACTATGCCAATATAAAATGGCAGAAATACTGTCTCTTCTTTATATCTAATATGAGTTTTGAAGTGTTCAAATTGCATGTACTGGGGTTAAGCTAATGCGAATTGACTTAGCGGTGTTCTTTTAAGGGTTCATACATAAATAATTGATTTTTACTTAAGAATAAGCATCTTTTAAAATAATAATAAAAAACCTATGGAAAGTTCCAGTTGTGCAGGAGTTTACTAGCAACGACAACCCAAAATGGTCTGCCTGCGCTTTTATTCTCACTTCTCTTAACAGCTGTGAATTGTAGCAGGGAGGGGAATTCTACCAAATAAATTAAAAAAGAATTTAACAAGGTTTATAAACATGAAGCTCCAGAGAAAGATATTGCAATAGTGGTTTGCAAAAGCAGGCAGAAATCGTTGAGGTTAAACCATATATTTTTAAGCTTCTGCCAATGATTTTTGTAGAATAAGCGAGAGAGAGAGAATGGTAGCTGGTGGTTCTTGCCAGGATGCCTTGGTTTGATTCAGGAGGAACAAGAAGCTGCAATACCTCTCCTACATCTCAAATGGGGATACTTAAATCATCAGACTACCTGCTCTTTGATGCCATCTCTTGCTTTCACTGTGTCCTTTCCACAGAAATGACTCCCTGGACATATTAAGAAAGGGGTTTTCCTGTTTTTTTGAGATTACATTGAGATCAGCATGTTCTTGGGGAGATGCTCTGTTTCCAGTGGAGCAGGGCTTTGTTCATCAGTTATTAATCCAGATAAATTGTGCATATATTGCCAGGTAACAGGGTATTCTCCAAAGCTGGAGCTACGCATTTTACAATTTCCCTTTTATTTGGAATGTTCGGAGAGACTCGGAGAAGTTCGACAGGGGAGGGAATTTGATGGCTCTCTTTGAGCACTGCTTGAACCTTTCAGCATTTGTATATCAGTAGGGCTTGTTCCCTTTGAGTCCCTCTGTGTATGTCAAGTTTATAAGCTTAAGATGCTTGGGCAGTTCTTTTTCCCAGGAGCTAATGAAGGGTGTGAGTGGTAGAAGCATTTTTAGTTGTTGCTGCATTTACTTAGGTCTTGATTTCATTTCTGGAGGCATTGCCAACAATGTCAAGTAAACAGAAGTAAGCCACTGCTGATTGCCCATCGTGTTTTAACCGGAATAACTAAATCGGTTCCCTTTTTAAATTATTCATTTTTAATGCATTACATTTACTACATTTTAATACATTAAAAATTTGTTAGTTCAACTAAGGGGATGGATTTGCTGGCAATACAGACCAGTAACATAGTAGCTATCACATAGAGGAGCAGCACTATCTGTGCAAAACACCCAGCATAAGTCTTGTTTCAATAACACCAGTCCAAACCGTCACTCCCAGCATTATTATGAGGTAGAACAGAGCTGGCTCCAGAAAACAGGTGAAGGCGGCTACTGCTTAACACGATGTGCTTCCAAATGTTATAACCCAGTTTCTTTTGTGCCTCACCCTCCGCTGCTGCCCCTGGGGATGCCCTCCCCAGCAATGAGGGCTGCTGCTGGGCTTGAGACCAAACTCCACCATGGAGGAAGCCGGCCCCGTCTCCTGCTCTTCCTTTACGCTCGGGAGAGGAAGAGGATAAGGGAAGGGCAATGGCTTCCTCACTGGGAGTTAAGGAAAATGGGCATTTCCAGATTGAGAAATGAAGTGTGAGTTGAGGCTAGGGTGCCCAGTCCACCACGTGTGGAGGAGGAGACTAAAATAGGGGAGAGAACAGATTATAACTGTTGTGAGTGATATAGGTGATTAACTTTTTTGAATGAAATTTAGTAGCTCTTTCTGTAGTAGTCTGAAATGTTGCAGTGGCCTTGGTATGCCCCTTTAAAAACCTGTTTATGCTTGATATCAGGTGTGATAGGTGCTTATCGGCTCCTGGGCAGAGCTGGTTTATGACCCTGGTCCAATGCAAATAATCACGTGAACGTTAATGGGAATACTAAAACTCCTAAAATTACCATGTATTGCAATACTATACTGGATGAGAGCCTGGCACGTTACTATTTCTAGTATTATACAAGGTCTGTGTTTAAGGTTTGTTAATAAGAAGAATTAATTTAGCTCTCACATTCCAGGTCTTCTCTCACCGAAAGATGAGGCGTCCCCCAAGCAGGTTCCCCCTGCAGCTCCCAGTACACAGTCTGGGACTGGGCAAAGACTCTTTCTGAACTCACTTGAATAAAAACTGTATACAAAAATTGCTGGAGTAAGGAAACAGCTGTATGATCAGCAAAATATCAGGTGGCACAGAAATATGAAAATATATACTGATTCTCTTAGTGTACACTATGGAAAGGACAAACCTGGTTTTTAATATATTTTTAACAAGTTTGTTCTAAGGCTTTTGTTTTTCCATAGAAAATATCCAATGGTTTTACCCATTTGTTTCTTCTGTCAGTTCAAGAAATAAATAGTCGATACTATGAAGAAATATTTTGGGTTTTTTTTCCCTTTTTTTAAAAGACATTGACATCGTAGTTCGAAACGGCTGAGGTATAAATACCTTAAACATTTAGGTACAAAAGTTGATACTTTAGTTGTAAAATCTTTCAATATAAATAACAATTTCTGGAATAGTGTCAAATAGAGCTTCACTCTTCTTTGTGACTTCTTTTTAGTGGCTCAGAGAGGTCGCTGAACTGTTAACAAAAAAAAATATTTCAACCTGAAGCCACTGATTTGTATTAGGTGGCTTTTCAAACCCTTGCAATTCCGAGAATACTAATAATTTCCTTTCCCCTTTAGTCAATACAAGTTGCATGAAGTCCCATGGGCATATTTGAGTGACAGAACCCCTCTTGGCTAAAGGAAAATTGCCTGGGAGACATAGCAAGTAAAATGATACCAAGACTGAAAGGAAAATCTGTCGGAAGAGTTCTTGCTCCTCCTTACCCCCGAGGGATTTCAATCATGTTAGCGTGACCTGTGAGGTTCTGAGGCTCCACGTTTCAGAGGAGAATTAGTGAATTCCAGACCCACGTTCAAGCACAGTACGATGTCCTGATTTCAAATAAGATGTTCCCGATAGCTGGGAGGATGCCATTATTGGTATAACTATGCCTTGAAGGCCTGATTAAAATCAGACTTCCAGTATGTCTCGCACTTACAAAAACAAAAAAGTAAACCAAACTCTAACTCTATAGCAGCAAACTACAAAGGTAAGTCAAAAGATGGAAAAGGGGAGCTGAAGTAATGGGGAGGTGACACAAGTGTAGTGCTCTAAATGCTGGGGTTTCTGGCTGGGCTGCCTTCTCCCGTGCTGACCTGCTCCCAGCCTTCAGCTGCTTATCCAGCTGCCCCTCCTTCCTACAGGAAAAATTTGCTTTGTCTGTAGCAGCTTTCATACCCACGGGGATTTTTAAGGTGTATAGACACGGGTTAGTGATAATTTTAAATTGCCAGCTGTAGTCTTCTGTTGGATAAAAGTGGGAAACAGCTAGCTGGAGGTGAGGACTATGGCTCATGTTTCTTGGGGCAGCCTAGAGGGAAGAGAGATAAATCTGTTACTTAAATCCTAGTATTATTTTTTGCAGATTTCTAAATTATATTCTTTGTACTGGTATCTCATGGCTTGGACAAGTGTACTCTTTGCCAAGTGGAAAACTGTCTGGCTGGCTGAGCCCAGAGGGTTGTGGTGAATGGGGTGAAATCCAGTTGGCAGCGGGTCACAAGTGGTGTTCCCCAGGGCTCGGTG
>JAVJGG010000007.1:10085639-10118252 GCA_035590195.1 Aviceda cuculoides
TCCCTTCCCGTCCCTTCCCTTCCCTTCCCTTCCCTTCCCTTCCCTTCCCTTCCCTTCCCTTCCCTTCCCTTCCCTTCTTTTTCCTCACCTTACCTGGCCTCCCATGCCATTGGCATTACCATTGCCATCAGCAGTAAAATACTGAATTGTATCTACGTGAGTACAACCCGTAACAGTGTCATCGCTGATGGAGTGTGGTGAATTAGGACCATAATAATTAAGTCCACAGGTACTGAGTTTCTGTTCATGCAACTCTACTACTTACACAGCTGAAGAAAGGGGAAAGAATACCATTTCCCAAACAGTAATTCTTTTGGAAAAGGCAACAATATAATTTTCAAAATCTGGATCTAGATATACAAAGCAACACAAACGAAATCACACCTTGAATGTAGAAGTCCTAAGAGTTTTACTGGAAATGGAGAGCAAAAAAGGGGGAATGGAAATATTCTTCTTTATAGCTGAATGGTTCAGGAGCATCAGCTAGGAAAACACACAACCACCCTGTATTTAGAAGCTGGAGAAATACTTACTTTCTTCCTCTTGTTTGTGAAAGAAAAAATCTACCATCTTGATGGTAGCCAGAATGAGGCTGCAAATCCTCAGCTGCCGGGAGCTTCTTGCTGTACCATGACTGGCTATATAACACTGTGAATACACACTCCTCATGAAAATGTCCCTAGGGTTAATACTTTTCTGACCACCTTGTTATTTACATTTTGCTCTGCTCTAATTGGTGGCTTACGGCTAATGCTTATGAAATGCCAGTAAAATATCATCAACATTCAGTTAAATAAATTTTTTCTCTAGCTAAAAATTTCATGTGAGCTTATGGTGGACTGCTTTGCTAAAGTGGACGTTGTAGTCCTCAGATGTTCTCATGGAATGGAAGATGAATAAAGACAGCATTCATTGAATCAACTTTAACTTTTAGTTTTATTGCTCTTTTTAAATTATCAAGCATTCTGGGATTGGTTTGGAAAGTACAATCAGTTTACAACTGTTTTTATTCCAAGTGCTTAGGGTAGGTTTCTCTGTCTTTATTGAAAGTGAATCCACAAATGTATTTTTCAATATTTTCCTTAAAATCATTGTTCACTGAATTTTTTCACATCTATCTTGGATGGTCCCTGAAGTGCCATTAAATTCATATCTAAATCTCTCTAAATTAATTGATAGCAAAAGTTTGGAAAACTGAACTATTGTACAGACCAATTTAGTAAAATATTTTAATAAATTTTTAGTTTTCTTATATCAAACACAAAAGCTTAGTGACTTGCTAGAGATCAAATTCAGTTCACTGTGTTAGAATTATGATTATGGGAGTGGACAGTATCAAAGACAGCACACTGTCTTTGGACTGACAGAGGACTTTGCTTTGATTTCATCTTTAAACAGTATTATTTTCCAGAAAATACATATGAGTCCACTTCTCTGACAAGTTTTATTATTAGAATATTTAGTTGTTTTTTTATTTTAGCTCCTGGGAGAGAGGGGAAGAGGACTTCATGAATTTGAAATAAAACAGAATACGTGCTTGTGAAACTTACACTTTCAAAAGCAATGAGATATATAAATATTTGTTATGTTAATCTACAAAATTACTTTTATTATTTGACCCATATGGCTATGTGAATACCAGTGCATATAATTCAATCATGTATCCCAGTATTAAAAAAATGCAGCCTTAGAACTAAACACATTTTTCTCTTGTGTCAAAGGTGAATCATTTCCTTATGTCTGAGATATCAGGATATGAAGGAAGATTACTTTCACAGACAAACAAGAGACAGCTGCCCTTGATAATGTAAGATTTATTCTTAACATTCTTTTCAAAGGATCCATTTCTGTCCAAATTTTCATAATGAAACAGGACTTTTCAAAACTGTGTATGAGTAAGAAAGGCAAGGCAAGACAAGGCACGGCAAGAATATAATCTTTTTGCTCTCACTTTTGGTGAACTGAAATTCACTCATCATGAAGTGAATTCAGATACAGCCAAATGTAATAGAGAATTTAGAAAGGTGAAATCAGCTTTCTCAGTTTAGGGCCAGAGCATCTGCCTGTCAGAAAAGTGCTAAAGTTATATGTATGTACAAGTTCAATTTTGCAAGAGCTTGATTGGAGTGTATTGGCTGATAATCAGACTGCAGGAGTTTTGGTCATGTGCACACAAGAAATCTGTCAGATTTATTTGTACAGATATATTTCCTCTCCAATGTGTAACATGTAGCAGAAATCCACATTTTCTAAGTCACAGAAAATAAAATTGAAGATTTACGTCTTTTGTCTTGTTGTTCAATGATATTTGAACAAGCTCTAGATATAAAGAAGTCAGTCCTTACATCTCAACATGACACTGGGATGAGAATGATCTGGAATCAGAGCTGAATAGTTTATGTCTCCTATAAACTTTTATATGAGAATAATGAAAGATTAAGAAGTTGCCATATCCTTCTAATAGAAACTGAGTGATAGACAGTCATAAGATGCCTCTGTATTAATTTGCTAGCTACATATCATTAGTCTGCGGTCAGTTTATGTGTAACCATGTAACAACATATAACTACACAGTATGTAACAATGTGTAATTAAATCTGCATTCTTTTTGTGAATATTCAATAAGTAAATAAACTTTTGAAATTGTCTTCTGACTGTTTATAAATTTTTGCTTATTACGGTTATCTGAGAACCATACACTGTCTCCAGGTGTGGGACATCTGTACGTTGTCCCCAGGAGCTTTCCACTCCGTTCTGTGGAGCTCAGGAATGGAAAAGTTGCTCTAGTGGTAGTTGTCTTAGTGATGTTCTAAACTTTAAATGGTTTCATTTATTCTAAGCACCTTTCATTTCATGATCATAGTCAAAAGCCATTCACGACTTTTTTATTGCCTGAAAGAAGTCACTGTGGTTAAGTGTCTTAACCTCAATGGTTAAGATTGCTAAAGGCGTTTATATCTTCTAACATCCTTAACATTATTGATGGTTTCTTTCACTCCTTGATACTACACTGGACCAACTGACTGCCTTATTAACATTCTTGTTATCTGATTGCTTACATCATCATAGTAATAATATTAATAATGTGTTTCAGATATAACTTGGGTTGATAAATATACTTTAATTAAAAAAGCCCCAAACCCACCTTTGGCCATGTCCCTTACCTTTTAGTAAGAGTATTTAAGAGCTTTTCCTTGTAAAGAAAGTAGTCTGCAATGGGTTGAGAGAGAATATAGTCACAAGTAAAAAAAAGCTGTTTATAAGGTAGGAAATAAAGGGTAGAAATAAAAGGGCAGTTTTCATAGAGGAGAGAATGAAGTCCCACAGGAAACTGTGCTGGGTGTGCACACTTCAACATCTGGAAAAGTGAATGAACAATGAGGTAAAAACATTTGTCAGCAATATCAGGTTATCAGGGTAATAATTTGAGGTATCATAAAAAAATTGCAGAAGAATCATACAATTTTGAATGAGTCATAAAATGGAATAAAAATGATGAATAAATGTAAATGTGAAGTGACAGAAAATGTTCTCAATTCTGCGTACACAATAATAGGCTCAGAACCAGTTGTCATAATTCAGGAATTAAATCTTGGATTTATAATAGTTCTGTGAAAAATTAGCACAATGAAAAATACTGATCATAATGCAAATTCAGTAATAATTACAAAAAGAAAAAAAACCCAGAACTGGAAACATTGTAATTTCACTGAGTCCATGGATCAGAATGTGCACATCTTCTATACTATGCACAGTTTTCATCCCACATTTCAAAAATGTAGGTGTGAGAACTGAAAAAGTCTGAACAAGGAAAATAGGAACAATAAGAAGGAACAAATGAGCAGACTTGGGCTCTATTTAGATTGCCTGAATGTCCTATTTTAGAATGGAAAAGCAATGACCAGTGGAGAATTTAATAGATGTATAAAATCAAAGTATCACAGAGAAAATGTGTAGGGAAGGACAGCTCCTTGTGGCCTACACTGTAAGAACTAGGGAGATCGAATGAAATCACTAAAGAGCTGTTTAAGGCAAATAAAAAATAAAAAAATATAGGTAATTTTTCACACTAAATTCACTGCAGGACATGACATATATTAATATGTTTGTATGGGTTCAAAAAGTGAACTAAAATTTTATGGAAGAAACATTGTTTAGCATCCACCTTGGGTCTGCAGTTCACTGGAAGAAAGCCCTGGGAACTTGTCCTATTCTTTTGCTCTTCCCTGTGCATCCCTTACCAGTCATCTGCTACAGACTTGGTGACTTGCTTCAGGTTTGGGGTGACATAAAAATGTTGCAATAATTTTCTCAAACGTTTATGGGATATATAGGTAAGCAATCAACCTCTTTTAAAAATAAAGTGCAGAAGTGAACGTATTTGGCCAAGGTCTCCAGGCTAAGGCTGAAGGTTTGGCGAAAAGGATCACCTGATGTCCGCCTGCACATTGACTGTTAGACATCACCGGTGTGTTCACCCATAATACCACCCTCCATATGTTCTCAGATGTACTTCTGGCTCTGACCTTCAAGGTTTAATATTGAGTCATTTATGTTTTGCCTGTGGGCATGTCTGCCCTGCAGACTGTAACGTAGCTTAAAGATACAAGAAACGGTTTTGCCAGAGCCACAAAGAACTCTGCGTGGGCTAATTTATTCTGCTTCTCATGTGGGCTAGGCATCTGGTTTTAAAGTCCGTGTTGCCTCAGCAAGCCTGCTTCTGGTATCTCAGCTAGCTAATTTGAAGATGGCTTGGCAGTACCCTGAATCACAGTCAGCAGCACAGATGTAACATGTGTGTCTACTTTTATCCAAATCTTCTGTCCAAACCCCAGAAGGACCAGTTTTCACTTCACTGGTTTGCACATTTGAACATCTATTTGCTCTAAGAAGGAATTCAACTGTTTCACTGGGTCTGTAGTTTTTAGCTGCAGTCACGGCTACACCTACTGTTTGGTCCTGGTGAGCCATAAATCTGTGTTTTGGGATCCAAACCAGTGGAGCTTTAGCCTGTGTTTTCACAAAACACTCAGAGCTAATGAAGTTAGATTAATTTGAATTCAAAGCTTTTCATGTTGTGCGTAATATCTCTTAGATTCTCCTGTGAAAGCAAGAAAAGTATTAGAAGAGAGAAGAAAATGACCACCTGCAGCTTTTCTTCATCTTCCGAAGTACTTGAAAAGAGTAACTGCGCTGTGGGGAAGTTGGAGTGGCCCTGCTAGCAGCAGGAGGGAGCTTGAGGGCAAAAGATCCAGTGATTGTTTTGACTACAGATTTCCCTGCATCCTCTGCATTACCCACCCTGTTGGCCATATAATTTGAGAATAAATTTTTTATATCGTAAATATTGTTGGTTTAGAGTTCTACTAGACTGAATTTTCAGGCTAGGCCTGGAAAGCCAGAAAGCCATGCTGCCCTTCTATCTTTTTTTAAGTAGATATTTCCTATATGGGTTGTCTGATCTCACAACACGTAACATTAATTCTGTGGCTGAGTAAGGGCTTCTACTGCAGTGCATCCTCTACCTCCTATGAAGCAAAAATATGATCTATATTAATAAATTAGATTGTTTTTCAATTGTTTTCCACTATAAGGACAAGTAAAAAGTAACGAAAAGTGATTTCTTCCACTATCATGTTTTATTCTCCCATCCTGTATAACCTGTAGGTCTTTCTCGCACTGTTAGTTATACTGACAAAAATCACATGATTTTAGACATAGCTAAAGAATTCAGCCTGGTTTAGCAGCAAAGGAAGTTTCTGAGTTGTTGGGGTTTTTTTCTTCATAAATACATTTAGATGATAAATTATTCAGTGAGAGACATGATGAAAAGATAATTCAATGTGGCAACTCTTTTGACACCTCATTCCTCCCTCAAATGTCCTTTAATGAAAAGGTGGTAGAAAATATCTGGTACATTAAGTTATTGACTCCAATTCACTGCCAGTACCAGAATTGTAGGTTTACTGCTGTTATCTTTTTGTTATCCAATCTAGACTGAAATTGCTAAGTAATAAGTACTCAGTCTGAAGAATTTCCTATATGATAATTAATATGATTGTCAGCAGTTTCTTCATGATATTTTCTAATTTATTGTCATTATTTCTAATTATACACTCTTTGATTATAGAATACACACACACACACCATTTTATCAAAGTTAATAATTTCTTTCACTCTGCAGTGATTATGAATGTAAAATATTTGCAGTTTGTTATCATGCTCCACATTAATATATTGCTTAGCTTTCCTATGCCTGTTAATTCTGTGCTGTGGATTGTCTCACTGCCTCCAGAAAAATCTTTATTCATTTTGAGTGAGGATGTGAGAATTTGGCCTTTTAAATCTTCCTTACGTTATATTTTAATGTCAAATAAACAGTTTAGCAAATTGAATGGGTACAATATATAATATAAATAACATTCTTGTCTGGGCTGAACAGTGACTGCAGAACCTTGTCATGCCTTTCAATATCTTGTGCTTTGACAGATTTAATGAATCAATTTACCTGTAACTGGAAATGGTTTACACTTCTCTTTATTCTCTTATACATCTCCCTAATCAATAGGTTCACAGTGAAGAGGGCATGATGAATGATTGTAAAAGGCTGCTGTTCATACAAAGCTCAGAAGAGTAACTTTCAGCGTCAGTGTACAACTTCGATGATTTTTCAATGTAAAACTTACATGATGTTTCAGTGTTTGCTTCTCAGTAGGAAAGACATGGTACAGTAAATGGCATTCTGGAGACACGGGAATGACAGGGGATGACATTGCCACCATCAATCTGTTCCAGTGAACTCAAACAGAAAACATTAATTCTTTGTAATCACGATTTCAGCTTCATACTCACAAATTACTTCCTTAATAAATGCTAGAAAATTATCTTCACCTTGCAGTTGTAATATATCTAAATTTTAGTTTCTGCAGATGCTTATTATAGGTGCACTGCCACATTATAGGATAAGTTTCTTCCTTTTGTGAGTTAGTGTTGTAGCCTGTTATTCTGTTCTTCATACAAACCCTGGAATCTAGAAATATTTTTGGTTTATAAAACCTAAAACCATAAGAAGTTGCCTGATCAGACACTGCAACCTAAATGCAAGTCTATGTCCATATTTTTACTTTATTTTTGTTCACATCTTTTGACTTCAGGACATTTCTTAAATAGGAAGGAACTAGGACATCAGCAGATAAATTTTGGAGATATCCTTTCAGGAATTCAACCATTCAGCAGATGAATATTTTCTGGAGTAGGAATTATTTATATTAAATACTGTCCATACAACAGATTAATTTGAGGAAAGCACAGGACTACTGAGATTTGAGGAGACTTGCAGAGTGTTTTCCCTACTCTGCTGAAAATTTGACAACGTGTCAGAAAGTGGTTACTGGCCTTGGAGACGAGGCAACTAGTAAGCCTGTCAAGGCAAAGATGAAAGACAACACTAAGACTCTCACCTGGAGAAGAGATTACTCTCCGTGTCAGACTACAAAGAAGCTCTTGCTGCTGCCAATGGCCATAGAAGAAAATTTGTGATGAAGGGTATCACAGTTATCCTTCTGTGCTAGACAATTACGATGGAAGACTTAATTGTGGAAACCCTCATTGCTACGTTATGTCTATTAGCTAGGACAAGAGGCTGGCACTGTGCTTGTTCCTCCCATAGGTGTTATTCTCACAGGGTGGCCATTCACAGCTTTCTCACAGGGAAGATTTTCAAAGGTGCTTGTAACTCTCCCTGAAACGGCTAAGGACCATTTTGGTTTCAGAGAGATGGTATTGCAGTCAAACTGTGTTGTTAGCCAGGCATGGTATGGTGCAGAACCTCTCACCTGTCCTTCATCATGTATATGCTATTCATTTGTTCCTTTATTCAAAACTCTCTTTAGTTGCATCTTCTTTGGCATAAAGATCTGTTTGAAGATCATCAACAAACACTACCAAGCTGAGTAATGACAAGTTTGGCTGAAGTTAATAGGAACTGCAAAAACTTTAGAAACGAGGCCAATGTTAGAAGTGATGTATAACTGCAGACATCCAGGAGAAAAAGGAGTATATACTTGTAATTTTTTAATAGATATTTTTCCTACATTTTTAAAAATGGATGTAAACCCAAAAATTCCTATATGATTTAAGCTGCCAAAGTGGCACTATGTAGCTGGTAATACTTAACCTAATGCTCCTACATCTGCTTGGAATGCTCTTTCTTCATGGCCCTATTGCTTGCAATGCTTTGTATGCTTATTCCCCCCCCCTCTTGTTAGAATACATCACTGATTCTATATTTCTTTGCAACATCTTTACACTGGTATGCCACCTTTGATTTAAAAGGATTGCTCCCTAATATGAATGAGTGAGAAGCCTCATTACAATTCTTTACTCATGTAAATATTTGGATAAAATAAAGAATTATATAAACTGGAGACCTCAGAAGGTCATGAAAAAACAGGGAAGTTGCTTCCTCTTTCTCCACAAGAAACATGAGGTTTCAGAGTTATTTGTGGAAAGTGCACAGTTTCTTCAACTGTGAATGAGGAGCAAAACTTCTAGCAATTGAAGTTTACCCTCTTCATTCACATGCAGTATGATGTATTGCACTTTATTTTGTCATTTTCATAGATGTTTTGGGTGAAAATTTGGACACTGAGCCCAGTGGCAGAATTCCCATTTATTTCAACACAACAGGTACAGAAACTCAACACTTACCATTTGTTTCCTGTTTTTCTCTCTCTCTGGTTTTAGCTAAGTTACAATTGTTCATGAGGAGCTATAGGGAACATTCTGATTATCTCCCCAGGCTACACTGGCCCTTGGGCCCATGGGACTTTACCAGCTGTTTTAAGTGAGGTCAGCCAAAGAGTGAGGGGTGTGCTTAAATGGCCATGCAGATGAAAACCATTTCTTCTTTGAGCATCCCAACATATCCCTAAGCCAGTGACAGGAAAAGAAGGTCCTTACACTGTATTTCTTGTTAAGTCTTCCAGTCTGGGGAATTTTCTGTGGGAAAATCTGACACCTACCTGTCTCCTTATTTTAATCCAATAGTGCAAAAAGAACAAATACTAGCAAAGGAATCCAGCGATTTTGGTTTTTCCCATACAGGCTATGACTGGAGCAGAACGATGTTTACATTTCATATGAAAATTTAACAGCTCAGCCACATGGAAACACAGTACTTCTAAAGGAAGAGATTTCGGCCCTTGTCCTGGTTTCTGCTGGGGTAGAGTTAATTGTCTTAGTAGCTGGTACAATGCTATGTTTTTGAGTTAGGTATGAGAAGAATGTTGGTAACACTGATGTTTTCAGTTGTTGCTAAGCAATCTTCAGTCTAAAGTCAAGGATTTTTCAGCTTCTGATACCCAGCCAGCAAGAAGGCTGGAGGTGCACAAGGATTTGGGAGGGGACACAGACAGGGCAGCTGACCCGAACTGGCTAAAGGGTCCATACCATGCGAAGTCACATCTAGTATTTAAGCTGGGGGGAGTGGGGGTGGGGAGAACACCGCTTGGGGACTGACTGGGCATTGGTTGGTGGGTGGTTGGCAATTGCATTGTGCATCACTTGTATATTCCAATCCTTTTATTATTACTATTGTAATTTTATTAGTGTTATCATTATCATTATCAGTTTCTTCCTTTCTGTTCTATTAAACCGTTCTCATCTCAACCCACAAGTCTTACTTTTTTTTCCCGATTCTCTCCCCCATCCCACTGGGTGGGGGGGAAGTGGGTGAGTGGCTGCGTGGCGCTTAGCTGCTGGCTGGGATTAAACCACGACATCCACCTTTAGTCAGCTTCTTTCAGTGAACTTTTTCCCTTTTAACTGGTCATATCCAACCACACTGCCTCAAAGCCAGTCTGCCAAACTTCTTATTTCCTCATAAGTCTCAACAATATCATTTGCTTAGGCTTATAGCACCCTCCTGCAAGATCTAGTCAAACAGCTCTGAAGAGGTGAAACACAGCTGTGCTGTCACTTTCAAATCCCTGTTCCTTCAGTACTCTGCTAACTACATGGCAATATACCGCTCTATTTCTAGAAGACAAAAGATATAGGAAAACATTTATCAGTACTCTCTGGAATTCCTTCTTTCTAAGGATGTCAAAGTGTAGTGGTCTATAAGATGCACTGCTTCCTAAATTTCCACATTAATTACACAGAATTTTCTGGGAGAGGACAGACAGAAAGATGCAGGAGGATGAACTTGGAACGGATAGGAATACAGATGTGTTTCATGTTGAAAGACTGGCGACACATTGCCCTTGTAAACCAACTGCTGGAAATAGCTGTTGTTGCCTTGAAATAAAAACTGATGAACTTCCTGTATCCTTCTCAGGCCGTGGTGAAACAAAACATTTGGGCTATTTGGACAATTTACCTCCTGAGGGCTGATTTCTCGGAATATATGTTCTCCTGAAACCAGGAAGTGAACAGATTCAGCCACTTGCCCTGCTAGTGGATGTTAAAAACAACAAAATGAAACTCTTGAAAGGAGTAACAAGGAAAAAGATATTTTTGTAATGAAAACATAATTATAGTGTTCTTGATAATGCAAGACAACAATAAACTAATCTACATAATAATTTTATAAAATAAAATGAAGATTATATTTCTTTCTGTGCAAACCATTTATTTTCCATTCACATTCTGCTTGTAAGATTAATTTTTTTTTTTCCTTCAGAGTAGGAATCGAAGCACATACTTGGATGCTGTAACCTAACTATATCTGGAAATATATTCTGCAGTTGTTAGAAAAATGTAATTTAGAGTTTCTTATATCAAATTCAGTCTTATCTGTCTTGGTTTTCCTTTTTTTTTTCCCATGTATAACCCTAAGAAATGCACAAAGATAGTTACAATGGTGCAAATAGCTAAAGAAACCAGGGTATTGTTCATGAAAATAGCTTGGAAACACAATATTTGTTGATTCTGCAGGATATTATTCTCCAGATTCTTGTTTGCCTGTTTATCCTTTTGGATCTGTAAGCTGGAAAGGATCTTAAAGTTAAGTTTAACCCATCACACCTCTTACTGGTCTTGAATACATAAGTTTCTCATAAACCAATCAGAAGTCTCCCTTAGGCTCTGTAGCTGGAAAAGAATGCATGTAACACAGTTTGCCTAATCCATTTTTATACTCTTATAAAATTGCTGAAACAAGGGACTTCTGCTGTATCTGTTATAATACTGAAGAGCTATACTTTTCTTCTCTGGTATTTATTCTTCAAGTTTGATAAAGAAGACCTGCTATTACAAATGATTAATAGTTTTTTACCCTAAGAGCAAATTTGGTTCCTGATAGTCAGAAAATTAATTTCATCTTCTTGTCAGTCTAATTAGTAATCTGAAATAGAGATTATTCAATAATTCTTAATGTCTCAGTGCAAAACAACAATGAAGAGTTCTGTATATAAATAATTTAGTTATATGACATTCTAATTGAAAAAATGCAGGCCTTCAGTTGGTACGGATCGGGAACAATTAACAATGTAAAAGGAGTTGTAACATTATTTTTCATTCTGTTAATAGCAATATTATTAAATGGTAATTTGCAATTCAACATTACATCTACAGGACCACTCAGAAGGAACAGAAATTGAGTCACTAATAAATGTCTTGCTCTTGTTGTTTATTGAATTAAATTATTATATATGTAATTATATCAATTAGCCAAGTGGAAAAATAAAAAATATTCTCTTATGTTTAATATCAGAATGAATCTGGGGTACTAATACTTCATAAATCACTGAGAAAGTATATCAAAGCTCACCTGGCTTCAGGGAGATCAGGAACATTAAATGCATGTCCAGAACAAAATGAAATTTCTAGAGGTTTCCTTTGGAAGAACTTAGGATTTTTAAGGCTCCCTATGTAAACTGTCATATTCTTTGCTTAAGGTGTTTCAAAGAAGACATTTTTAATACGATACTTGTTATTATTTAGGTTAAGTCATCTTTCAGTCATGAATATTCAAATGGTCTTTAGAGGTTACTGTAAATACATTCTTACTAGTCACTTTTTCCCATTAGTTATCAAGTGTCATTTTAAACCAAGTTGGGTGACTAACCTGGATCCCTTGCATGAAAGTACAAGTGTACAAATGTAAATGGGATGATGTCATTCTTTCTCTTGCTGGCAGTAATGATTTTTTATGCCCTGAATTTCCACAGTACCTGTGCAAAGTCAGTCTGACATAATATCAAAAGATGAAAGTTAAAAAAGGGCCTTTTTAACAGTCTCAGAAAATGCATATTTATTTCAATTGTACAGAGGTCAGAGCTTCCTCTAAGTTATTTTATTTGCCTACTCAATGTATTGAAGAAAGGAGCAGCATGATCCTTTCCTAGATATACTAAAAGTGCATTAACTATGAAATGTCATGTAATAAGCTTACAAAATGGAGCCATTGGTTTCAGCATTACAGATTTATTTGGGTTGTTATAAACTTGTAAAAAATATCTACGTATTGGTTGTCACTTTTTTCTAAAACAAATTATCCTAATCCCCTATAATCCAAAGGAACACATTTTGATATCTCTTTCTTTTGCCCTTCATAAAAATTTCCTAGAAATACCATAATACCTGTATTAGTAACAATGGGTCCAGTCTCAAAATGCATATGGATTTTTTACACAGGGAAACACAGAAAGTGATGCTTGTACCTGAACAAAGGCTGTGCGACGCTTGACAGTTGGGTATTGCAGCATTTGGCCCAGATTTGGTATCTCTATGTGCTGTGCAAGAGAACAGGTTGCAGTGGCAGGCCAGGAGCCAATTTCATACTTGGTGGAGCTCTACTGCACCCAGGGGATTTGCCCTATGAGTGATTTTAATCCACACTGTGTCTTCATTAAAGATGGCTCTAAAGTGCCCTGAAAGTATTTAGTGCCTCTGCATACTCACTTTCCTGTGTATTTCTTACTCGCATGGCCCTTATCTCCTGACTTCAAAGTCAGCACTGAAGTGATAAAAGCATCATGAGGACTAACTTTAGCACACAAAGCTTTCTATAACTAAGTCCTTTCTCCTCCATTATCCTCGGGCATTTAGGCTGGTGACAGAAGCATATCTACAACAGCAGATGGAAAAGATTCAAATGCCTCAGCCCAGCAAAAAGATCTTTATTCATGGGTACTTCTCTGTTGCTTAGACCAGTCTCTTAACTAGAACAGACTACAAAAGTAATGAGGCTAAGATAATTTGAGATAGGAAAATAAATGTAAGAACTGGCACTACGTATTACATGTTGATAAGACATACTTCAGCCAAAACTAAATAGTTACAGAAATAGTGAAAGAATTGAACTTAAAGGGGAAAAGAAATGGAAAGAACTGGCTCTGACTGAAGCTTTCAGCCCTTCAGGAAAATGACTATTATTGTCATAAGTGCCTGTGGACATGAATAACACAATTATCCTTCTGTGAACTGATTTGGAAGATTATGTACCTCCTTCCTTATTTTTCCCATTCAACTTGGCATCTGATTGCAAACTAGCTTGTAAATGCAGTGGTGAAACTGTCTCAAAGAGTATAATCACTTCTGGAGCTGACAGGTAAAGTCACAACTTAGCTATGCAGCTGAAATTCGCACAAAGATCATCCCAGATATTTAATTTAGGGACATGCTGGAACTGAATGTTTATAAGACATAGATTTTACATATATATATATATATATATATGCGCCATAGGATCAAGTGCACCCTCAGCAAGTTTGCAGATGACACCAAGTTGGGAGGCAGGGTGGATCTGCAGAGGGATCTGGACAGGCTGGATCGATGGGCCGAGGCCAATTGTATGAAGTTCAACAAGGCCAAGTGCCGGGTCCTGCATTCGGGTCACAACAACTCCGTGCTTCTATAAGGTATTAGTGATTTTTGTCACGTGAAGTAACTTTACTGTTGGACTCTTCATTGGTCTCTGCTTTCCTAGTGAAACATGTCAGTGAATTTTCCCAGACTTTGAACTCCACCGCTGTATCTTTCATTACAAAAAAGTTCTGCTGTATTTGACCTTAACCAGCAGGTTTTTGGTCTTAGTTTTTTACTTTTTATTTCAAAAGGAAAAGGGTGACACTGCACAGTGAAGAAATTATACCAAGTTCCTTTTCAGAAGGAATAGCAGAATAGGAATAATTTTTCCCCAGTGCTTGCGTCTACCATTCCCTTGACAGGATCTTACAAATGGGTTTTATCTGTGGGATAGGCTCTATTTTGTCTCTAGCCAATGCTGCTGTATCCTCTTGTCTATCCTCTTACATGTTGTGCAGGTCCGAATCCTTTTCTGGAATTTGAGTGTGTTTCTGTGGTACATGAGAGACAGGCCCAGATTTTTAAGACAGTTGGATGGAAAGCCAGGCGAAGAAGTGATTAGAAGATGTCCTGGTTTTAGGCTGTAACATGTGTGTCTTTTGCTGGCAGGGAAAGATCGAAGTGCTTGCCCTGGAAGGATGCTGGGTTTGCCTTTCAGGTTCACACAGTTCTGTCATTAAAATACTTGTCAGTGTCTGAATCTCAGGCTGTATTCCTTCACTTATCTTGCTTTTTCTCCCCACCACGTTTTGTCAAAAAATAAACCCAGTCCTTTTGCTAATAATAAACCCCACTAAGATTTGCAATTTAATTTCATATGCAACACACTCATCTGTTCTTTACAGGTTGGGAAAAGCTGCTCTCGCCCACCTCCTCACACCTCCCCAAAATCTGGTTACAACCCACTTTGTGCTCTATGTCTATATGAATTACTTACATTTTGTCGCAATGGATGTTTACAGCTTGTTAATGAGCTATGAATATTCTGCATCTAAGAATAAAGCAGAAACAAAAGTGGTGATGTAATAACTAATTCCTTAATCTGAAATAACTGAAAAAGGAATTTTTTTTTTTTTAATTATTACTTTATTTTGTTTGTTTGTACCTAGAATGTGAATTGCACAAGCCACAGAGTGCTTCAGCAGTTTCAGGCTAGTTTTTTTGTTGAGCAGGCACTTAAGTGTGGTTCCTCCCTTTTTATTTGTTTCGGTCATTACAAGTAAATGCACACACAAGGACATATGTAACCGTCACTGAGGTACAATGATGCACTCAGTCTGTAAAAGCACAGTATGTTTCAAATGTATATAAAGTATGAATTTGGCTGGTGGATTGCATGACTTGAAATCATCCAGGAAATAAGTCTGTACTCTGAGTGTTTTAAAGACTTTTTTTTTTTTCCCCTCCAACCTTCCCCCCTGCTTTCTCAGGAGTAAGCACATCATTTTGTAAACACATGTTAATTTACCAGTGACAATCCGGATATGTGAATGGTGTCAATATGTGCGTGAATCACACAGGAAATCTTGTTTATAGGAGATCAGCATTGCATACAATTTAGTTCTATGACTCATTTTAAAAAATCCCTGAAAGTAAAGACTACCCAGCCACTGCATCACTCTGATGAAAATTAAAATGTGAAAGGATTTGGACTGAGTCAATTAACAAGTAAATAGATGGTAAATGAACCATGTAATTTACTTTGGTTCAAATGCTTTACCTTAAAAAAGATACCCTCATCAGCTGCATAGGTTGTGTGGTTTCAGCAGTGGTAGGTAATGCTGAAAAAAACCAGGTCTATATACTTGCTATACCAAAATAAATGTCTTCTAATGCCAAAGCCAGTATGACACTTGGAACAGTGTCAGGAAGGAAACTTAAATTTTCCCCCAAATAAGTGACTGTGAAAGACTTTTCTTTGTTTGTTTTGGGGTTTTGTTTTGTTTTGTTTTTTTTTTTGTTAAAGCTGACCAATATTATGGACCTCCTAAAAATTTGTTTTACGCGCCTTGGAGAAAGTGTTGCGCTCTCAACGTTCCACATAACTTTTGCCTTTTTTTGTATGTTTTTAAGAGAAGATACAGCTTGTTTCTTATCCTTGTAGGGGGAGATTTCTTGTATGTTGGGCTCATGAAATTATATATTGGGAAGCTAATAAATAAATTAAAGTAGATAGCAAAGCTCATCAGTTATCCATTAAAAAACAAATAACAACCAAGCCCTTAGAATGCCAAAGTCAGGCAAACACCCTGACCTTAATAGCAGGGTGAATTTTACAGGTGTGTGGGTAATATAGAGGGCAGTTTTCTTCAGGGTTTCATTTTCTGAGTAGGCTAGCCCTGTCTGCTTTTGGGTTCATGTAGATTATCTGAGAAGTTCTTTTTCAGGCTCTAGTAGGCTCAAAAAGCATGGGCTGAAAAAGACAGTGTCCTCATAAAACCGTAATTCTTTGGAAATGAAAATGACGTCTGCTAAAGTAAGTTTTCTGGCCTTTTTCCTTGCTTGAATTTTGCTGATGTGACAGTAAACCGATATACCTTACAGAGCAGAGACCTCTTTTGGCAAATACGTGGAAGCGGTACCCGCAGCTTGGTTATCTGCAGGACGTTGTTACCTCTCTGTATCTTCTATCTCGCCTTCATCCCAGCAGCAGCAGCTTGAACAGCAAAACTTTTTTCAAGGCAGGAGGAGAGGGTGTTTTAAGGCCCACAGTGACTTTGTGGTGCTACAGACAATAGCATTCCATAACGTTTCCATGAAGAAATTGGTGAAGGTAGAGCCTTCGGCCACTGATATGTAGAGAGGTGTATCAATATTCCTAGAAATTGGACTGGAAATGGTGCATTCCTAAACCACTGCTGTATCTCAGATTACTGTTGGAAAGAGGTGAATTAAAAAAAAAAAAAAAAAAAAAAAACCAAAACCAAAAAACCCCAAACAAACAACAAAAACCAAAGCGCAACAAAAACGTATATATAAGTTTGGTAACAGTCATAGCTGTTATCAAAAGATTGCAATAGTCTTCAGAGTTTTGTCACTCATACAAGTAAGTAGTTGGCAAGAGACTAGGAACACCAGAGCAAAAGTCCAAAATACAGTGCTAGAAGCTTCCTGCTAGGCTAAGTTCAAATATAATCTTCTTTTGCTGAATCTCATACTGAAGTACTGAGAGTGGTATTGGCTATCCAGAGAGCATTCACATTCTGAAAACTAATATAAACCTATGTCCTGCTGTCAAATTGAGATCCTTTGCAAACGCCTGGGGATTAATTGTTCAGTCTACCAACCTGGAATAAAAATGTGTTTTTAAATGGAAATATATGTATAATAGAAATGTGACAGAGGAGGGGGCTAATAGCATACTGCTGGTTTTTGCCCTCACCTCAAGCATGTGTCTAACATCATCTTCTGCAATCAGCTCTGTTGGATGGACAGCTAATGATTACAGCAGCTCTCGAGAAAAATTCCAAGCTAGTATGGTAGCCACTTATAATTTATTATTCTTATTTTTAAAGATTGCATTACTTCAAGTAACCTTTATGGAGCAAATGGTATCCAAAAATAAAATCATGTTAAATCCAAAATTCTTATTTTTGAAATTCTTCTTAAAAGTATATGCAGTTCTTCAACTGAAGGCTAACAGAGTAGTCCTAATTCAGTATAGAATCTATATTTGAGAAAGAAAACTGCACATCTTATGGATGGAGAATGTAAAGCTAGGAGTAAACTACAGTGAGTTGTCTGGGCTTTATTTTCCTTTGATGTTTATCAAAACTGAAACCCTGTAAGTTTTTTCTCTCTCTGTTGCTGGGCAGGTTTTTCTACCCCTTTCATCAAGTCTTTGTTCACCCCTGATTTTTCTCCAATATGTGCGTCTACATCTGAGAAATACTGGACAGCTGTTTGTCCGGATTTGTTTTAGAAGAGTTTGATGGAACTCCTGGCAAAATAGAGGAAAAAAAAAAAAAAAAAAAAAAAACTTTGCCCGTTCATTCTGCTCTTTAAAGATGATCAGCTGCGAAAGACTTTCTGTAGTGATGATAAATGCAGTGTCGTGCAGGCAGGCCCACCAGCAGCAATCTACCCAGGATTAAGCACCCGCACTGGGGAGGGTAGGCTGCGGCGGCGGAGACACCTCATTCATCTACCACTCCTAAGAATAAAACTCTTTTGTGCCACGAGACTCCAAGTCCTCAAAGTATGTAATATCAAATTGACAAAAGGATGGAAGAAAAGTATGCTTATGACACACCCAGCTGCCAAGCTGCAGATCATTTGTAACCAAATCGGTAAATATTTAAAGAATCACCTTTCTCAGGCCTGCTTTTCCTCCTCAATCTCTGTTTTTTCACTGTGTCATATTATAAGGACATGGCTTTCGCAGCAGATAGGAATTTTTGCGTGATAACTGACAAATCTGCTCCAACAGGAAGAATCTTATCTGTGTTTGGTTGTATCAAATAAAGCAGGACAAATTTGTGCTAAGAAATTGCCTAACCCAACTGGAGCATATGTATTTAAACTATTTTCAGAAGAGCATTGATAATTGTGAATTTTCTTATTTTGGTTCTGAAGAAGAAACAGACTGTTTATTTTCTTCATATGCTTTGCTCTTTTGCAGTCTTTCAGACTCTCTCCTTTCCCCCCGGGTATAAAGATTAATATGAACCTATGTCTGGGGAGAGCTTAGGTTTTTCTGATTTCACTTAGTTTCTTGGCAACTTCCCTCTCTCTCCTTCCCTCTGTACATCTGATCAAAATAAGTAATGATTTGTGCTGGGGAAAGTTCATGAGAAAAGCTTACTGAGCCAAAGTGTAATAAGAGTTGTCCTGGAAGGGGGAAAAATTGTGGACCAGAGTCAGAAGTGTGATAGAAGAGAGACGACATTTTTCATAGCATCTGGCTGATTGTTTTTGGTTTGCTTAATTAAGAGATTTATTGTAAGAGACCAAACCTCAACCTCATTTAATTTTTTCATTATATTTGTGAAGAACTGCTTGCAACTGATAAAGCATTTAATGTTGTATACTTATTTGCTTTGTATGCCTCTTAAAAAAATCTTAAATCTTGGGTATTTAAAATGTCTTCAAGTAGGGTATGGATACTTATGCTTCACTAACAGAATATCACGCAAACCGAGTTGCAAGATTAGCACTACCTATATATTATTAAGTTAACTGAGTGGACAACCTCTATGGGCTCTTAATAAAATAGGTTTCGCAGTAACGGAAAATTAAAAGTGGTATCAGAAGAGTAATTTGATACTTTTATAGCATTTTATTTTCTTAAGCTTAGGAAGTGTTTTGCTGCGCTGTGAGCCGTTTAATTTCTTCTCACGGTAGAAAAATACACCATTAGTTTTCTCTACGAGTATGTCACCCTGTCCTCTGTAAGACTATTCTTCACTAAAGGACAGTTTCCCTGACACACAGGGCAGGGCAAGTGTCTTTCTTGGTGCTAAAGAATACTTAATAATAGAAAAGTTGTTGTCTGGCAAGCCTAACCTCTGACCTGAAGATGAAAGATCAAGCTGAAGGAATGGGTAATGTGGCATTAACACCACAAGAGGTAATGGCCAGCACAGATAAAATACATATCTTAGTAGTTTTCTGAAAATGCAGGCTTTCACGAAACATGATGGTATTACCTTGGTTGCCAAAAAGCGTAAATCTGTCAGCATGCATGGGTTGGCATGCTTTGCCCTTTTGGGGTTACGGTACAAAAAGTCAGTGCTGATGAGACATATTTATGCCAGGAAATATAAGAAATTAGTTTTCAGCATTGATTGGTGGAACATATCCAGGCGTATTTCAATAAGAAAAAGCAACCCCATCGCTGCAGCATTAAAGCTTGCGGTTTACTTTCTGACAAAGCTACCTGCAGCAATCCAAGCTTCTGGAACAATTCTATGTAAAATTAGGAGAATAGGTTTTAAAAGGTCAACCACAAATTGTAATTTGGCTAGATAAGACTAGTGGTCCAGGGGAGAAACTTTTTACTACACAAAGTTCTCCACAAGACTACTGCTCTATTTCATCTCTGCAATAATGACCTGGATGATAGAACATATATCCCAGGAATCGCAGATGAGTTTTGCCTGGCTCTTTTGGACGGCAGTGCTTCGGGCTCCTCTGCGAGCAGCCCCGCCAGCGTGTGAGATCTGACACGGGCCCGGCAACTGAAGCAGCCCTGAGCCTTACTAAGTCTTTGTAAGCAGCTATATTGCCAACTATTATTTTTCTATTACTTTAACTAAAAGCGAATCAAAAGGAAGTGTGGTGGTTTTGAAACGTTGAGGAGGCTTAATGAGGAAGAGTTTTTTTTTTTTTTTTGACTGTACAAGAGATTAGGTATTGCAGAAATGTTTGTTGGTAGAGCTGCTTTTTAGAAGCTGAACATAACCCAAATATATTCTTTCTTCTCTCCCTCTCCTTTTTTGTGCATGGTTACTAAGCTGTTGTCTACCAGTAGTACAGATCTGTGCAAACAAAATACCATTTTTCCAAAAACATATAAAAAACCCGGAGCATTTCTTTTTTTAATCTTGTGACAGCTGAATCATCTCTCATCTTCCACTTCCCATCTCAAGCCAAAACATATAAGAAAGCTTAAATCTTAAATGGCATTTTCCTCTGTATTTGATATGATTTCAGGTACACTATTTCACTGTGAGGTTTGCTAATTACCTTTGGGCTTGCTGGGTTTTGCATATCTCTTTAAAACCTAAAAATATCTTATAATTTGCTAGAGAGAAATAAGAGTTCTCGTCACATCAGTGTTATCAGTAGAGGTAAAGTAGTTGCAAGCTGTGGCACTGTAAAGCTTGTCCATTTTTAATCAGATCCCCCGGAGTGTTGAAAGTACTCTCTGAGTCTGGACTAATGAGGAGCAAAAAAGTGAATATGTCATCTGAGCGTTCAGGTGAGGAGGAATAAAGTTTCTCATGACCCCGGTAGCACGATGTTGTCACTTCCACAGAAGGAAAAATACAGTTGGCTCCTAAGTAGAATGGTGCATAAAAACCGAAGTGGCATTTAAAGAAATAAACCCAAAACCTCAACCTGTGCATCTCTCGTTTCAAATTCAGTGATTGAATACAAAATGCTTCTTTATGAACAAACAGGCATCCAGAAAACTGGAGATTTGATGGGTATTTTATTTTCAAATCCTTTTTTATGATTATGTATCTTACAATTATACTGCTGACTGTTTATATCTGTCAGCAAGATAGCAAACCAGCACAGGTGTCAGCCGTCTGTGCCATCTGCCATATTAGATTGCGCACACTGCTATGTAGAACAATGCTATCATCTTAATATTCCAGATACCTTAATGAGTTTCTCAGACTAATTAAGTGTGCAACTTGCAGAGATCATTGGATGCCAGATTGTGGCGGCTGGGAAGAAGCCTCTCGTTGTTGAGAAGCAGCTTTATGATGGTGAAGGCATATTTCAGTTTTTATTACATAGGCACAAAACCAAGGTAATCTTTGATTTAGATTAAACAAATTAATAAGCACTTAAAACTACAAAAAGACTTGTAAATGCAAATAAATACAGTAATGCTTTCCAGACAATGATAACAGATTAGGAAGAACCTGATGGCTGAAAGTTGCAGCACAACAGAAATGATGCTGATGAGGATGCAAAAGTGATTGACTGGGGAAAATAGATGCCTAGCATCCAAATCCAGTGCAGAGAAACAGCCGCTTGCAACGAAATACAGCTAAACCGAAAAAACATGTGATTTAAAACCAGTTAAAAAGCTTTCACTTGTTTTCAGTAGTCTTCAAGCTTTTGTGTGCTTTTTCAAATCATTTCTGAGTGACACTAACCAAAAACTTGTTTTGTTTTACTGGTGTTAGGTGTTGCGTGTTATGCATATTCAAATACTGCTGTGAAAATCTCAGGGCAAAAAATGAAAACGGAAAGTAAAAGAGAAAACCAGATGAATAATTTTTGTCAGTTTTTAAACCCGTCCTTCTTGTTTAGGTTTATGCTTCGCCTTGTTTTCCTTCTGCACTGTTCTCTGCAGCAGATCAGGTGATGGTTCTCTCATCACCGTGAAGATGGAGGCAATGAAGAATATTCTCAGAAGCAGTTTAAATTCAAGGTCTCTGTTGTTAAACCCAGAAATACTGATTCCAGGTTTTTAATTTATCGAGGTAGCATAATTTCTTTGCAGGGCTAAGACTTTTATTTAATTATAAGCTTTATAAAAATATTCCGTGTGGAGGAGTACAGAGGAAGGGGATAGAGCAGTTTTTGTTTCCCTGTGTTTTGTTTTTTGTTTTGTTTTGTTTTTCTCCGAGTAGTCTAATAACAGATCAGAGTTTATGCTGTTACACGGATTAAACTCTTAGGTCTGCCTATGTGAGGAATGGGCATTAACAGGACCTTTATGCACACATGAGGTGAGGTTGTAGAAGTTAAGCTTTAAGTGTACGTACCCGTGGTGTACATACCATGACAGTGTATGAATATTTTTTTGTTGAGCAAAACAGAATTTTTGTGCATGAGTGCATGAGTATTTGAATGAACCGTGGCCAATAATTTGTTCTTACCAGACTGGAGGCTTTGATTAGACATTTTTTATTCGTGACATTTCTGGGCCAGTGTTTTGGGTCACTTATTTGAAGAGAAAGCTCCAAATCTCCAACAGAATATGCATTTATTCTCCCAAATCAGTTGGAACATGTTTCCTCAAGCTGGTCTTCTATTTGTGATCATTTTGAGCAGGCTAGAAGAATTATTAATTTTTTTGTAAGTGATTAATATGGTCAGAACCTAAATTAATTTCTCGGCAGGAAAAAAGACAAAAATGTTCTGCAGAGTGCGCCCCTCCAGTGGGAAGCTTTGCGTGAGCAGCGTGCAGGACTGCAGTGATCTCTCTGCAGTGTTTATGCAGACCTTTAAGTTCGCTTTGTACAGCAGATAAAAGATGTTAATTGCGTGAAAGGGTCCACGATTCACTTAATTAGAGTTTATCTCATGGTTTTGGCTGAATGTTTTTACCTGATAGTCTTCAGATTGTATATTCTCAGGGCATGGTGCATTAAGGGCTAACCTAGTCAGAAAGCCTTTCTGGTCTATTGGGGAACTCCTGGCCTTTGTTTAACTAAGGACATCGTCTACTATGACGCATAGAGAAGTTGAGTGCTGGAAAAATGTAACTGTGGTGCATTAAGCTCTTTTCTGAATTGTGGAATTCAATTAGGAGCAAAACCTTTGCTTGTCTTGAAGGGGGGAGAAAGGGAAGGACAGGCTCCCTCTTGGTAGAAAAAAAATGCTGGCTGTTAAGTAAGGATTAGATCTAATCTGAATTTGCTTTCTTTTCCTTTCTCTTGGCGTTTCAAGCTAAGTTTTTCACTCAGCAGAAATCCAGAATCTGCACCTCTCAGACTCGAAGCTGTATACAAGACTCGGTGTCATGCCCTGTGAAGCCACCATAGAGCAATTTCATGACAGATCTTTCCACTTGCTAAGGGTAAATTAGTGAGGCAGAATACAGCAGAAGCAACAGTACAAGGAGATCAGTGTAAGGTTTGGAGGGGATAACAAAAAACGCAGTTATAAATTATTAAAGGAAAATATTTCCCATGAGATATATTTTCCTGAGCCTGGCTTCATATACTTTCACAGTTTACCAGTTTATGCTTAGAAGCAAAAGTGGCAGTCACTGGACGAAGAGTAATTATGAACTGGCAAGTTTTAAGAACTTGCGTTTGGTTTGCAAAGATTCAGAAAAATGCACAAGCCTGTAACTGTGATTGTGAAACCAGGCATTGTAGTTGAACATTTTCTTTCTTAAATTTTTGGCTGACGTATTGGCTTGTATTCCTCATTTTACTTTATCAGTCATACAAAAATAAGGGGAAGTGAAGGGGAAATAAGGTAAAAGTTGTCTTTTGACTAGAAGACCTGTAATGAAGTCCAACTGTCACATTGCTAACTAATGTAGCAAATCAGAGGAAATCTGGTCAGATTTTATTTTCTGGGTCACAGGTACAGATACAGTACTTAAACATTTCCACAAGAAATGAGAATCCTGACTGCAGGATTTGATGTGTTTGAAGGCAAGTAATGAAGACAAATGTCAACACATAATGGATTTCAACTTAGTAGGACTTTTGTCCTCCATATTATTAGCTTTGATTCAGCAATTCATTTTAATTTTCATTTGACTTGGTTATTCCTGGGTATATATCTAATGTTTAGTTGGGTAGGCTAAGTTCTTACAATAGTAATTGTAACAATCAATTTCCAACAACAAGTTTTTTAGTTGAACGTTAGTGTAACTTCTTGAGTAAGACGCTCAAGGCGAGGTTGGGAGAAGAGCGGCACAGCTGGCATTTTCCGCTCTGGCTTTTGCCCTTCGCTTTTCTGTATCTAAGCCTGAAGTTTACCTGAAAAGTTTTTGCTTTCAGGTAAAGGAGCCATTTCCTTTGTTTCCTTTCGTCAGAAAAGTCACTCATCTTTTTTCTGCTGCTGTTTTTCTAAACGCAGACGCCATTTCCACTGTACTTAAGGAGCACACTAATGGCACAGTATTCATGTGTACCTCCTTTCACTCGCTGGCAATGCCTTGGCTAATGGCTTGCTACTGATAGAAATGAACTCTTAGGAAAGATCAATTAATTTGTCTCTCTCTCTCAGCAGTGAATTTAACTGGTTTGCTTGCAAGACGGGGGGATAAATAGTAAAATATAAAAAATTTGCTTGTAAGCTGAAGCAAGTACAAGGCATTAGTTTCAGTGGCAGATCTTTGGTGAGAGAGGAGGTGCAGAGGGAAGGCATCTCCCTCCAAGCACTAAACACCTGGCAGCAACATCATTTGAATGATTGCTGGTTCTGATTTCTTTCCTCTTGTAGAAACGCAGTTCTCTTCACTCTAGCTGCTAAGAATCAGAAGATTGAACTCAACTTTTGCCCTCAGTCTGCAGAACATATTTATGTTTATTTGTAAAGGCTCTTACTACGCTTGGCAAGGGACGTGCCTGTAATCTGCCGGTCGTTATGTGCTGCCTAATCCGTGAATTGGGCAACAGTTTTATGGATCTGAAGAGAAAAGGGCATGTAACACCGAGCCCCCAGTACAGTAATGTTGGGAAGAACATGTTTAGGTAGGAAGGTGAGGAGCAGTATCCTTCTCGCTGCTTTTCTTTCAATGAACAGTTCATACTTTTTAATTTACCTGCTCTACTGAAATAGAAAAAGGAGGTAAGTGAATTATTCCCAAAGCAGCTGGAGTCAATATAACGTAACAAATGACCTCATTACACTAAGAGTAACATTGACCTTTAGGAAATTTCTTGAGTTCATGGAAATAAAGCTTGATTTGCTTTAACTGACAGAAATATATATTAAACACTAGCTGTAGATTTGTGGTGTTATGCAGAGTGGCCATCCTTGTAACTCCCGGCTGAACTTAAAGCTTAACTGTCAAAATGGTTCCTGGGTAGGCAGGAACAAACCTCATAGTTCTTAAAACCAAATTTCTAATTCATTTAGAAACTTCCAAATATCTTGGCTTTTCCTTATGAGGAAAGCACAAACAATAAAAATGCCATTTATGGGGAAATTACTAGGGCACTTTTTTTTCCTAAAAGCAGATGGTAGATACCAAGAGCCAGCCTTGGTGTCAGGAAAGCAAACTGGCTGGAATTGCATTTGGGATTATAGAAGAGCTTTTGGCTGATCAGTTTTGTTTGTTTTTAATCAAGTGTCAGTACATTACCATTATTAAAAAAAAACCCCAAGTACACATTGTGGAAAAGTACAGTAAAACGTTCTAACCTGGCAAAAAAGCCTCAAGTAGTTTAACTGTTGTTTCTTGTACAAGCAGAGAAAGAAACCATACTCTTGAACGTGTTTGATAAATGACATTTAATAGTTCAACCTGCAGAATATATGGAACAAAGAGTAGAATGAGTATTATGGAGCCATCATTTGCTGTGCATTAAAATGTTAAATCATATTGTAGCACTTGCAAATGCTTTATAAGTATGAAAATCATTGTCTTTTGACTGCAGGTAGAATGGAGTCTTTTCTTTTACTCAGGGGGAGACAGGGTTGAAATTACAAAGTAAAATGAATTACCTGTAGCTTACTGGGCAAAAAAACTTTGGTGAACTATAGGGAGGTCAGTAGGCTTTTCAGAGTGAAATGGTGATTAAAAAAAAGGACACTCAGCTGAAAATTTTCCAAAGACGTTTGGAGAATGAAAGAAATAACTGCGTCACTGTTGAGTTCGTTGTTGCAACTCTGCTTCAGTGTTACAGAGCTGGAAAGGGTGGGCAAGTGTGCTGGGTTTGGCTGGGATAGAGTTAATTGTCTTCACGGTAGCTAGCGTGGGGCTACGTTTTGGATTTGTGCTGAAAACGGTGCTGATAACTCAGGGATGTTTTCGTTACTGCTGAGCAGGGCTTACCCAGAGCCAAGGGCTTTTCTGCTTCTCCCCCCACCCCAGAGGCTGGGGGGGCAACAAGGAGTTGGGAAGGGACACAGCTGGGACAACTGACCCAAGGGATATTCCGGACCACAGGACATCACGGTCAGCACATGAAGCTGGGGGAAGGAGGGGGGACCTTCGGAGCGATGGCGTTCGTCTTCCCAAGTGCCGGTTGGGTGTGATGAGCCCTGCTGTCCTGGGGACGGCTGAACACGGGAACTGCCCGTGGAAGTGCTGAACGAATTCCTTGGTTTGCTCTGCTTGCGTGCACGGCTTTTGCTTTACTACTGAAACTGTCTTTATCTCAGTCCGTGAGTTCTCTCGCTTTTACTCTTCTCATTCTCTGTCCCATCCCGCCGTGGGGAGAGTGAGCGAGCGGCTGTGCGGTCCTTAGTTGCTGGCTGGGGTTAAACCGTGACAGTAAGCCAGAACCAGAACAGACCAGGGGATCTGAGTCTTACCCAAGTTTGCATCGCCAAAGGATGTAGTGGCTCAGTAGTTAAAACCATTAAACTTTTCCAGCAGATAATAATGCATCTCGGTTACTCATACTTGCTGAGCTACAGTGTGGGGGAATCTGATGGGTTTTAAGGGCAGTTTTTTTACCCCTGACCATACTGTGAGTCCAGGGAGAAGCTGCTTCTACATCAAAGCATGTTGATGTGGTTTGGATTATGCTTGGGATACTCTTGTTTGTACACGTGCATCCTGGCAGTCACCAAAACCTGTAATTGCTGTTGGGCTTTTCCATGAGATATAGTGTCTTGCAGGGGGACTTTCTCAAGCTCTTCTGTTGAGATTCGATTTCCTGTGCACATTTGTAAATTATTAACTGTCAGGACCAGAGCCTACATAATTTTCTCTCAGATACCCTGAAAACTTCACATGCTTTTAGCATATGACAAACACAAAGCGTGTTCTGAAAAATTTTTCTGTATATTGAAGTGAATAACCCCTGTTAACTAATTATTCTGCATGCAGGAAGTGCACTTACAGGAACCATAACTGTGCTGGCTACCTGCACTGGATGAAGAGCAGGACCAGAGGTACCTGTGCGATGTATCTGTATGTTTGTGTGTGGGCAAAGATGGGCAGATGTTTGGGCCTTTGCGTTTGTTTTGCTGGGGCGTGAGGCTCGATGGTTTTAATGGACTTTGAGATCTAGGGGAAGCTTAACCTACAAGTGGAATTGGAACAGAACTAGTGCAACAGTGAGTTTTTACCTCCACTACTGATTTTGCAGCTATGTTTTTTCCTGAAGCTGATGGTTCCAGCAAATCCCTTCCCATGTATTTTGCACGACCCTCTTGACTGTAGTTCCATTTAATACCGGTTGTCAGTCTGCAGCCTAACCTGAAACTACTGAACTCTCTTAAGTTCACTGATCACACTGGCATTTTTCAAATAGAGCTCATACTCCTGAACTTTGCAAACCTTGCTTATCTTTTACTTCCTAACAGTTAGAGTGCAAGATGTGTTGGCCGAACCTTGATAAATTATGAAGAAGATATGAGTATGCTGTGAATGAATCACAGGATTTGCGACACTGATAGATGATTCTTGATGCACAAATTGTGACAGATTAGACTGATATTCAGAGAAAAATTCTTTGAAGCGCACATTGAAAATTAACTTTAGACATTCTTTTACCCACAAATTAAATCACTGTTCATTTTCCTACTTATTCCCTTTCTACATTTTCTGAATAACTCTAAATTTCCTTTCAGGCAAATTTGCCCCACCTTTTTTTTTTCTTCTTGTTAGAATATTTTTTTGTGGGTGTCTGAACTCTTTTTCCAAACCTAGTTGTAAACGAAATAGTATTGATTATATCAGGTAGGTCTTCCATCATTTGCCAGATCACAAGTTAACTTAATAGAAGGAAATCTATTCTTAGACTGTAATTTGCAATGGGTAAAATCCAAATGCTTAAAAAGGATCTTAAGTTATGACCTTGGTTTGCCTTTTACTGCAGTCAAAATAGCCAACTTCTGTCACCAGTAGACAAATGTGAAACAGTATGTTGTGTCAATTAGCTGGTGTCTCAGCTGCCATAGAAAAGGAGAGAAGCTTAAAGTAGAAGGCAAAGTTACAAAACAAGAGCAGTCAAAGAAGAAACACAGGGTAGAAACTAGAGAAAACTGCTGCTGCAACTCTAATGGAATCTGTTGTGTTATCAGCTCTCCTGACTAGATTTAGTGCAGAAATTTCTCAATGTCCTACAGCCATTTTGAATGACTTCACCCCACTGTCTGAAGGCAGCACCTAGATTCACCACCCAGCTGACTTCATCTGTCCTCCCACTTTAGGCCGCAAGAAACCGGGCACTTTTTGGCATGTTTTTTCCATGCTGGCACTCTCATTGAGGCTGCAGGGAGGTCGGAGAACAGCCATTCAGACATGGTAGCAATAAATAGCTTTGTTCACTCAATAACAAAATTAGAACAAGTCGTCACCACCTTTCTGTAACAAACATCATCCGCAGCGGTGTTGTGCTGAGAATCTCAAATGCCTTATAATATTAATAGGCTGCTGAAGCTCCTTTAAACCTTGTCTAAAAATTCACCGAAGTAGCATTTGAAATCCCCTACAAAGGTAGCGTGTCGCCCGTGGTGCATCCCTCCTCGGGCCGGCTCGGTCGGTTTGCAGCCGTAATCAGTGCTGGCTGAGCTGAAGGACTTTTTGCTACGGATCTGCTATTGCCAGCTGCTGGAGCAAGCGTTACAGAAGTATAGGACAGGGACTTCTTTTACTGCTAAACAGAATGTACTGTAAATAGCAGCATCTGCCAGGAATGTATGAGTAAACTAATTTTTTTTTTTTTTTTTCCCCCTTCATGGTATGGCGAAACTAAATCTAAACAATTAGGTTTCTGCATCGTTCCTGCAAAGTCATTAGAGTCAGCTTGTGGCTCCTTCTAAAGCACATTTATTTCATAAATAAATTATAATAAATCTCTCCTCTCCTAGCTTGACATTTGTTGTCTTAGGAATAACATTTCAAATCAGTTTCAGTTCTCCCTGGTTTTCCAATGTTTATTTGAAGGTTAAGAGAAAAAAATATGTGATGGTCATTGACTTAAACAATGGCGAAACCAATCAACCTGCCTACATCTTCTTTAATGTTGTAACAGGATCTGTCAGAGAAACCTAGGATATTTATGTGTTCTTAAAAGAAAATGCACAAAAAGGTTAGACAATGAATATCAGCATCTTCCCTGCTATAGTTCATTCATAAATTAGGCCCAGTACTCACATCTTGTTGTTGTTTGCCCCAAATAAATCCTGCCATAGGTAAGTGTGAGCCTCTTTCACAGCCTACAGCTGCTTCTCAACCCATTTATTGATTTCCAGAGTTAAAGGAGATGAAAAACAACATTTCAAAACCAGAATATTTATATGCAAGGTGGTTTTAATAATTAAGAGAACATTTTCTGTGTTGATTTGTACTGAAAATTCTTGATTAAATTCCATGGAAAGGAGCATTGACTTGTCATCTTAGCTTGATAAATCTAATTCTGATGTTTTATGTCTGAAGACCCTACAAAACCAGTTACTTACTGAAGCTTGTAAGGGAAAAACAATTGGCTCTCTTAGCCAAAGTGGCTTATTCTGATAATTTCTTGACAGTTCTTTGTGTTCTTTCAGTGTTACCACAGGAAACAGAAAAAAGTCTATCTTTTATTACCCTTACTGACTCTTACATTATACAGTTGTACAGCCACATACCATATTCATGTTTCAACTATTGCAACAAAGCCAACGTGGAGTGCAGAGCTTCTGACATAATCTGCGTTACGTAGTTTTTGTTGTGGTGTCCCATAGTAAAAGTTGTGGAGCGGTACTCGCTACTCTGAAACTGTCAAGATGAGTTGTTTAATTGTCATCTAGCTGTGTGAACTATAAATGCATGAAAGAAGCATCATTAAAGGGAAAAGCACACAAAATCTTAATTTCAAGAGCTGCAAACTGTTAGCATGTATATAAGTGACAGAAAATTTTATATTAACTTTTTGATATAGTTGAAACTAGGTATTTTAATATTTTCAAAATGTTCAGAACTTGTCCAAAGGTTTTTTTACATAACTTTGTCATTGAAATTCTAATTGTAATGTACAAGTCTAGGTTTTAATGACTGAAAAGGCTTTTTTTGTCTTAACTGAAATGATTTTTGGATTTTAGCCTTCAGTTAAATTTTACATTTTTTTTCTTTTGTAGTATTATGCATTGGAGGGGAGCAGAATATTTACAGAAAACTTTCTCCAAATGGGGGGGGGGGGGGGGGGAAAAAAGCTCTTGTGTGAAAGAGTAGTAAATCCTAAGTAGGAAAAGACTTTCAAGAAAACATTCACTGTGAAGTCATTATTCCCGTATCGCAGCTTGTCAAAATATCTCTAGAGTCCACTGGATCTCTGATCCTTGTAAGGGTGGGTCGTAGGGAGGTTGTGCCGTGCTCTTACTATTTCCAGATGTTGAAGATGAGCCTTCGGAAGCCGTGACATCCACACGCAGAGTGGAGCAGCCTTGAGGTTTCTTGCAAAGGAACCGCAAGATGCCAACAGGACTGGGCGGAGAAGCACAAGAGAAACGTTTGGTTTACCTGGCCTATAGTTTAGGATTTGAGCTAAAGGGACAGGGATTTTGTTTTGGGATGCAAGAGGATTTTCAAATGTACGGTTAACTTGATCAGTTTGTTTTAAAAAACAAGCTCTCTTATTCTTTGTTGTTTTAAAACAATGCATTCCTTTCTTCCCATAGTTAATGTATTTCCGATTTTATAAAAACAAGAACAAAAAAAGTAAAAAAGAGAAGAGGCTTTCCGTTTCATACAATTTCCACAGAAGCAATGGAAAATTTTCCTGAGACTAGAATGAACTTTTGATTTGGACAAATGAATTAGTGCTATGTTTTACAAGGTCATTGTGAGCAAAGATTTAACACACAGCAGTGCCATGTTGAATACTGTCTGCTTTTACCTTGGCCTTTGCTGTTATGTATTCTATTTTATAAACTTTTTTAAAAAAAGACCACCACAACTGCCTCGTTCTAAAAACCAAGATCTTACTCTTGACAGTTAATCAATAAGCAACAAATGAAAAGTAATAACACACGACTTGAGAAATATTGTTTTTATTCGTAGCCTGAGACTAGGGCTTGCCAGTATGTTAAGATCAATCAATCTTCCCCCTCAGATTGAACTTGCCTCCAAATCACCAAATCTGTAAATGTACCATATGCATTTTAAACCGATGTTTGGAAGTTATAAATTTAGCACACCAGCAAGTTTTGCCGGCACTGTATTGCAAATACCTTCGAGCAGCTTTCCCTGGGTAGAAGGCAACTGAATTTCTTTTCATGGTCCTGCCCCTTAATAGCTAATTTTGAGCTTTCTGTGCGCAGTCTCACTCTTGCTGCTAATCTCCGTTGCTAAAATTAATTAGGATATAAACACACCTAGAAAGCCTGTAAAACTTCATTTATGTCTGCAATATAAAACAGAACATTTGGCAATGTTAATTGAAATGATAAAAAGGTTTGGAAGACATCAAGAACTCTTCGAGTCAGTCTTCCCTACCTTGGCTTAATGACACAGTAAATGCTTGTTTTTCTGGATATGATTATAGTTTTAAACAATAAAGAGTGAGCTAATTCCATTATCTTCTGTCAAGGAACCCTCCAGAGAAGGTAAGAATGCAGTTAATAAACAAGATTACTTTCCAATGGCAATTGCTCCATAATAGAAAATTCATTTTCTAACCTTCTACTCTAAAACGCTAATCAGTTAATCAGTGCAGTCCCATCTGAGTTGCTGGCAGCGGTTTTTCCTCCCATTGGGACAAAAGTAAATGCAAGGTTTCTGTTGAGGTAAAGGAAGAAAGGAAGCAAACAGTGAAACTGCCTTATTTCATTTGGAAGGGATTGCTTTAGGCAGTTATGCTCTTGTAGCATGGATTCTGTTAACAAGCAGCATAAACAGCCTTTAGTAAGTCTGCTGAGCCTTTTTTTTTTTTTTTCTTAAAGGAAGTTGAAATACTATATTTGCCTGTATATACCAAAGCAGGGAATAATTTCCGTGTTCAGTGATTGGCACGATTCCAACACTCTGTCTTTGGTTAAGTATTAATCTGTTACATGCTCCGGCGTCACCTGGCATCAATCACTCCTGAATCAGTTGACTTTTAGGACTTTGCGTGGATTGTCCGGCTCATAGTTCACAAAGGATTTTCCCCACGTCTAGTGCACAGAGGCGACTCCTGGGGGGGTTACAGAAGCCCCCCAGCCTCGGATGGCCTCGAGGCCCTGTCTCTCTGCAGAGAGGACTCACGGGGACCTGTGGGGACAGCTTAGCCC
>JAVJGG010000007.1:10123368-10150569 GCA_035590195.1 Aviceda cuculoides
AAAGGGGGGGGGGGGGAATTGCATTCTTGTGTAAGCGATTACAGTCTGGTGAAAAGTCGATTGGGGCTTTTGAGGATATACACCCTTATTCAGACGGAAAGAGTCCATTAATCTGTCAGGAAATTCAGGCCTCTTCATGTATAGACGCTCCTTTTACTGTTGAGTGGTCTCCCTGGGTTGAATCCGGAATGTCACTTTGAGCGCATTCCCGAAGGAAGGAGACACGGGAGATGCGTAACGAGAACCTGCCCAGCTCCCTTTCCCCAGACATACGCACGCTCTTCACTTCTGCGCCGTGCAGACACGCTGTCGGTTATTGCTGTGATTTAACAAATAAGCTTCTCGGAGCTCTAGGAAGCCCTGAAATCAAAACTTACTTGGTTTTCTCTGTAGGTTTCTGTCATGCTCTTGTTTTATTTTATATCGTTTCATTATGCATTCTCAATTCTCACCCCAGCCCTGAGCTTAGCAGTAGAAAGTTGATAATTTAGACACCCATGGAGCCTAAGGAACAAAGATGTATTTTAGAATTAGGGCTTGGCAGCTCGGCCTCCCTGCTGGAGCTCACAGCATTTCTTAAAGGCTGTCTAATCCTGCAGGTTAGCTCCTGTGTATCAGACAGGGAACTCGGACCTTGCCTTTGGTGTTGAAATAGTCCCAGGCTCTGAAGCAGACCAGAGCTAGAAATTCTGGTTTAAGCTTTCTGCTAATTGACTTCTAGCTTTGAGACATATGCAAGCTGTGAAATTCTGTGTAGGTGTTTGCAGAGTCTTGGGGAGAAATTATATTTAGTTCTGGCTCCAAAGAGCCACAAAATTATACAGATCTAGACTTTTGCTAGGCTGGTTATAGTGCACTTGGGAAGCTATTTGGAAAGGACTTTTTGACACTGACCTCTGAGAGCAGCAGAGATTGAAGGGGAGAAAGAATGAATTCCTGGAGGCAGAGGATCTTTGCCATAATTACACCATTGTTTATTGTCCTTTTAATAGTACGTTGACAGTGACGGTTGTCTTGTGTCAAGTGAAAATGCTACAGTTGCTGTCTGCTAGTATAGCAGAATGACAAATCAAGAAAGAATTAGAAATAATCTATCTTGTCTTAAAAGAATAAATGTCTTCCTCAAGGTTTTAAACAGCCACAAAGCTTGGATGGGGAGGGTTTTTTAGGTATCAGATGAGTTTATTGTATGGCTGAGTTTCATTCCTTCTTACAGTGTCTTGGGAATTACAAGTGTAGTTTTATAAATACTCTATATCACTGACTTCAATAATAGGTGGCCTGAGGGCAAGTAACTTTACAATACGACCTCCTGCTGCGACTTCAAGATGCCAATAAGCTGCATTTACAACTCGTGTTCTCAAGATCTGGAGCAAGGGCTTTTTTGTGAAGGAAATGTCTTCCTTAAGCACTAATAACAGAAGGCGGTGTAGTTTGCTGTTTCGATAGGATTTCCAGAGCTTCTGTGAGGACTCACCAGGAATTCGTTTGAGGAATTTATTCCTTGAAATATTATCTAAAAAAAATCTCCAAGCAAACAAACAAAATCCCAAACCAATTTTTTCTTACTTGTCAGACATCATACACTTACGTGTTTGTTTGTGAGTGTCTGGGTTTAGAGGTTGGTTTGTTGTTGTTGTTGATGTCTTTTTTTTTTCTTAAATTATATAACAATGACATAAGACAGATAAAAGTAAACAGAAAAATAGCAGTGACATGGCCACAACTATTCCTTTGCTTATCATAAGGGAATCATCAGCCAGGGGAAGAAGATAAGCAGTGAAGTGTATACCACTGAGCTCGGGATAACTAGAAGCAATTTTTGATCAGACCGAGCACTTGCTTCACATCAGTGCATCTCTAAATAAAATAAGAAACAACCCCATGGCACTATGTTTATAAAAAGAAAAATATGGAGGGGAAAAAAAAAAAAGGCAAGCCAAGAGCGTTATCCTGCAGTTGCACCCAGTCGTGTGAATAGAACCTTAACAGTTTAATTAAGCTTGTTTGTGGGCTGTGTTTTGATTCTCATGAACTTTGAAGGAGGGCTCCCGTAACTTGCTGTTGGGGCCAACTGGAAAATTTTCAAGAGAAGTTTGGCTTCTGACCCAGGATTCTGATGCATCTCTTCAAACATCTGCAACGGCACGCTGGGAGCAATGCTTGCAGAAGAGGAAATTTAAGATAGAAATTCCTCTAGTTTCTGAAAGTTGGCAGTGAGCATAGAGTTGCTAGGAAAGTTAAACTTCCCAGAGTTTGGGGGCTCAGGACACAGGTACGTGACACAGCACCGATGTGGGCAGTTCCTGTGTTCCCAGGTGAGGCAGCTACATCTCATAACATTTTTGGATGAGAAATGAAGAAGCAGGAAGAGGAGTAACTTGATTCTTCTCCGTTAAAGTCGCAGCTGGAGAATAAATCGAGCGGAGCGCCCTGCGTAAGCACTCATTCTGAAGAATAACACAGGTTTGTTAAAGAATAATGTACGTGAAATGCCTCCACTGATCTAAAACCTCCGAGTGGCCTGCAGCCAGAATGCTATAAAACATTCACGCAAGTGAAAATTTGCCTGGCAATAAATGGCTATACTAATTAGATTTTGAAAGGTGCTTTTAACCTTTTCACCTTATTGGAAAATAGTGAGGATCTGAATCTCCATTTCTCTGTGCCAGCTTCACACTGTTGTAAATGGCACCAATTCTGTTTAGATGAACTGATGTGCTAGAATCGAGAAACAAGGGAGAAAGGGTTGCGAGGGGATGGAAAGGTTTCCAAAAATGTATCTCCTTGAAACTAGCAGTTCATATCAGGAGAATTTCTTAGTGTAGACACTCTGTGCTGGATAACACCATCTTGTGTGTATGTTTTCTCTTTCTATGTTGCTCAAGAAAAAAAAAGGAACAGTTATGTACATAGCAAGACTGCAGTTAGCATCTCATGATATGACACAGAAAAGTCAACTTGTATGTCTTCCAATTCGCTAAATGAAGGGACGATTGCGGAGGTCAAACTCCATATAGATTGTTAGAAATTAAGCAGCTTTGAGAGGGGCAGAGGAGAAAATGATGGAATTGCCTGTACATGTTGTTCTGCTGCCTCCTGACAAGTGTCTGGGTGGTGGTGTTAGACTGTGCTGGGTCCTCTTACCTTCTTGGGTGGGGAAGAGGTGGGTTGCCCAAAAAAGTTGCTCTTGGCAATCCTGGTTGTCTTCCCGATAGAGCCAGCAAGAAAGATGCAGCTCTAAGAATTGCCCGGTGCCAGCTGGTTGGAAAAGGTAACTAGCCAATTTTACAAACTCTGAGATGCTGAAACAACTAAGCAGGATCCTTACAATTGATTATAAGCTTTGTTATTCTGTGTGTTTATAATTTTGTGACATTATTGCAAATGCATGTTTTAGTGATGTATTTTTTTTTTAATTTTTTTTGTTCTTCATTATTCTCTGGGGATAGAGCTGACTGATTAAACTAAAAGAACAGGTACTCCATTTTCTTAAGATTAAAAAGCTTTTTGCAAGGATCAGGTGGAAAATCTTTGGGGCATCTAGCATACAAACTGCACGTTTCACAGGACTCATACGGTGACTGCTGAGTCGAAGGACCTAGCTTTAAGTGTATTTCCCACAAAACCAACGTTTGTCTCAGACCTAGCTAGGCTATGAGACACTGTTCTCCCATGTTTTCTCAAAATTGGAAATATTTTAAACGTATTAAAAAACCCAGTACCTTGCCAAAACAATTCATAATGCCCTGCAATTGAAAAAAACCCACAATGGAGCCAAAACTAGAGATGAGTTTAATTACCAGCTATCATTAATGCCTCAGAGATCAGTGACAGGGTCGAAACATTAGCTCCTACAGTTTCCAAATGTATGAGTTAACATGCTCCTAGTATGTCCAGCCTCCTTGCTGAAGAGCAAGAGATAAGCCCAGGTTAAGCCTGGGACTCCCCAAATTTTGGGTCATAATGCATCTGGACTGCCAGCACTCCCCAGACTTGCAAGGTTGAGAAAACCCATAAGGTCAGAGCTGCTGGTGTGGTGCTGGAGTCCAGGTTGTGTGAGGGATTCCTGGAGCAATGGAGCTGGGGCAGAAAACTCTCCAGTCCAGGAGCACTCTGCCTGCCACAGCTTTCCTGGAATCCCCAGCCGTTTTGGAGCCAACCACCTTCAGGCTTCCAGGCAGAGAATTACGGTTGATATCTCAAAGCAATTGTAAAACAGCTGGCATTGCAGTTGAAGGGTTTCAGTACTGTAGGAGTATCCAGGTCACAGGAAAGGGCACTGCGTGCCGAGTTGGAAAACGTAGGTGAAGCGGCGTGGAGAAAAGATTTTCTGTTTCCCACAACAGAGAGCTCAGCTGCTGTCTGGTAAGGCAGGGCTTAACTCTCTTTCCCTAGATGTATAAACAACAACAACAACAAAAAAGTCATGCACTGCTTTCCTCCCTACCAGTTTTTCCCATTTCATAAATGAAATTATCAAAATGCCGGTAAAGAACAACGGGCCATCTGATCTGGTATCCTTATTTCGACAGGAATTAAAGCCCAATGTTTCTTAGGAAGGTGAAGCAAGTTTGACATATTCACACACCCCCCTCCCTCCATTTGCAGCATGTGGGAAATGTGTCCTATCTCTGATGGCAATCATTCTTTTCGCATGGTAACCTTTTTCAGGCAAGAATATCTGCAAGTGCCTTGAAGCATAAGGAGCATTTATGGATCTACATAAATGCATAATAATAATAATAATAGTCAGTGCCCTTAGCCATGAGATTTGATAGACCTTATAATTTAATCTTAACTGGTGCAGTGTGTCTGCAGAAAATATTCTTTTTTCATATGCACAATCCTACTACTTGCCACAAAATATCATGCTGTGGTAGTTTTAGTATCCTTC
Source organism: Aviceda cuculoides (assembly GCA_035590195.1). Taxonomy (NCBI): domain Eukaryota; kingdom Metazoa; phylum Chordata; class Aves; order Accipitriformes; family Accipitridae; genus Aviceda; species Aviceda cuculoides. The sequence continues at coordinate 10,128,266 of JAVJGG010000007.1, forward strand.
GAAAGTAGAAACAAGGCAAGAGTCACCTTTCCATGCGGATAAATATTCTAGTTGTAATAAAGTGAAGTATAGAGAGAAGTAAGGACAACCACAGTTTTATATATTACAAAACACCCCGGCTCCAGCCATATTAAATCTCCTGGAAGGTGGAAGGCGATGGTCTGCTAGGAAAAGTTAAACATGTTAAATTCTTTCTCTTGGTGCAGTTCTTCTGATGTTTCTGAGTGTCTCTTAGACCCATCTTCTAGTGACTGATACCAGAATTTGCTTAGGATTGTTTCCTCACATCATGCCTCTTTCCTCTGTTTCTTGTAGAAAGACAAAACGGAGATACGCTCACTGAGTGATAGGAAAAGACCTAGCTTTTACTGGGTAAATTGTCACAAAATTGCATCTGAGCAGAAAATTTCTGTTTCTGTGGAAACATGTCAACATCTATTGGCCAAATTTACAGTTGCTTGTTGTATAAACCTGCTGTTGTTCTCCTAATGAAATCAATGCTTGAAATTGTTTGTTCAAGAATGGGGAAATATGATTTAAAAAATCTTGTAATATTACTCAAAGTGATGTTATAAAAAGAGGCACATTTTAACAGCTACTTTTCAGAAGTTTCTGCCCATTTTGGCATATAAGTGTTAATATCTTCCATTTTGCTGTGTACAGAAATTCAGTGTGTTTGTAACTGTGTGTCCATGCTTGAACAAACATTTCTACGTGTTAAATGGGTGATGGATAACTCAGTGCTCTGCAAATGCATCCGCACAGCCTCTTATTTGTGCACAAAATGGAAGATGACTAGTAGCTTGGATTTTTATATAGAAATGATAAGGAAAAAGCAGTCCTTTCCTTTCTACCAAGACGTAAATGTGCTAGAATTCTCTCTATCTTTTTTTTAATATATAGATTTTCATAAATCAGCGATTAGCACTTCTGGCCTTACTTTAGCAAGGTACTTCAGCATGTGCTTAGTTTTAAATACAGGAGTATCATTGGCTTCAATAGCACTGCTGAAGTGTTTCAAGTTATGTAAATGCTGAAGCACCTCACCAAATTGGGGTGAAAAGTACTAGTAAGATAGGTATGATCTTGTTTGAGGAGATATATCTAAGCCCAACAGCAACTGTGTCTTAACTCTCCCTATTTTCCCTAGCATATTTCTGTATCACAGTCATGTTACAAGTCAGGCATATTCTGCTAAGGAGTTTTAGCCTAACGGTTATTCACTGTCTCAACAATAAAAATTATTAACTGTGTTGGTATTAGAAGGTTGCAGCTTGAAATCTCTATATCTGAAAACAAAAATGTCATACCTTCTATGGCATTGGTACAATATTTAGGAAAGCACGTGAAGCTGAAATCCAAAGGACAAAAAAATCCAAAGTATTTCTTTACAGTAAACCTAAGGAAACCTATTTAAAACTGAATATTCTTTGTCTTTCAGTATGACAATGATAGTGTCTGAGTTTCCAGTTTTCTGACTTAGAGGCAATTCATCAAGAATAGTGTCTTGTGCTTCAGTCACCTGCTCACAGATGTAAAGAGACAAAAGAGCTCCTTCTTGATCTTGCTTGTGAGAACTCCTCATCTAGGCTCGTTAACAGTTTCTGTTAATTTATTTTTAAAAGTGAGTTTCTTCTTTGATCTAAAGCTTATTTACAGTTATATTTGGAAAGCACACTTCCTTACTAAGTAGCTTTCCCACCTAAGGCAGAGGAAGAATGCGATACCGTGAAGTTCAGCCCACGGGGTCCGACCCAGTCATGAAAGGCAGTTGGGGCTGAATGCTTTGGCTTAGACGAGCCAACCAGCAGCAATCATCTTAGTTCAGCAACGGCACCTTCCATGTCCCCCTGGTTTCAGAGGACACTGTTGCATAAAATTCGATATCGCTTCTGAAATTGGTCTTCAGAGTCAAAAGCTTTCTGATCGCTCGGAAGCTGAGGCTGAAAGACAGAAGAGAAATATCGCAGCATCGCAATTTATTCTTGAAACCTGCTGGTTTCGTATTTCCTTAGCTTGGTGGTGAAAACAGAGTGATCAACATGCAGAATGGAAATGGGTGACAAATACCAACTGACACAGATGCAAAACAAGTCTTATGACCCATGTACACTTCTAATTCGAGAGCACAGTGCTGTAGGTGATCTCGTTAGTGTGCGCTTACGTGGAACAGAAAGGGGAGTCGTTTGAATAACATTAGCATTGTACTAAAGCAAGCCAGCCTTATCAGAGCCGAGTAACATCGGCTGTCTGAGAGACAGCATGCAGAAAGATGCAATTCTGAAAAGATATTACATTAAAGTAGAGCTGTGCCTCCAGATCTGCTCTCACTACCTTGAAAGAGGTCGGTAGCGCTTGTACAATCTTGGGCGGGAAATGCAACTCCTCAGCATTCTCCCTCACGCGAGACTGGTTCTACGAGAATGACCCTCACCCCCAAAGAATCCCGGATTTGTGACAGTGGTTTTCAGTTGTTTCGGATAATGTTTGTAAAATAGCCCATTTTCAATGCTCCTGGCTCCGTGCTCTGGAGAGCCTGACTTTCTCACGCTTGGAGAGTTAGTTACAACCGACCATGTTACTGCTGTCTTCAAGAAGGCCCAGTAGCAAAGGGGAGAACTAAAACACTGGTAGGAAAGGTGGTTCCACGTTTTCTGTTATGGCATGGAAATTGGAAAGGAAATTTGGGTACTTAGAGAATGTAATCATAAACCATGCAGAGATTTGGGGGACCGGTGCTTAAAAAATAAGAGCATCCCTCGTGATTTTCCTCTTGCCAAGTCTGGAGACAAGACTGAACCTAGGAACCTTTATTTCCACCCTTCTGTGTATCTACCATGCTAGGAATTCAATTAGGAGAACATAGATGTGCAGAAGACATTTTCGCTATAGTGATTAGCACTGTTCTTGTTACAATTAGGAGTAAGAAATGTTTACAAATGTCCTGGGGGTAAAAGGACCCCTAAGTAATTAATATAATTGCACAAGAATTGCTTATAATTGCTGGACTTCTCAGAAATGACTTTCAGAGGAAATCTGTGTAGCCAATTGCATTACTGCCTCCTCAGATCAATATTATATTAGTCCCAGTGCACGGATACCCACAGGGCAAAGTAGCAAACTATTAGCATTTCATTAACAATATACCACATTGCAAGACTATTACTCAAACAATTGATGACCCAGGCAGGACATATCTTGAAATGTTTATGAAGAACTAGTAATCTCTTCCTCTTTTTCTTTTATTTTTTTCTTTCTTTTCTTCCTTTTCTTCACTGCCTTTCAAAATAAAATTTGCCATGATTTTTGGATTTCCATACATAAAACTCTTCCATTAATAACAGAATAAGTGCATCAGGTCAGCAACAGTATAATTGTTTCCAGTGTATTTTTCCAATGAGTTTTAATACTAATATGAAAAACCCCCCCTCAAACCCAACACCCTTCAGGTTATATCCAGACTGATTTATTTTTTTCTTTCTTCTGAGACAAACAAAATTGCTGCTAATTAGTGGCAGGTTTCTAGGTAAAATATTTCATGTGAACTGTTGGGCTCCAATTTGTTTGCCCAGGTTTTTGATAAGGGCTGCTATTTGTCAGAGGGGCACTTAAGCTCTTCCCAAGTCAGGCTCCATTTAAATTTAGATGAAAGTGTAGCATCTTTTTGAACAATCCAGTCACTGTGTGTCTGTAACAGAGAGGAAACGAGGAAGTCGTAATATCAGTAATACAACCTTGCTGAAGAACAAGAAATAATTCAGAGATGGAGCCCCTGGTTTAAAAACATGTGTGTATATATATATATATATATATGTATATATATATAAAAGCATCTAATTAACAAATACAGCTCCAAAGGTCCATCAGTCTGCTAAAGCAAAATGAAAGCAAGCAAAAAAATTTTAAATACTTAAATTAATTGCCAGAATTAAAACGCCAAAGTTTTGTTCCCATAGCCATGTTTAAGCATTTCCTAAATGTTCAGTTTTAGCTTGGAAAAGGCCATGATTATCCAGCACTTCCTCTTGACTTGAGTTTATTTATTCAGATCTAAGATTTGAGGCTTTAAATTTTAGGCTTCTCTCTTTCTGAAGACCAAGACACTTGGAAAATAGAAATAGAGTGAGTATTTCTTTTTTTTCAGTTGTTTTGCAGAATAAATAATTTATTTAAACCCAAATCTGAATTTAAATGAATTTGCTCTTTTCAAAAATTAGTTGAAATTAGGTTTTTTTGCAAAGGTATCCAGAAGAACATTGTCTTTCAGATCCTTCAGCTACTTTGCAAATCTTATAAGCTTGCCCAAACAGCTGTGTTTCGGTCCATAAAACCACTGTTATCAGCATACATTTGGGGTTTGCCTAGTTGCATGTTTACAATGGATTACTCCACAAATGTTAAGGTCATAGTTTTGCATGGGGCAGAGACCCTAAAAGGTTAAGATGAAATGTAATGCAGCTGCCTTCACACAATTTTCTCTGTCTTACTACTGCGGATATAAAGCTTTATAATTCATGGACTGTTTGTATTTCATGTATGCATTACAGAACCAGCCTCCGGTTGATAGAGAGGGAGCTGACAAAGATTATTTGTATTTATTTATACATATGTAATCTTTTAATTGCTTTGTTGTAAAGAACATTTGGGGCTAGTCATATTATTGATAGCACTGTTCTATTTTATCAATGGCCACAGCTGGAAGTCTCAAATTTCATTCCAATTATTTTTTAGAATATAGCTTTATTTTCTTCTGTGAGAACAGAACTGAGTCCCATATAATTGGAGTCATCTTTGCTGTGAGAGGTAAGTGAATAAGGTCTCAGGCAGCAAATGGAAAAATAGTCCATTACGAACCATTCAGTAAAAGCTTAATGTGTTTAATACATTATATTGCCTTATATCATAGTAATAACTACCATTAAGAGGAGGAGTTTTGCTTCAGCCTGATCTTAGACTGTAGCAATTTGCTGTTACTTTCTATCCCCAAGAGTCAGTCCAAATAAAGAATGTATGCATAGGCTCAGATTTGGTGTGAAATTAAGGAAAACAGTAATAGATGCTATTTGATAGCCTGATGTTTCCACCAGCAATTAATCAGATGATTTAGCGGGTGATTCTGTAAAGTTGGTGGCTTGATCCTGTGGCTGTGGCATCTGCACCGGAGTCTATATTATGGACCAGGGCGCTTGTACCAAGCCAAGAGCAAAAGAATATCCGCTATGTGACACTACTGAAACACACCTCAGAAAAATGGAAGAAGATTTAAAAGTAACTCCACCTCGCAAAAAAAAAAAAAAAAAACCACAAAGCGCACACACACACACACAAAAAAAGGAACAAAAAAACAAAACCCAAACCCAAACCATCATCTCGGAGCATATTCCCCAACTAAGACTCTCATGGTGCCAGAAGAGATGGTTGCTTTGGCGTGGAAAATGTCCCCCTTTACAACCAGTGACACCTATTCCTACAGCTATTAGATCTTCAGCCCTCAGCCTAATCCCTCGTAGCCAGGCGTCACGGAGCGTGCCTGCGCAGCGCAGAGCCGGCCGCGGATGGATGTGCCGGTCTGGAGCTGGCGGGGCAGCAGCGAGGCTGGTCGGGGGAAGCGCAGTGCCGCGTGCGCAGCCTTCCTGAGTTTGGGAAACCCGGCTGGCTGTCTTCATACCCTGTGCTAGCCCAGTCGGGAACTGTGACTGTAACTGGGGTGAACGTTGGGGTTTGGGCGGACTTTAAGTTCCATGAACGGACTGGTTGTGTCATAAGTATAGATACACGGACATCTGGCGAAATATTTTCGGGATTAGGGTGTCTGTAAGTAAACCTGTCTTAAGTTTCTGCCGTGGCTTTTGTTTTCAAATAAGTACCGTGTTTCAGGGTCTAAACTCCTTATTCAGTATATCTGGGCTCCTGATCTTTACCCCGTATCTTTCTGGGGAATCCTAGTTTAAACAGAACAGGTGAAATAGGTATGTGCAAAAAATCTTTTTAATTTCAGCCATCTTGCCTCATTCTGAATCATTCTTAGAGTACTTGTGGCGTCAAGACGGAGAGGCATGAAAGGCTAATAATGCTGCTAAGGCTTCAACTACGAGCTTCCCTCTCTCTTCTCCTGATCTGGAAAAGAAGATTCAGTGAATGCAGCATTCTGTCATTTTGTCTTATCTATCACCCTGTGAGACTTGTTCAAATATATCGCGTTCATCACTGGTCACCACTGGCATCAGCTTCGTTCTGTTACGCTGCCAATACAAGCGAGATGCACCAGAAACCAACAATTAGGGAAGAGGAAGGGTTAAGGAAACCTAAGGATATTAGTGAATGTGTCTGGAAAATGAATTTCATCTTTGCCTTCTGTTTTTGTCTGCTAAAATCTCCGGGAAATGTTCAACATGTTTTCTTAGCAATTTACACTTTTTTTGAATGTGATTTATCCTTATCCATTTACAGCAGAGTTCCCGCTGTTCACTTTATAGTTTTGTTTTTCGTTGTTTTGGTGAGATATGACATTAATTTGCCTTCACATCTTTTATTCATTTTAAGTATTCAAAAATTCTCTAAAATGTATACCACATGAATTCTGGAAAATACAACATATGATTTTAGGAAAGATTGGAGAGCTATATACACATATAATATTAAGAAACATAGAAATCTGTCTTGGAAGAAGATGTGACAATATTTGTATAGCTTAGTCACACTTTTTAAAATTAAGGTGAAAGCATCTGTGAACCATAGTATCTAATCCATTTGTAAACTGATGGTTTTCTGTTCATCCTAGAGCGATATTAGTCATCTGCCTTCACCAGCTCTCGCGTGAAGGTTGCTTTGCGATGTGCCAGCATTCTTCCTGCTGACAGCGTGCAATATGAAGACTTGACTATTTGCAAATTGCAGAGGTTTGACCTGCAAGTATGGACATAAAGATGGAAAATGTGCTCATAACAAAGAGTGAATTTGGATGAGAAGGATAAATGAACGTATAAAATACAAAGGACCACTCTGCATTAAAATTGATTTACTAGTCAAGTAAGTACGTCGTGTCAGCTTTTATTTGTGAGGTTTGTTATCAAATATACAATTCCTTTAATTTACAGTATTTGATAGTAAACGTAGATCCTGTTTAAACGTAACTTAAACTGAATCTGATTCATTTGTTAAGCTATGCTGTCTTTTAATACTTAATTCCATCCACTGCATAAACTGAATATTATTGTTGTATTTTCCAAAACTGATAGCCAGAATTTTGTAGTGTAAGGTCATGTTTTGGTTTTCTGTGTAAACATAAGACACCTATAAACTCTTACTGGAAGACACCCAGTCCATTTCTATAATTATCCATGTGATATTAAATAAGCCCGGAGCAGCATCAAGACGGTAATGGAGTTTATTTACTGTTGTTGGTACTAAACTTGTACGTAAGTGATAATTTTGCTTTATACGTTTACAAGCCAATAGAAAACAGTTGAGCATAGCCTTTTAAAGTATTTTCCTGCCTTTCTATTTTCATTAAATTCAGAAGAAAGATGGAATTTCAATGGCTCACAAATATTTGCTTGTTAGGGAAAACAGTTTAGGTGTCAAGGTTTGTGGCAGGTGTAAATTGAATGATTCCATATGGTCTTAAAAACGACTCAACCACAGCATCAAATCCCTTGTTAAAAGTTTCAGAAAAAATGCAGAACAAGCTGATTTAGCATCTATCACTTCAGGAACCTTTACCTTTTCACTAAGATTGATGAACAGAGGAACCATGGCAGATCTGTCATATCCATGCTACTTTCACTGGAAAGCTATTAGACTTGTAGAAATCACCCTAGAGTCTCTCATTACTCAAAAAGCAGAATCTTTGTGAGTGTTCAGCCCTTCAAAATGCAGCAGACCTTCTCTGTAAGCCAAATACCATAAATATTTGTCCACAAGTTTCCACGTTGTGATGGTCGTCTCAAGTATCCGCAAGAGTTAGGCTCTTGCTTAGGACTTCCAAGCCAAATACATGACCAAAAATATGAGCACCTTGACCACCCTCCACATGCCGTGAGAAAGGTGGCACGAATTCACAGATTAGAATACAGAGAAAACAGCACGGATGAAGCTGTCAATCTGAATGGAAACAGCCATCTTCTGAATACAAAAAAAAAATGCTCTGATATGCTGCCAGTGCCTCGTTTGCTGCTGAAACAAACCTGAGAGCACTGACACCCAATGTGTCAAAATTGCAAACAATGACGCTTCTCAGAAAAACCCTACAGCTTTGAACAAGACGACTGAAGTACAGGCTCATTATAGTGGAAAAATAAAAGCCCACCGAAGTTTCTGCCTTGTTACTAGGTGCCGTGTTGTACCAGTGTGTATACGAAAAATGTCCAGATATTTCCAACCTACGCAGCAAGACCAAGACTTGGAGTCGTCCCTCCTCATTCTTCAGAAAAACTCATAGTCAAAAATAAAACTTCTCCTTTACCTATTGTTATTAGGCCATGATATTACATCCTATAAGTGACCTTTGCATCTTTTGTTGCTTGTGTAGTATTTTCAGTATGCCATGTCTTAAACCTCTTGGCTTCTGGGATCCAGCGCAACAGTTATTGAAATGGTGTGGCTTATAACATCAGGAAGCAGTAGTTTTACAGAAAAAATTCATGGCTTTCAGTTAATGTGACCCATGTTCCTCCATATGCCAGTTCTGTAGCTCACACACTACAGATGCTTATAGGCTATGTCATTCAGGATGCTGTGAACGTTTCCAGGACTTTAAAGAGAAATACATGGAAAATTACAGCTTTCATTTACTGTCACGAGATATTAAAGCAGTTTGTAAAAACAAATTACAATGATGACCCCATTCTCTGTTCTTTTTAACCTGAGCAAAAATTTGGGGTTGTCGTGTATTAATGCAGTGACTAAAATGTCAATGTGATTGTGCTTTACAATGCCAATTTGCCTGTCTTGTAGTATAGGAAAAATTTTCTCATACTAATTGCAATACTTAAAAAAACCAAAAAAACCCCCCAAAACCCCCCCAAAACAACCAAAACAAAACAGGGAAATTTTACTGATAGATTGAAACCTGCTTTTTAACTGATAGATATAAAAACCAGCCCAAGCCCAAGAAGTACAAAGGAAAATTTATAATCTGTACGGTTATACTCGTTCTAAATTTGTTTAATCAGTGGAATGGTTATAATGGTCCTTGAGATACTTAAAAAATGCTCTGATTAATTATATCACGTTGGTGATGCGTGGTTAGGTCATAACGACTCTCAGGACTTGCAATACATCTTGTGCAGTGGTGTGAGGTCTCTTTGTCTGGTACTTGTTGGAAAAGAAAAATAAATAGAATCCAGAAATTGAAACCAGTGCTTGTTGGAAAAGAAGAAAAAAAAAAACACCAAAAAAACCAAAAAACCCCACAGAAATAGAAACCATTTAATTAAAAGTTTTTTTGTTGATTCTCTCTGTTGGAGTGGCCAAACTGATAAACTAGTAGAGCTAAAAGAGCACGAGCACACTAGCAATAGCAAGACTGGTTTAATTAAATCCTGTTAGAAAGAATGAACAGGAATGAGAAAAAATCAGAGCCCTTCCTTTTAGAAACCGATGGGGCCTGTACTTGTGAGTGTTTGCAAATGAGGAAAATGTTTTCTTGCAGACACTTGTGTTTCCAGTGGTGTGCCTGGTTGTTGTTAGATTTTAGGACAGAGTACACAACTATTCTATTACATGCCCTGGCTGCTTTATCGGGTGGTCATCGTTAACTGGAATTTGGAGATGTAGTGGGCTGTCTCTTGGGCAAAAATGAGCTGAAGGAAAGGTAGGCAAGGAAAAAACCATCTCTGGTTATGAGTGTTTGGGTGTTTACCCATTTAGTGCAAATTTTTGTGTTATTGTAAACACTGTGATGACAGTAGGCCTTACTCAAACAGTGAAAATAATCTTCAGGCTCTGTTTTAGGTTAGTTGCAAATATCCAGGCAGGCAAACGTGGCAGCTGGTCTGCAGATGTTGGAGGTAAGGCTGGATAAACCTGGAGACACCAACTGTTTTATCTTCACGTAGCTGACCTGAAGGGCTCCTCTCCTCTGTAAACTCGGACCATGTCCAAGAATTAAGGTCTAGGTGTAACGAGGGATCTGAGCTTGGAAATATTTAATTTACAGCCGCCTGCCCCCTGAGTCTGTGATGGAAGAGTCATCCAGAAGCCCCATGCTGAGCAGGAGAGGACAGTGCTGCAGGGAACCCTTCACGTGCTGTAATTTAGAAATCTTTACAAGGAGAAGAATGAGCACTGCAAGGATTGAAACAGGACTCGGACCCGAGGTAAGTTCTTTTACTATTGGCACATAGAGTCACAGTCAACTTTTAATTTTTCCTCTGGCCTAGAATCTTGTGTTCTTGCTGTTCTGGGGCCTAAATTGGCCCCTGTAGACTGGTGGTGAGAGCAGGGACTTGTGTATTGGGGCACCTGTAGGGAAGGCTACGAATCGGCGTTTCTCGAAGCAGGTGCTTGCATGTTTCTACCTGAATGCCTCTTCGGTTATATGCCTTGTGGAAGCAGCTCATCTCTAACTCACATGCCTTCATTCGGAGATAAGAAGGATTTTAGGTGCTCTTTTTGCCTGTACTTAGTATTTTCTATTCTCAAACTTGATTTGTGTTTCCTGGAGAGAGAGCTGATTTTGCATGTATTTTCTTAGCCAGCCGTTCCTCTCATGGACTGGAGGGAACCTGGGTGCCGACTCCCGAGTTTGAGTTTCCGAGGGGCCGAGCCCTCCGAGGAGAGGACATTGTGGCACTTGGGGCTCACAGGGTCTCAGTTTACTTACCCTCTGGCACTGGCAAATTTCTGAACTCAACTAGCCTAATAATTACAAAATCTACTTAATTGAGAATCAATACTGTTAAAGACAATAGGACCATTTCTTAATTAGAAAATTAGAATAAAAATTATGGCTAGCTAGCATGTCCCAGCTCTCTCCCCGTCCATGCTGCTGAGGCATTCCTGCCCTGCCTTCCACTGGCCACAATGCTGGACTTAGTTGCAAGTGATATTTTTTATTTCCTTATTTAGCCTGAGAAATAATTAGGTATCTTGTGTCCTTCTGTGGACATATCCAGAATTAAGTAACAATGAAGTCATAAATAAAACTGATAATGTTTCGGTATGTGTGATTGTATGATATCCTGCCTTGCGTTTTATGGATTACATTTTAAATCATGACCAAATTGTGTTCTTGAAATTTGATATTTTCGAAACAATTTAGAAACAACAGTGCTGAGTTCTAATTTTCCTCTAAAATGAAAGAAGGAAGATCATGCAATCTGCAGAGAAACACTCTTATGCACCACAAGCCTGCGCAGACTGGTGCAATTGCTTTCCTAAGCAATGAGAGAGGAAAATGTGACATTCAGTCATTTTTAGTTCATGTTTTGTTTCATTCTAACAGCTTTGCTTGATAATTTTTCCTCCAAAATACAAGTAAATGTCACATCGATGAGAACATTGCCAAGCAGGAGTAGAAAATGATTTGGTTTTTAGCATAAAATATTTTTTTTTTTTAAAGAAAGAAAGTGTATCAAGTGTTGTTAGATCTCATGAAGAAGTAGTCAAGAAATGGTTTGAGCCATACAGATAAACTAAGTATCCCTAGTAAATTTTAAGGTGGCTAAAATAGATCGTTCCTATTCAATATTCAGTGTGTCAAACAAAATACATGCAAGAGTCAGTGACAGCAGCATAAATGCTAATTGATAGGATGCTGGGAATGATTTTGTATCAAGTGCTAATCAGACTGTTTTTCCACTTATCAGCGTTACCACTCAATAACTGACAACTTCTAGATTATCTTGAATGTGTTGAAAATCTGCTGTGCTTTCCAAGTGACTTTGACAGTTGTGGTCTGCCAAGAATCCAGAAAACTCAAGCAAGTACGTTTCCATGTAGCCTATACTGAGTAAAAAAAAATTCATTTACCATAACAAGAACTGGGGAGGATACTTATACGGAATATTACAGCTATTTTTTTTTTTTAAATTTATGAAGTTTAAATTTATTCAGATTATTGAGAAATGCTATTTTATGGTTTGACAAGTCTGTGTTTGAACATTTTGGGAGTTTTTTTTAACTATGTCCAAATAAAGTTGCAATCCATACATGCACACATTTCTGGGAGGGCTAAAAGATCAAATAACACCGAGTTACTGAAACTGTGTTATATATCATAAACCACATTTACCTTGTGCGCAGTGGAAATGAATAGCAGATATAGCAGATCTGTCTAAGCCAAAGACGACAAAATATTCTTGTATCTAATGAGCCTGTTGGAAAGATGGAGTGAAAAGTGTTTCCAGAGGTTAAAGAAGGGGCTCTGGTTTAAGTTGGGTGTTGATTTTTATTCCCTCTGTCGCCCTCGACAGTTTTTCTGATCACTTCTGTCCTTTCTTATTTCTCCCTGTGTGCATGTATTTCTTTTACATTAGTAGTCATTATGATGCTGTAGCCAAATCAGTGTAATTTATTTGTGTATAGAAAGCTATACAAATCTTGCACGGGGTAGACCTATGCAGAAAACCTAGAGCAACAGAATTTTTTTCCCCGCAATCCTGCCTCACTGGGAAGGAATGTGTTTCAGCACATCTGCTGGCACGGGACTGGGAAAGCATCTCCTTCCACCGAGATACTATAAAGTGAAATCTGTGGCATTCACGCTCAGCAAGATATTCACTTTGCTCTGGTTCAGATACAACCATTCATTCCGATATTTGCCATCCTACACTTTGGATCATTAGTTTTTTAAAGCCTGCAGGTATGGGGCGTCGGGTTAGAGTCTCCTGGGATCAGCTGCGGAGGGTGTTTAGGAATATGTGGGTGTTCCTTAGCGTTTCACAAGTGTTGGGGTATGGACATGGTAGGACTGCCACTGATCCCAACTGTAGGTTAATTACAAGTCATTAGTAAATCAATAAACCGCTTCGTCCTGATTTGGTTTAAACTACGTGAACTGAGCGGTTTTTCCCGGTGACAGATATCAAGAGTACAATGGTGTTGCCACTAAAGACTGTGACAAGTAGTTAACGCTTAAGTAAACTGCTTTTGCAGAATTTATAATGTTAGTATGGCGTCTCTCCGAAAGGTATTATTTTTTTTTTTGGAAGCATGTTGGGGTGGTTTGGAAATTCAAAATCTCTTTTTGCATGGTTCCAAAGTGCTGTTAAGTTTTTGTTCACGGTTTTTGTTATTTCTTAGTATTAAGTGGAAATATGACTTGCATCTGAAAATAATAAAAGGAATGCTAAAAAGCTAGCACATCAAAATATTTCGTCTCTCAGATTTCATAGTTCCACAACAAATCTTGTATCTAGGCTTATGGTCTTGGGTTTGTAGTTTTTTAATTAGACTTTGAATTCTAATAAGATGAAGATATGTTGGGTTTTTTTTAACAGAAATTAGTTTTCAGACCATTAGCATATTTATGTAAGTAATATTGAATGCGACCCTTAGTAAAAACTTCACAGTAAATTAACTTTTCCCTTAATATAAATGGTATTTTAGAGCCACTTTGATTATCCATAATAGAACACAACATCAGTCTGAGATAAATTCTCACAGGAAAAATATTATATAATTATATCAATAAACTTAGCTGTGTCAATTTGACTTGAAAGGAATACTTAAGCCTAGAATTTGGTTCACAAAAATTTTGAGCATTAAACTCATGTCAGGGGAGTAGCAAAATACTAAGCAAAAGTTGAATGTTTTTCTCTATATAGTCCGATTTTGAAAGTTAATAAATGTGTCCAATATCTTCGTGGTTAGATACTTAAAGCTTTCTTTTAAATTAGGTAAGCATATGTTACAATATGTTAGAAAACACAATACAACCAATGCGTGTTTCCAATACGCTATTTTGCAAACATCGAGATATTCATTTGAAAAAAATCATTTATGAAATGCATTTCAACTACAAATGGCACATCATGATGTCCCAGGAATGAATAAAAATGCTGGCGTTTCCAAGAATTAAGTAGGATTTTAGCTTTAGCTCTCCATCTCTTTCCCCACTAACCGAAATGAATATATAATGCCTCAAACAAAGTAGTTTCATATTGTAATCTTTGATACCAGTGTGATTAAGAAAAGCTTTAGGAAAGGTTGCTCTGTACATGGTGCTAAAAAATCAGCACTGCTGGGGAGAATGCTAAATACTGGAAGCTGCTGTTAAAATAGAAGTAATTACTGAAATATCTCTGTATTTATGGCACTATTTTTCATTTATTTTTTATATCATTGCCCATCATGGCTGCTCCATAAAAATTCCAGGTGAAATTAGTATTAGGAAAATTCTAGAAAACCAACCATTTAAAATAGTCATTACAGCTCCAGCACTGGGGCACTGCACCTAACTCAGAAATCTTTTTTCTATTATTAAAAAAAAAAAAAAAAAAGCGCTATAATACGAAGTGCTGAGGGGGTCAGTATAAATTAGGATTTGCTTTAGTAAGATGAAGCTCATAGTTTTGAAGTTTTATTCTTAACGAGCATGAATTGAACCTTGATAACCTGTTCCTCTTCTCCCCATTCAGATGTATGAAGGAAACGTCACATGGGTTGGCTTGGTTAGGGACCGCAAGCCCACGTGGAGCAGGAGATAGTGGCCAACTCCAACGCGACCTAGAGGTACAAAACTGAGTTCAAAGCCTTATTTTACTCTCTGGCCACATCTGGTAAGAGAAAGTCCATTCCTCGGGAGCTTTGCTGACTGAAAAGGCAAAGCAAAAAAGAGTGGAAAAATAAGTGCGCTCCTGTGGGACGAGGTGCTTGGCTAGTGGAAGAGCCAGCTGGGGGTGTTTAGACATGGTCTGCAGGTCCTCCTCCCTGGGAGTCTGAACAGGAGGGATAACTTGAGTAGGAAAAAAAGAAAAAAAATCACGCTAGAAGAGCCATCTCGTATTCTGCCATTTGCCTGCTGACCTAGATTCACTCTCAGATAGAGTTGTGCTGTTAGAAAAAAACATTACACATTGCTTGGGTGTGTACTGGAGTAGAATTGTAAGCTAGAAGAAATGATTAGATTTCAATAAGTGTATGTGGGTTACTTAAAGACTTTGGAAATCATTTAATCTTGAAATGGAACATGTTATATGTTGTCTTGCCATGTATACTAATACAAGGATTAAAGATACTAAAGCCTCAAAACCTAAAATGCTAAATGAGTCTCCATTAAGACCCAGGCAGATCAACCTGTTTGATCTTTGCAAGCAGAAGGAGTAACTACTGGAGCTGTATGAGTTTAAGATGACATACAAACAATAACATTTTGGAGGCATATAAATTTGTCAGTCTAGCTATACATAAATCATTTCCTCTCTTTACTGGGAGATTTCACCAGTATTAAAAGGACCGAATTACCTTTTTATTATTACTGAAGGGTCTAAGACCCAGAGATGATGTTCTCCTGAGGTAATCCTTACCTTAGGAGGTAGGAAGGTTTTATCCCCACACTTACACCAAAAGAGGGTGAGAAATGGTTTTCCCAGGTAATGAACATTTTTTGAGGCTTTAAAAGTTTCTTGTGTTGTGTAAGGAGGAAATGAAGTTTTTGTGAAGTCTGCCACCTAGTAATTTGGCCGTTGACTTATCTGAAGATTGGTTCCTGGACCCTGACAGTTGCCCTGTCCTGAATAGGGATGAACAAGTAACTGGAGGAGAGGAAGATGAGGAGGGTAGAAAGAATTGTGTCAGTGTTTGGAGCAAGAACATGAAAAGTTACATTTCAATTCAAGCAAACCTTTATGGAGAAGGTTAATTTGAGAACATGTTTCTAATAAAAAGTTTAATAAAATCACAAATGAAGTTTTAAAAAAAAAAAAGTTAAAAAGCATTTCCTGCACGGTTTTGGAACGCTCATTTTTTAAGTCACGTAAGCAAAGTTTTTGCTTACCAAACTGAAATGGGGTGGTAGTGTCATTGCACAGTTATCTGTAAAGCCAGCATTGATTCTTATGCTTGTTTAAGAAATATGGAACTTGGGTTCAATTCATCCATCAGCCTGAGGGCGTTTGACTCCTGTTCAGGAACTTGCTCAGAACATGATGAAGTATCTCATTTAATAAATTAATATTTTTCTATGAAACATTACTTATCAGCCTTTTTCTCATTGCGAAACATAGTGTAGGGAACCTATAAATTTTTTTCTGGTTCAAGAACTTTAACATCTTCATTTTCCAACAGAAATCAGCATATTTTAATATTAAACAAAAATCTTGACTTAAATTTCCCTGTGCATTAAGCTCATTAAGAAGTATCAGGCTCTCAAATCCATTAATTTAATATGAGTAGTGTCGCCTGCAGTAACGCTACTGAATTTATTGCTGAAAGATAACATTTGGATAAAGAGACCATTCCTTTACAAATGACTTCTGAAAAGAAATCACTGCCCTTATAGAGCTTAATTTAATTAATCATCTTGAAGGCAATAGTCAGTAGGAAGAATCTGATGTTGTTTAGCCCCAGTCTTACGAATATTAATATTCAATGAAATGATTCTTCTGTTTATTCATGAATGCTATAAATGTTTATTCAGACCTCCAGCTCTAAAAGTTGCCAGTAGTTGTTTTTGTTCCTCTGTTCTTGTAAAAAAAGACTCTCGCTTTCCTACATTTGATTTATATCAAATTCTAACAACAAAAATTACGGTGAAACTCTCGTCTAAGGGAGAAAAGGATTAATTAATGTGGCCCATGTTTGCCCTAAGCTGCACTTGGAGAACTCTACTGTGTGTCTGTGTGTATGATTTGAGAATTAACATCTACAGCACCTGACATTTTAAATTGCATAATTATGCTAGAATGCATAAATAGAAGTACAGTTTTTAGGTCTCTATGTGAACAGAATCCAATTTCACTATGAAACTCAAATGAGATGCCTTTCTTTTAAAAGGCCAAAATGAACCAACCTTGATCTTTTCATGCACAATGAATTAGCACGAGGAACAAATCACGTAAACAGTATGAACCTGGATATCACAAACTCAGAGCAGGTAGCGTCAAAGCGGAGATTTCGCAGCCTAACGGGGGGTTGGAAGTTTTGCAGCCGGACCCAGCCTCTAGCCACACCGACAGCTTACCATCTCCGGGCAAGATTTGTGTCTTTAGAGCCTAGCACGAATGGTAGGAAACATTATTTCCAAATAATGCAGTATTTGCATTCTCTTAAGATGAAGCAGTATTTTGAAAAAGATTCATTTTATTCAAATCACAGCAATAAATAGTAATAAAAATTAAAATGCAGTGGGTCATCCATGTGATCTTTGGAAAGAGCAACATCCCTCTAGCAGAATTTCATTAGCTTTTTAGGACTTAATTCAGTATTTCCTGGAAATGTGGGGAGAAACAGTATTCATTGACCAGTATTTTCCCCCTTTTACTTGTAAAGTACTTTGTTTTGATTTTCTCTCTCTCTTTTTTTTTTTTTTTTTTACAATGATTTTGCTTAAAAGTACTGTCAAAAGGCATAAAGATGTTTAAAGCTGATTTGAAATGTTTCTAGGAAAGAAAGGAAAAGAAGATAGTTGAGAGAGTTTGCACTTAAATCTAAATTTTCACTGCGGTTTTATCTTCAGTATACAGTTCTGAAACAGCAGTTTTTACTTCAAAATTACAGGTTTGCCTTCAACAGGTGGCAACTTCATTGTGCTCTGGTTATACAAGAGTTCTATAGGCAACTATAGTGAGTCCACTATGGACTGGATCTCCATCTCTTTCCATATGCTACTGGTTTTCAGGGTATCAGCTGAATATATATATATATTTTTTTAATCATTCCCTTAAGTCATGTTTTTTAAGAGTTTCTATTCTTCAGATATTTTTTGTTAGAGTGTGGATTAATGAAGGGTTTCCAATCAGTCCCTTAGTAACATTGTAGTAAGCATAAAGGAAGGAAGTATCAGTGGGTGTAGTATGACAAATATAGTGCTAAACAACTTTTCCTAAACCTCTGGAGCTAATCCCTTCAAGCTCAAGCAAAGAGTTCTTGGTGTGTGACCTCTTCACTGGTATAGCAAAATATTAGATGATTTTGTGTTTTGTTGTGGATTTAATTTTTTCTTTTTTTTTTTTTCCCCCCAGAAATGCTGGATCATGTTGTGGCTGCATATATAATAATGGAATACTTTTAGATTAAAATATACATGATCTGCTTCATTTAAATATAAATTATTTTTTTAAAGGAAGTAATGCCATTTTTTGCAGTACCCTGTTCATGTATGAGAATATTTTGAAGCTTGGCTAGTTAATCATTTGTGCCAGCAGACCTGTAACTGAGCTACAACATTTCTAGGAGGATGAAAGTTTAAATATTGCATCTTCTAGAAATATACTCCAGCTCTCATTAAAATGGCTGAAGTAGATAAAGCATATGAAGAAAAGATAATAGCTGTCAGAGAGGAGAAAGGAAGAGCCTGATGAGTTTGGACTTCTGAGTTAATCTAAGAGTGAAAAAAAGTCATATCTCTGTTTTCAAAATGGTGTTTTGTGGTAAGGTTTCATTTCAGAGAATGTTTTTTACCAAAATGTGTCTTTCATTCCTCAGTTAAGTATTTTGGGTACTATGAAGAATTCCTTCAAGCCTGATGATGCTATGTCCCAAAGGGTAAGATGCAACAGATATTTTTTTCAAATGATGTTATGCCTTTACTGAATGAGACGCTTTCCCTTCTCACTTGGGTGCAATCTCAAAAAATCCTGAGGGCCATTGCCTTGCAGAGTTCGCTCTGCAAAGATGCTACTGCTCTTAGTAGGAACTGGGAACTCCCGTCTTGTGCTCAGACAAGATAAAACCCTGGTAATCAGCACTTTTGGTCATCTAGTACTCATAAAAAGAAAGAGTAACAATTTTACAGCAGCAGAAAATTCCTTGCCTGTCCTGCTGTATGCTGCACAGAGCATGCTGAATCTTCCACTTTTTTTTTTTTAAGAAAATTAGATGTGGTAGGGCAGAAAATATGGCTGTTATTCCACGAATGTACATGTGTTTCTGTGTTGCTGATTAATACAAAATATGTGAGGCCTGACCTAGAACAATACTGCAGCTTAATTCTGTATTTGTAGAGATTACGGTTTTTATGTCAAGACGCTGAGGCGTTTACATGATGTGGATATTTTCCAAAAGCTAAGAAATAATGAAAAATGATTTTCCCAATCTTAGTGCAACTGTTAAAAGCAATATAACAGCTGGTGATCTACAATTCAGTGAGAGATGAACAAACTGGTCCATTCACCTGGAGAGCATAGATAAAAACTAATAAGAAAGTGGGAAGTTAAATAAATAATGAGCGACCATCCAAAGGGGAGAAGGTGAAAGGTGAGCACCAACTCCTTCTGGTGGTAATTAAGTTAGAAATTCCAATCAGTCATTAAAATAAAAGGTAAGGATGGAAGAGTTTGCTCAGACCAAAGGTGTCGTAAAGCTCGAGTAAAGACTTTAGATACTAAGAGAGGAACGGAACACCTACACTTCGCAGGCATTGGTGCCTGCAGACCCACTTCAGAGTATAAGCCATTTGCAGATAAAAGCAATTCTGAAGTAACGGTGTGGAAAATATAGACTGTGATTTTTCTTTTAGAACAGAGCTCGTATACAATTAGGCAGGCAGGGATGGAATAAAGCACCAACACTTGAAGGTAGATACAAAAGCAGGTATTTATCACGATTCTGGTATTCACCTGAAATTTCCAGAGCAGCCAGCTTCCACACGTACCCGGAGCAATTTGGCAAATAAACTCCCGCTTCAAACCAGAAACCAGAGCGCTGCTAAAACACATAGCAAGAAAATAAGCGTTATTTCGAAAGGTATTTGTGGTTACTCTCTCTTTGATGGGAATCTTAAAGAATTAGTATTAGTATTGCTTTCCCCACCACAGTTTTATATCTGGGACTCAGGTTGAACTCCCTTAGTGTGAAGCGGTGTGTGTAGAGTCCAGCTGGCTAACTGGGCAGGGTGGTTGGGGCTCTTTCCATCATCCCTGTTGAAGCCACAGTATCGTACAGCAAAGACTGCCAGGGCAGATCTTGGCTGTCATTATACTATAAAGAGGGCACCTTGGCTAAAATTAACTCATTATTTCTTTGAAAATGCTTTTCAAGTTACTTGAAGAGTATAGCTTCCCAGACTATTTTGACTTTACTTTTCATAACAAAAAAAACCCCACCCCAACAAAACAAACAAACAAAACCCAAAACAAAAAGTAAGTATTAAATATTCCCTATTTAATATGCAGCACAATTAAAATAGCATGTGCCATATGGTTCTGCTTTCCTTGTGAGAAGTTAGGTGGTGAACTGAGGAAAAAGCCCAAAGTTTGCTTCCTTTCCAAGATGAGGTGATCAGATTTTAATGCTTCCCTATCTAAACCTCATTTGCCTTATGCGGAAATAAATGTTTTCTAAAATTCTGAGTGAGGAGGTCACGTTTGCCATTCACAAAGTTTTCTGGGCCTGGGCCAACGTCCATGCAGCGATGCCAGTATGCCCTTCCCTAGCTGCACATGTGACATGCTCAGTAGCAAAACCTGTGATGAAAATGCACTGTGCGTATGCGGCACAGGGTTTTTCAAGGGTTCTGTCTCTGCATAAGCTAATAAAAAGTTCGTAAGACTGTTCAAAGGCAATTAGCTCTCAGCAAGGAGTCCTTTCCTGCCAAATTTGTGCTCTCCAGCCCGGCTGTTTCAGTTGCAAATGTCTTTGGAAGAAGTTTGCAACAGCAACTTGACGGCATGGAAGAAAAGGTCTCCTCTTCCTTCTCCTTCTTAGTATGGAGGTTGCAGGGCACCTTTCTTAGTCTTTCAACAAATACTTACCTTCCCACAGAAACCAACCCTGATTTTATCATTTCAAGTGTTGTTGAAAACTTAGAGAATCTAGAAAAGGGCTGTACATAATCTTAAACTATAGCAGTTGTTTCCACACAGGCATTGATACTAAAACATAAAGGTTGGCCTTAGCTTTTCTAGTTTTCTCATGAGGTGAGTCAATTATGGCTCCCCATCTGGATTGCATATAAATAAAAGCAGCAATTTATTTATCAATTGGTAAAAATGCAAGACTTCTATTTCATAGAGAAATAACTTTTATTTATTGGTAGGGATTAATTGTATTAACAGATCAAATACCATTCTAAAAATGACCAATATTTTCTCTATGACTTGACACCATTTTCATCAAGCCACAAAACTTTCCCATTAAATTAACTTTGAAAAAAGAACTGTACAAAGATTAGATTTATTACTCAACAGATGCTCATCGCATTGCTTAATGCTTTATTTCATGGTCCATACTCATCATTCTTTTTTGATTCTTAAATCTATACACAATTCTTTTTGAACATCTGGTGTTCTTTCTCTTCTGTGTTTGTAACAGAATAATTTGTTTGGACAAAGTGTTTCTTCTTCTAATGCTCTTAATCCTCATGGGTGTTTGGAACATAGGCAGGAGAATAGGGCTTCTGAGATTAAATGTAAAGATGTTTGCAAGATTGTTTCATTTTCTGATAAATATAAATTTGTTCCTTCAATGACATCATCTCCTGGCAGCTTTCGACATAAATCTGCTGTTGCTGGGATCTGGACAGAATGTCCTTGTAAAGGAAATTGGTCTGTGAACAATTGATCTGTGTGCAGACTTCAAGGTAAATTAAAAAAGAAACAAACTTAGATTTCTTTTTAGAATGAGCATTAAACTTGGGAATATAGTTTATTGAAAATATATAAATTGTTCAACATATTTTCACATCAGCTATTTGCCATATGCCGTATCATACTGCGGTTCTTCTGACTGCGTGAAAAGTCGTTCCCTTTCATACATTTCCGTGCCTTTACTGGGAACAGGGTGAGCAAAGCAACTGGAACCTCTTTACCCGCAGAAAGACGGGGGCGAGGGGGAGGTACCAGATGATCTCTAGCTCTGCCTCCTCTTATTCATTCACATCACCAGCAGTTGTCTGCAAGCTTCGTTTTGCGTAATACCGTGAAGCCTTAAGAGGATTTTCTCTTAAAAACAGGCAAAGCATGTGATCTTCAACTGCATGATGAATTTCTAGCAGTACTGTTGAAACAAGCCGAACGTTATGGAAGTGTCGAACATGGTACAGATGATAAAAACTCCAGGGTTTCTGTGCCGCGCTCTAACGCGCTCACGTCTACCATGTAGATTGTCTGCTTACAGAAATTGCTCACTAATGGAAAAAAAATGGCTATACTAGGTCGGTAACAGTGCCCGCACGCCAGCCACTCCGCTGCAGCTTTTTGCTA
>JAVJGG010000007.1:10153429-10180154 GCA_035590195.1 Aviceda cuculoides
GGAATACCATGGGTCTTATTTTGATCTCTTCTACATGGATCGAATACCCACATAGTTATTTGTCTTGTGAAGGAGCAAAAAAGAGCAAGTCTATAAAGAGAAAAGGTAGTAAACTTTTTTTTTTCTGCAAGAATTAATTTCAATTTACCTGTAAAATTAGGAATTGAGTAAGATATTGGTTAGAAAGCAAGGTGGTACAGTGATAGCATTCTTTTATGGGATTTTTTACACAAAATTTTCCTCTTTTTTCCCTCTAATAAAAGCATACGTGCTATTTCTGCTCCAAGGGGCTATTTTCTCGTCTTGTTACAACTGTGTGACTAAACCAACCGCAAGACAAGATCTAGTTAACGACTGAGCATCTGCCTGACCTAACCGGTGTAGCAGACTTTTTCTGAATCTGCCTTTTTGCTTCAGGTTACCGTCCTTTGTGTGAAAGACAAGCGAAAGAAGAAATCTATAGAACCTGACCCTACTGGCACAAGTTTAATTTTAAACTGAAATTGTGAGCCTTTTCACTGGTATGGCCTCTACTCTCTTCCCTTGGGTATAGGCGATCTTGGTTTTGCTTAACCGTTCTATGTTTCAGTGGATGCAAATGGTTAAAACCCAAGAATATTAACTTTGCTCAGAATATCCAACCCTGCTTTTTCTTCCTTTTTCCATTCTCTTTGGTGAAAATTTGCAGCAAGACTGGGATATGGCATTCAATATGCGATATGGAGAAATGTCACATAATGTAAACCAAAGCATTTCCTTGAGCTAAAGATAGCTAAATTAACCAAAATATGTAAGTGAGCAATCTGCTAGGCTGCTTTGTAGCAGATCCAACTTGGCACCACTCTAAAACAGTAACCATAAAGGTGAAAAGCAAGACCCATTAAGCAACAGGAAATGAAATCTAACAGATTGAGGCTAAAATTTTTTAATGTTGGCAAAAACATTGAAATTTATAAGATGTTCTTTCAGATGGCACAGTGCAAATGTCAGTTAGAAGCCATAATACGTTTCCGATTCAATGAGTTTCGTATATTTGAGTCCTAGATTAACACATTTATCCCTACAGGTAACACTGTATTCCAAAGTGTCTACCTGGTGAGACAGTTGTGAAATTTATTTTTTTTTATACCTGTTTATTAAGTGGTGCATAATAGTGCAGTCTCATGGGACAGTTATATTTAATTCCTAATACTCTTTGCCTGAATTATTCATTTGCTGCATTACTGCAGTGATTTTGGGGCAAAGGTGATAATGCTTAGCTATATTTCTAGGAGTTCTTAAAAATAATTGGATTAGAAATCATGCACTGAGAACCTACTTATTATTCTTAACGGTTCAGGACTTATTTAAGTGTTTTAATCATGCAGTAAATGATGTATATCTCAGATTACTTTCTTTCCTGGTTTTTGTATCACAATTTGTAAGCACTAGAGCACAAGCCTTTTCATTAGGCAAAACAAATTTTTGTCGCATTTTGTCTTTCTCGTTCCCCACAGTAGGAAATAAAAACCAGACGTTAATGTTAGAGGCAAGCCATACTACGCCGCCTAAATAAATACGTGGAATTAGCACATCAGTAAACTAACGTGATTGTAATTAATCTAATACACCTGCAGAATGTCTTATCCAAATAGCTCTTAATTGATTGCCATTGATATTTGTCTGAACTGCTAATAGGAATACAGCTTTTAGTGAGGAAAAAAATCTGGTGTATATTTTGATTAGACTTCCCGTGGCTGGGTTGTACTGCACCTGCCTGCTCCCCAAACGCTCGTTATAGCTGTCGTAGATTTTATGAGGCTGGGAGCAACGTTCTGGCAAGGTAACGTGACTCAAATTGTGTTCGGAGATAAAACACGAAGACCCACTTGCGATTGCATAGGTAGTAAGTCTAATTTGATTAGCGCTCTGGTGACATGGCACATCATGAACGTCGTTTGTCATTTCTTGTAAGTACTTGTGAAAGGATCATTTTCGGAGAAGGCGTAATCGAAGCCCGCGAAGACGTTCTGCACCTTTCGTGCTCGGGGGAAGAGCTGGGGAGGGTCAGGGAAACGGCAGTAGATCATGATCAATATTGGCTTTAAAACAAAAAGAAACAGGCAATGACCAGGAAATCCGGCCTTCTAAAATGAGTGAAAAAACCCTTCAGTGGGAGCGTGATTTTCTCCCGAAGATTTGTGTTACTGAGTCTCAGCTATTACAAAACTTCACAATTTAAAACCCTAAAACCCAGTTGTTAAACAACTAGGCCTTATTTTCTACTAATTTTCTAAAAAAACTTTCCATGAGTTGCTAAGCAACTGGGCTTGAAGAAAAAGGCCAGATCCTCAGTTTACGTGAAGAGGACCATTTCTATGTGTATATGTGTATATAATCCCCCCCACACACATATTTTTCAAAGATATGCATCAGCTTAGTGTGTCTGTCAGGCAGAATTGGTTGTGTACACAGAAGTTAGCTGATTAAATGGTTTCACAGAGATGGCAAAAATTAAATGTTCTGACAATACCAGGTCAATAACCAAAATATCTTCTCGTGGGAAATTACAAAGGCTTTAAATTTTTCTTGCTCAAGCATCCTCTGGAATATGTTTGAAAGGACTCATTTTCTGCTTTTTAGTTTTTAAGAGTATTGCTATATAAACATTGCTGAAAGGATTCACTAGAAGGCTACAAATACTGGGGGAAGAAGCGGGGTGGAAAAAGGCCTGCTCTTCTCTTTTTTCTTTCTTTTTTTTTTTTTTTTTTAAATGGAATATTCTCTTGGTGGTGTGAAAAAACATGACTCAGGTTAGTGTTAAGATAATGTTAGTGTGACCCCCAAAGCGAAAGAGTTATCGATATTTGTGTCGTTTGTTCTTTAAGCAGTTAATTCCGTAATCATGGTATATTCATGATGTTTCCTACTTTTGCACCCGGGAAGATGAAAGACTAATATAAATATGAACCAGGAATAAATTTGATCATAACACAGTGGACTGACCTAGCGAATAGAGCTGGACTTTGCAAAGCAACTTAAGGGAATTGTCTCGGACACCAAACTGTCTTCGGGTTCAGTACTGAAATAATTAGAATTTCTCCCACTGGACTTTTATGAAAATATGAGCTTTTCAAGGAAATTTAGGCTCCGATTCAACTGCTAAATGGGATTTTCATAGTAATTTAAACAGTTACAAAAAGTATAATGTATTAATATATTTTTTTCATCCTTTATGGTAAAAATGGACACTTGTATTTAGATTTCCATATTTCAGAATAGCCTGGAAATTAAATGCATACAGTGAGGTCATTGTATTCATTTTTCTGTATGTAGTGGGTTTTTTTGGGGTGTGTTGTTTTCTGTGTGTTGTTTTTTGTTTTTTTTTTTTTTTCCTCCAGAAAAGTACTTTTACATAAATACCTGGCTTACAGAAAACTCTTTGCAAATGCCAAAAACGTACTCGTCAGAGCTCTAAACGGGATGAAGGGCTATGTCAGTGGAGGGAATTAGAAAAGGCCTCCAGCCTTTTTCAGTATAATAAATATTGTTTAGTGAATTTTTTCCTACAAGCATTATATTTAAATATAATACACAGTGCTGCTGAATTAGAGTTGCTTTAAGAAATAACTTGTAGGCTACACAAGTGGAAAAATAAAAACGTGGTAGGTAGGGTGTGGGGAAAAAACGTAGTAACTGGGGTATCTCCAGTAGCTTGGGGTTTCCTTTCGAAGGGCTCTCCTCTGTCTGTACTGCTGGCAGTTGTTCTGTCCTGCTTCCGTTAGGTATCTTGCTTAAAAGTGAAGGAAACAAGCAGTGTCAGGTGAAAAAAAAGCAGAAAACTGTATTGTCAATATAACGCCAATGTTCGGTTCATCTTCCAGTGGATGCTGGTAGTGAAACAACCTTAATTCTTCAAAAACTGAGTGAGGTTTGTCTTTTTCTTTTTTTTTTTTCCTTTTAATAAAGAAATTATGCTAGATATTATCAGGAGACCGTTACAGTTTTTTTGAAGCCATGTGTCTTGCATTTTAATTATCACCTACCATTTAGTGCTTTGAATGTTTTTAAGCTTGTTCAATCCATTAAAGCAGCAACTGTGTTAATAAATTCTAGTCACTGATTGATATTAAATGACATCTGTAGCAAACAGTCCATCTGTCTCTGTTGTATCGTTCCATGCCTTCTTTCATGTTTCCATTACAAATTCTGTAATAAATAGTCTGATCATTTTGAGTGACATTTGGGATCTTTATTGGACAAGACATTTCAAGTACATTTGTCTTTTGACTGGTTTATAGCTGATAGTTCTAACAACAGCTATTACCTTCCAAAAGGCTGCATTTGAAGTATGCTCTATATTCCCCCTCCTGCTTTTGTTTTGTTTTGTTTCAGGGTGCGTATTGATGACATTTCAAGCTTTAAAAAAAAAAAAAAAAAAAAATCAAACCAAAAAACCCCCAAACAAACCCCAGACACTTCTTTTCCACTAGGATGATGATTTTATCACTGTTACGCTGAGTCAGGCCATATCTGTCTCTCAGTCCACATCTTAATCCTGGTGTCTTTTGTCTAATCCTGTTGCTATCCTCCATTAGCCTTATCACTTTTGCCACTTGGTGGGTACAGCTTCCTCAGGACTTGAACTTTCCAGCTTCTATAATATACAAGGTTCTGAGACTGTCAAATGCTTCATTTGCTGTTAATGTTCTGCTCATACATCATGTTTCCTCAGAGCCCCACTTTGCTTGGGTTTCGTATCTATTGGTTTGGTATATTTGTACTATGAGTTTTTTTGTTTGTTTGTTTTTTTTTTTTCCTCGTTTGGGTTTTGCTAGAAACCTAAACCAGAACAATTAAAACTAGCAACTCGGAGAAAGAGTATTGGATGTGTCTAACCCACGTGATATTACTGAGCGCCACAAGATGCTCTAGTTGCTCACTGTCATCTCAAGTTGCCGTGAAAATTCCGTGCACTTCTTGTCAAATCTGAGGGCTAAACCACCAAGTCGTTTGGAGGTTGTTTTTTCTTTTCTGTTCAGGTCATATTATGTTAAAAAAAAAAAAAATTAAGATAGAAACTCCCCTTCTCTTGGTTACCTTGCTCACCATCCCGGTCTTTGGATTAGCTCTTCTTCCCTATAGTTAGTACATTGAGTTTTGGGCGGCCGCAGCAGTTGCCTTTGTCTTATCCTCTCATTCCCTATTGCCGGGATCTGCTGGATTAATTCCCTCTGTCTGCGTGAGCAGAGGCACTGGCCTGTACGCAGACAAGTAAGAGAAATGTCTCCAGTTCTGGTTAGAAGAACCAGAGCTCCGTCACTCCTTCTGTAGCTTTTGCTACATATAAAATTGTATTGTCCTGAGTTAAGAGATAACACATACAGGTGAGGAGGTATCTCTTGAAATCCTATGAATGCTACATAAAATACAACAGCACCTGAGGATCTTTTTTAAAGAAACTGGGCCTTATTTATTTATTTTCATTTTAAAAGTTTCTGTGAGCATAGCTGAGCTTGCTTTATATGATAAGTAATCTTTGCACTCAAGGTGAACAGTAACAGTTAAAAAATCAGCCTTTGTCATAGACAAATCAAAGTTTAATTAACATTAATTTTATGTTGGATATGGGGAAGTAAAAATAAAGTCCTTACCTGTTTCCCTTTTGTGTGTCAGCACATTTAGCCCAAAAGTGCAGAATAGCAATTGTTAGTGACTAAACTGCAGCGTGATGTATTATGTTCTGAGGTTGTAGTTCTCTACTTTAAATATTAATATTTCATTATTGCAACACTTTATTTTCAAGTCTTCTGGAGAATGCAGCATCATACATTTTTAATTTTTCAGGCAGACGCTTCCCGTATACACAATGGTTTGACCAGCGTATGCCTTTCCTTCCGTTTCAGACAGACCCTGGGATGGCTCACGGGGCCAGGCAGCAGCTCAGGAGCTTTTCACCGGAGCGCCTGACCCGAAATCCGCCAGAAGCCGTCGCTGGAGCCGCGACTTGGGGTCCGTTCCTGACGCCTGGGGAAGTCCCTGTCGCACCACTGGGGTCAAACAATCTCCTCGGTCACTCATGGTCACAATCATCCCATTAGTGTCCTGCTCGCAAGCCCTTCGGATGCATTTAGGTGTTTACGGCTGAGATTTTGGGTTGAGCCAGTCTCATGTACCATCACGTCATATATTATTGCTGTAGGCAGTTAAGTGGGTATACAACAACTTGTAATGGCACCATAGGAATTTTTTTCCTTCTTTTTCTAAAATGTTAAGTGTCTTTAATCAAAACATTTGCTTAAAAACGCAGCTATGGGCCACTGAGATTTTGCAGAGTGGCTTACCACATTGTGGGAATAAGCACTTTAGTAGGTGAATTATACTACTACTACTACTACTGCCTTTTATAAGAAGCGCCTTTCAATATCTACGTGTCTACCTCTACGGAACTGTGAAAGCATTAAAAAACCTCAGGCCAAAATGTGTAGGACGCTCCTCAAACTGGATGACAGAAAGTGCTGAAAGTTTTCAGCTTTAATCACCTTGTTTCCAGTTTTCCCTCTCCCTCAAAAGACAGGGCAAGTCATGTGTCTGGCAGTCAAAATGTATGCTGAAGTAAATGATATATAAAATCAGGCTGAATCAAGTCCCATTTTAAATCCAAGGAGCTCTAGTTCAAGGTCACATAATTTACTCAATTTTTGCCATAAATCTCCAGATCAATAGCAGAGGTGGAACCTGATGAGAAATATTTAACCTTTGGCAAACCCCTCTATCTGTTTTGTATAGAGTGTGTCAACACAAAATCCCAGCTCGGTGTATATGCAGGCATGCCTGCCGACGGTTGTTACCCTTGGAAGAAATGGAATTTGCATTTATATTAGGCAAAACATAAAGGATGGAATGAACATCTACGCAAAAATGTTCTGTTATTCAAAATGCTCAGTTTATTTGTGTGTTCTCAAAACCTCCACTTATGTTTTTTTTTAAAAAATTAAGTACTAAGGTGTTTTTAAACACAAAAGCTTATATTTAAATTTTAAAGCATATGCAAAAAGAAAATAATCAGGATGGTTGACACGGGAGAATTAAGGGTACCATAACATTTATTTTGCTACTATCTAGTGCTGCTCAGAAGTGATTTATTTCTTTGGCTACTAAATTCAAAACTTGAAATATTTTAATTATGACTCAGAGAGTAGTTTTTGTTATTATTTTCCATTTCACTGAAGGAAAATACGAGTCTTAATACTTTTTTCTGGTGTCTGTTATTTTCTGTTTCACCGAAGAAAAACACAAACCTTCACTAAAATTATTTTGTCATCTAGAATGTTATTATTTTTGGTCTAACTGAAGCGTTATATTTCAGATGTGGAAAAAAAAAAAAAAAGTTAAAAGAAATGAAGCGGCAAACTTCCCAAACCTGTGTAGGAACCAACTGCTGCTGCTGCCCTTCTTAAACCAAGCACTTCGATTACTGATCTGTCTTCAGTGGATATTTAAGTTCTGAAAAAGAAGCGAAAGCGCTCCAATATGATGCCTTAGAGTGCCTACAAGTCTGATGAGAGGCACACTTCAGCGGCAGCTGGAAGACGGTAGGTAAAAATTCTTACAGGCTGAGAACTGTAATTCAGATTCCTGATCCGTGTTTGCCATTAAATGCTCTGATCAGAGAGCAGGATGGTAAGAAACAGCCACAGCATTCCAGTTTTTCCCTTTCTATTTGAAATTTGTTCCAAAGCAAAAGTATTGCTGAACTGGTCCTGAATTAGCGCATACTAGTATAATGATAAAGTATTTTCTAGAAAAAAAAAAAAAAAATTGGTTTTCATAATAAACAATTTCTAAAAAGGGTCATCTTCAAGTAGCATTTATCTGTTTTGCTTGTAAAATGCAACCAAAATATTTTATCTGGTCTGAAGTGGACAGAAAGTACAAACCTAGCTAGAGAGGCTGCTGAAATACTTAAAAATATGAGGAGAAGAAGAGAAACAAAAAGTAAAAAAAAAAAAATAGGAAGAGACAGCAGAACAGACAACTTATTTGTCTTCTGACTTGTCAGAGACTATCGCTTAGTGGATGGGAGATGTAAATAAGAAACACAATAAAGTTGCAGAGCAGCCAGTTTAATTTAAGTTGAGAAAAAACTTGGATGAGTAAATCAGAAATAAACAACAGCAAAAATCCGGAGGTGGAAGGAGGGGACATGACCCCCATGAGGATTTACTTTAGTTTCTGTTCTCTCTGTATAGCCTGGAAAGAGTATTTGACAGATTAACCGTGCAGGAGGAGTTCTTTCAAGCATCACACCCTGAAATTTCAGCCCAGCAAAGGGAAATTCAGACAAAATAAGATTAGGACTGGAAAATTGAAAGTAAAGTTCAGAGACTAAACATGATTATTCCTTCCTGAAACTTCCAGATAAGGAAGATAAAGGAAAGCAATGTTACACCGTAGCCATAAACTCTTTTGGGTTTGCATGCAAGTGTGGAAAATCACAAGGAAGTCACCTTTTCATGTGTGACTCCCACCCCTGATAACTATGAGAATCTGCATGTTAAGAATTCATTTTGGCATTGCTAGTGAGAGTATTTTCAGGTCAATAAAGCCTTTCTGAGTTCAACTTGAGGAAAACAATCCTTACGACGAGGTGTGTGTGAGAGAAGTAGCTACTTAGACTATCGGTGTCAACCAAAGAGGAAAAAACCAAAAAGACTTTGGCTCTCACCTACCACAGCCGAGCAAGAAGGACTCACTCTGGACACAGATGAGTATTTAATGCCTTTAGAAGTGATATTAGCACAGGTGCAAAGCGTGCAAGAATCAGTAATTGCTTGTTACTGCAAAGCCTTGGAGCCCCAAGATACAACATGTTGTTGCCTCTACCACCGACAGCATCACGTTTGTGTAGGTGGCACCAGGATCCAAAATAACCTTTTCCCATTAATTTTTAAAGTGCGAGGGCGATTAACTTATTCCCCGGGCAAGCTAAAAATCATCTTCTGTAAAGAACTTCTTGCCAGCGTTTTGGCTTTGGAAGCGACAAGGAAATATGGGGGCATCTACATGACTTGGTAATGAGATGGACTGAAGGAAAAAGGTCTGCTCCGCTCGTTTGTCCTGATGGCTCTTCACCTGTCAGCATGCCCGTCTCATAGGCGTTACAGTATATAGATTCAAAATGCAGCTGGTCAACCTTTTGTGATAGAATTATCTGTGTATTTTGGAAGTATATAATGCTTAACTTTAATTCATTAACTTTTTTCCTTAATTTATCTTAATTTCTCAGCAGTACAGGACCTTCATATTCTCTCAAGCTTCTCCTAAGCATCATTCTGTGAAGCCCTGAGACCGATCTGATGAACTGAAAGAGAAACAAGAAGAGAGAAAATTTTGATTCTTAGAACTGGTTGAATATCGGAAGGAACTCTATTTCAGCAATTCTTTGAAAAAATCCACTTCTAAATCAGTGACGAATTAAGCTAAACTTTCTATGACTATGATCACACAACTATCCAAAGGAAAAAAGCCAGAGCACATCAAATGCAATTTGCAACAAATCCTGGGTACAGCTTGTTCTGCCATCCACTGCAATCAATAAAACCCTTTCACTGATGTTAATGGTTTGGGATTGAGGCCTGCAAAGTGAACAGCTTTATCCCGATGATGGGGTCGTGCGCTATTTCACCAAGTTTGGCAGATATTTTGAGCCAAAAGAGAAAAAGCTACCAAACAGCTGGTTTGCCAAAGGGTAGGACAATAGAAAACCATTTGAAAAACTGTAACTTCTGATTTTTATTTTTTTTTTAGGTTAGTACTTGATCATGGAAGATTAATTTAAAAATATGTATTTCTCAAATCTAAAAACTATGTTTGCGTTAAACATTTTGCTGTGAGTAATATATGACTTTTTGTAGGTGGATTAGAATCAGTTCTTAAAGGAATTCAGTAGTATAAACCCATCTAATAGCCTTACAAAATTCTTGCAAAAATGGATGTTGGATCAAAAAAAGCCCACTTTTCTAACAAATGTTTAAGCTTTTGACCTAAGTATAACTCTAGGAAAAAAAAGTTAATAATGACCTGTTTACTTCTGATTTTTAAAGGGGGGTATGGACATGTTTGTGAAATATTGTGTCCCACCATTTACAACTTGGGGCTTTTTCTGCCATGTCCTGAGTTCTACACCTTGATTACTTGCACAGTTGACATACCAGTTAAGTTACTACTAAGCCAAGACTT
Organism: Aviceda cuculoides; assembly: GCA_035590195.1. Lineage (NCBI taxonomy): Eukaryota > Metazoa > Chordata > Aves > Accipitriformes > Accipitridae > Aviceda > Aviceda cuculoides. The sequence continues at coordinate 10,163,651 of JAVJGG010000007.1, forward strand.
TATTGACAGTGTCGTTCATAGGAAAATACATAATGAAATTTCAGAATTGTTATTTTTCATTGTTAGGTTTGAAAAGAATGTTACTATTCCCTCAATGTAAAAAAAAAAAAAAAAAAAGAAAATCTAATGCTTTTAAAAATGTACATTTAATAGTGCTTTCTAGGAAATATTTTTTTACTTGGAGTTTTTTGACTGTCTTCAAAGAGAGGAATAGCAAAATTATTTTCAAGCTAAGGTGTAATATAAGGAGAAGAAAGAAAACTATGGTATTGGATTTTTTTATTTTTTTTTTTTCTCTACGACAAGCAGATTTTTGAGCCAGTCTCTAATATCTGATTAGGGAATCCTCATTAAACTTGGGAATCCACAGAGTAAAAAACAGACTTGAAAACAGACAAAAGCAATTGACAGTATTTAATATACAGGAGCTCTGGCAAGCTACTAGTGAAGAAAGCGGCACGGCGTTTTTTTTCCCAGTTCAGCACTGACAGTCAGATATGCAGGTCAGTACATCACTAACCAGTAAAGCGCGTGCTGAGCTGGTGCCGAAAGAGTCCGGCCACCAGTGGAGCGACCCGCCAGAGCTTCCGCGGGTTCTGGTGGAGCACAAGGACTCGCAGCATCTCATGAATAAAGAAATATTCCTCTAACTTTGGTTAAATGCACCTCTTTGCTGCTAAGCACCTGCTTTATGGGAGTCTCATGAAAAATTTCAGTCGTGGCTTATCTGCAAGTCTCATCATTTTCATTCACTCGAGGTTCGCAGGAGGTAGTCATTCAAGAAAGAAGCTATAAATAATATTTATGAAAAATGGAGTCTAATGCTTGTCAGATGCCATTTTATAATGCTTGCAGGTACAAATGAAAGCGCATACTGCGCAGGCTTCTTGAAGAAGGTACTTAGTCTGATACCAAATGCTTTATCTGATGGTATAACTCCCAAAATCAATCAAATCTGGTTTAGGGTATTTTTTGCTGGTTGCTTTGCATATTCTCTCTTTTGCTGCGAGTGCAGATTTGAGAGTTCTGTAAGAGAACAATGGTCTTTCTGACAATACAGCAGCAATAGCAATATCAAAACTTTGTGGGAACTTCATATTCAAATGTCTAATTTTGCATGTACGTAAAAGAGGCAAAGTTACAGAGTAATTTGGTACAGCTACTATATATTACATAAAGTTAAATACATTTTAACAAAAATGGCCAATACCTCGCAACTTAAGCAGAAAATCCTTATAATTGCAATTGCAATCCTTACACAGAAAAAGTGAGCCTTTTTTCTGCAGATTAGTTCACGCGGTTCATCTGTTCCACCAGAAGGAGTCAGGGCACAGAAGTCAGTCTTTCCTTAATTGTCTATTATAATTGTCAATGAGTTCAACTTATTTTGTTACTATCTCTAAATTCAGTTACTCCTTACAGAGACATAGGAAGAGGATGATATAACTCTCTAAATAATTGTATTTTTTTCCATGTTTCAATGGTAACCAATAACTTTTGAGATAAAAGGTATACTTCTGTTTTCTTTCTTTTAGGTTCATTTCCCAATAGTGAAAGGAAAAGTAGTAGGCGCTGAAATAAAACACGTGTCTCTTACTTAGTGGGTTGTGAAAGTAAAGCAGCCTAACCCACTCTAATTGAATAATGGATTATAATGGACCACATAATCTTTTTTTAAAAGATGCTTTGGTTTCTGTGTACTCAATTCAGAATAACATACGACCTCCTTTACAGAAGTTATGTGATTAGCAATTATTAAAAACCAGAACCTAAAAATTAATCTTAAAATCAGCGTCAAAAATTGCGTCGATCAAAATCCCTAGCTACCTTATAAAAATTTCCAGTATTCATGTCAGATTCTGGTTTTATCTTAAAAAAGTTATTAAACAAAACTTTAGTAACAGTCTTTCAAAGACTGAAACGCATACATGAATCTGAAGAGTAATTTTCTTTATTGACTTGCCCGTGTATGTGAAGAACATTTGTACTGATCCCTGTTTTTCAGCAGTTATTTGTAAATGCTCACTAAGTATTTTTGATATTTCTTGTCATGTCTGATTTTAAACAGTTGTATCATTAGCTTTTTGTTTTAAGTGGCTGTTAATTTATACGATTGACATTTGTAAATACATGGATTGATCCTTGCTAATATCCAGGAAAACTGGTGACTTTCATACACTTTTTATGAACTACTTATTGTTTGCCCAAATGTTTTCCCTTGGAAAATAATAATGGTAATATTATGCATAACACAGAACCAAAAGCAGAACAGTATGAGAATTTCCTATCAGCTTTTTTAACCAAATTGAAAGCTTCTGAAGAAGAGCTCCTAGCATGGCCTTGGGTGGGTTTTGCTCTGCAGTTTTCTGTCCTAGACGCTTGGTCCTTCCAAGCCAGGTCAGGGTTTAAAACAAGGGTTTAAATTTAAACGTCGATAACATAAAAATGTGAAAATTGACAATGTAAAAATATAAAATATTGATAATTATTTAGGTACATATGCATTTATATTCGTATATGTCTGTGCACGCAGTTTCTTGATGCCTTGCATTTAATGAAACACACAAATTGCACAATAGAAATGGCTAAGTAAATGTAAAATATAGCCCGTAAAAATTACCTTGTTCATAAATTTGCCTAGTATTGTGGAAATCTATAATAGTATAATATATGCACCACTATGCTATAATCTGTTCTCAGTGGTATGTCTTCAATACATCGAACAATGAGTATTTTCATCACTGATGATAATTTTTTTTCATTGATTAGCAGAGATTTGATGTTACCGTAAGTATCAAAATAACATCTTGATGGCCTGTATTACATATTTCTATATTTCAGAAATATAGCATATTGACAAAATAAAGGATTAAAACGTGAATAAACATTCTTTTATTTTCCTGTAGCTGAAATGGATTTAGTGTTCTTTGCAGTTCAATACAGGTTTGCAAATCCAGAATGTGGTTGAAACAGCTCTTGGTCAGAATTCTACATTGGAGTGTTTTGCTGTTCATTCCTTAAGTTTAGATTAATTATTCCTGGACAGTTTTGAAAGTATTCATTGGCTTTCTACCATTCTTGGGTCTGAAGCCTTCTTAGAAAATTTTTGTTCCTGTTTTGGGTCAATATCTAGCAGAAAATGCAAATGGATTTGCATGAAACAGCGTTTGGCAGAAAACTTGCAATTAAATATTAATATTGAAAATTCCAATGGAAAACCTTTCTTGCACAAAGCTTGGTTTCTAGAATTTCTTGCCAAAATACCACTGAAGCCAAGATTTTGCAGCTCGCGTCCGTCTTGCGGAACCAGGGAGGACTTCCCAGGCACGGTGTTGACTCCGTGCTGGAACGAGATCCACATCTGACAAGTTGGATTCCCCCAAGAGTGGGATGCACCTTCCTTTTGGAAAGAACCTGGTCTAAACTTAAGGTAAGACTTACCTAGGTGGGGTTTTCCGTTACTTCATGAGCAACTTTAGAGATAAAAGTGGTCCTTTTAAACTATTCAAAAAATAGTAATATCTAGTTTGCAAAATGAATTAGGGAGACTGTTCAAGTAATTTTCTTGTATATCAATAAATGGGAATGTTTGCATGTCAATTGAACTTTGACTTTTCTCAGTAACCCTGGCACTGCTCATTCCAAGGATCATTTTCTGTGATAATTGCAATACTTAAGTGCGTAAAAGCCACACGTCAAAAAAATCTGAACCCCTTTTAAATGGTCCGGTGCTTTAAAACAGGTCTTCATTTAACCTGGATCTTGAGATAACCCAAACTCAGAGGCAAGGAGGAATGACGAAGGGATTAAGGGCAGGGTAGGTAGGTGGAAATGAGAAGGAAGTCACAAAGAAAATATCAGCTCCTATAGGAAGGACCGCCTAAATATTCAGTAATTATTTGAAGGTGCATTCAGTGCCTTGAATATAACTTTTATTTGGCTACATAAGCAGAAGCAGCAAGGGCTACGTGCATAAAGCAGCACACCTTAGGGACGGGATTTGGAAAGCTCTCTGGCCATGGTGGTGCAAAGCACAAAAAATGCAGTTAGCCTTTCTCGTTATAAAATGGTAGTTAAGCTTTAGCATCTATGGAAAACGAGTGTTACAGGACCAGGATGCGTTAACACCCCAATAATAGTTCAGACCGGCACATCTCTAAGTCTCTTCCGGTATTGGTGATGTATAAATTCAGCAGAAGTGCATGAATGTTAGTCAGAACATTTAACAGACTATTTATAGTGAATTTGTGTTAAGTTAGTCGAGGGCGCTTGATTTTTATGCAAGATCTCCAAGTCCTTTCTTCGCAGGCTATCATAGACCAATTCATTTAAAGCCCAAATTCCCTGAAAGATGATGGAAGTACGAAGAGTGTAAAGCAGATGGATTTCTGAATGTCTAATAAGAATTTACAAGTTGTGTTGTTTGGTGGTTTTGTTTCTTATTGGTTTTCTTAAATTTCAATCTTGGTAGATTTGCAGAATGTGGAAGATTTTTTTTTTTTTTTTTTTCCCCCCCCTGAAAAGTGGAGAATACTTTTTGTTTGTTTGTTTATGCTCTCTGTTTACAGGACATACTACACTGGCAGTCTCATAGGCAGCTGGACAAAGAGTGGGCATCTTGTGACAACTTCTAAAGGTGATTTTTGTTTTATTAAAATGAATACTAACCTGAAGCAGATGAAAGAGAATAGATTTGGCTATATCATCTATATTAATGAAGTAGAAACCTATTTTGCAAAGAGAAAATACATTGAGAAATATAAATTCTGTTACCCATTTCTTAATTTCACATCTCTTTTCTGTAGATAAACATTTTTTTTCTAACAGAAGGCTCACATATTAATTTATGTGATATTAAAAGAGGGTTTTTTGATTTTTAGAAATATAATGAAGTTTTGAAAAATCAGCCTATAATACTTGGAGGGGATCATTAACTGATGATAGAAATCACAATAAATAAACATGAGGATGTAAGCTCTCAGATATCATTTGAAATACTAATATTGTCATCATATAATCTTGTTAAGCTCGCAATATGGAAGAAGCCGAAAATGTACACGAGAGAGAACAAAAGGAAACGCAATATGGTACTTCCAAAACTAATCGGTCAGGAGAGAATTATTGCAAACCTAGATCCTTAATGGGAGGAAACTGCACAGAAGGCAGAAATGACTGAAATGACCTAGAGATGACAGTGCCTGTAAAAATGAGGTAAGTGCTAATGATGCAGTACAGAGGGAAAAATGCAAACATACCCCATTACGGATCACTGAATAGACGGTCCCCCTTTATGTGGCACCACCGAGACCATCTGAAAATGCCTTGTCGGCAGATAGTAGCGGCAAAGAGAAATCGAACAACACAGAATGTTCAGAAGCAATTCAGAAGTGAAAAAAAAACCAGGAAATGGATTTAAATTGTTAGAATGGTGTTTTTTGGGGGGGGTGGGTAGCAGTATTAAAAATCTTTTCATTGCTTGTAGAATTCACTGGATTAATGACTTTGGGGAAAAAAAACAAAAAGAAGAAATTCTATTTTAGAACTTCAAAATACATTGAGAAGGAAACCACTTAGTTTTGGTGGGGTTTTTTACCAGAGAATATTTCTTTTCAGAAACTATTTTTTATTTAGGCAAATACTTTATTCTTATCAAAAATACTATTTCTAACCCCAAATGAATCTTTAAATAATCACATAAATATATATACGTGAGTGTGTGTGTGTTATGTTATTTTTTTTTTCCAATTGCCAAATTACTGACATACTGAAAATCGCAGTGACTCAGAAAGAAAGGAGACAGACTAACGTACGTGATTCAAGCAGCAATATTTGTCGGCGTACAAAGCCGGCACCTCGACGAGGCAACTCGGATTCTCTCCCGCCACAGAGTATTCGGAAGCATAAAAGCCCCCGAGAGCCTTACAACAGGTGTAACTACAGGTTAAAAAAACCCACCCACCAACCAGTGAACCCAAGCCCTCTTTCCTTCGGCTCTGGGTTTTTAAGGCGCCTTTCCAGCGGAACTCTCCACCCTCTCCGCGCAAAGCGCTGCGAACCTGCGGACTCCTGGGATTTGTCACTTTTAGAGCACTAAGGTATCACAGTCTGGTACCGGCTACTGAGCAATTTGGGGCTCATGCACTTTGACAAGAAGTTATTTTATAAATATCTTGGATGAAAGTTGGAGGGAAATCTGCTTTGGTTTGTTTTGGGGTTTTTTTTGGTTTGGTATTTTTTTTTCTTTTTTTTTTTTTCCCTATTCTTTTTTTTTTTTTCCCCTTTCCAAAGTGTGTATACAAGACTCCCAGTAACCTCACAATCTTCCCTAGCAAGAAGGACCAGGAGATAAAGGGCCAGATGACAGTTATTGGAATAGAGTCTAAGGACACATCTGAATTTGTTTTAGAATATAGGTATGGCTGTGTTTAAGAATTTACACAGGTTGCTGCTTCGGTTTCTATACGTTGGGGTTTCTTAATACTTTTTCAAGTTTGTTTTCCGTGACTTGAAGGTGTTGTGGTCTGAGACTGCTGGGTTCCGTACAGCAAATATTCAGATGTGAAAGACATATAGAAAAGCACTTCAGGCTTCTTGGGCACAGGTAAAATATTTAGGAGAAAACAAAGAAGTTACTTCTTATTTTAAGGTTTATTTTGGGGAAGGAATTTCTTTCAGATAGCATCACTGAAAGAACCTAGCCTGTGCAAATTTACTATCTACTTAGCAAGGTTCTGGGCTCGGTTTTCGTATGGTGTTTTGAAAATCCACCCTTACTGCCTGGTTTGAAATTATGAAATGAACTGCAGACAAAGAAATTGATTTATTGTCAGCGATTTGCTCAGAATCCAGATGTTACAGCAAATTCCAAGTTACCCAGGGAAGTCTGAAATCATTCTGTCCACCTTTGGCAAGGAAGGGTTGTGACCCAGACCTTAAACCAAAAGCTCTTCACTGGGCGACAGTGTCAAGCATACTGGGAGAGCAAATATTGTGATGCAGCTGAATGTCATCAGGAGGCAAGGTACTGTATACCAGCCTTACATAATGAATGCAAATTGGTTTTTTAGGATCCAAATGGGAAAAGCATAAAAGGCTACGAAAGCTTTAATTTATGATTTGTTCATTTAAAGCTTCAGACCATTAAGTACCCATTAAATCACTATTTTATATGCTGCTAAGTGCATCTCTATCATCAGAATAAAAAGATTGTTTAAATTCACCCTGTACCAAAAAAAAATATTTTAATTGAGGGCATTTGTGATAACAATTTGACTGAAATTGGAAAGCGAATTAACGCCAAGCTCTGACGACGGGACATCTTTGTGGTTTTGCTTTTAGCATCTTGTACATGCGTGAACAGTTACATTATACATGTGTTTATTTGTGTTTAGGTTTCAATTACAGAGATTCTACCCCCAATAAAATTGTCACTGCACTGGGTAGGGTTTCCTAGACTCATGTCTTTCATACTAACTTTTACTGTGGAGCTCAGATTATCTCTTTTTAACCATTTTGTAACGTGCTCTCGCCTCACTGCTAAGGGCCCCCGTTATTTATGCTGTGTCCTGCAAATGGGGAGTAGAAATAAGTAGATGGGAAGAAATTGCACGTTTTCCTCCCCAAGGATATTTCAGTGTTTGCTTTTATTTCAAGAGAAGATGAAGTTTTAACACCTGCCTTCAGAATATGGAGATTCAAAGAACATTCGTTTGGAAATGTTGGCATATTTTGTTTTGGCATTTTTGATTGAAACAAAGCGCTGTGTTCCTGAAGCTGAAGTGGTTCATTTTTTTCTATTCATGAGCTGATGAGCCTTTCTATTGCCATTACTGCCTGGCCTCCAGTTTTCTTTCTGGGGCTGAGAAATACTCCTCCCAGGATGAAGTAATTGAAATACATGTAGCTAGATAATGACCTACACGACTAAATCATCTGCAGCAACTTGAAGCTCTCGCTCGCTTGTGCTAAAAAATCGGAATTCCCAGAAGGCAGTATTCTAAGAAAATGCAGTTGACAGTCATTGATTTTTAAGCAAAATGTGTTGTCCTATTTAATATAATAAGTTGTTCCAATTTGGTTAAAATAGACTCCAGACTCAATTTTCTGAAGAAAAATTTGGCATTAGGAAAATATTTCCAAACATAATTTCTAGGTAAAATTATTTCCTAACAGTTCTGAAATTGAATTCTCTGTCAATGTATGCATCTGAAAAGGTCACCCTCCGTCTCTCGGGAACGGCTGGATTGCTTCTATAATGACTATTTCTCATTAATGGGGAGGTTCTCAGCTGTGGGAAGGAGAAACTGAAAAGCAGAAGGGCTGAAGAGAAGGTACCTATAGCAATCTGCAGCCTGGAAAGACAAGGAAAGGGCAAGCTTGCAAATCCTGTCTCAGATACGCTAGCCAGTTAAGCAATTATATTATCTTGGGCTTCTCCGAGTAGCTTTTCCTGCCAGCCCATCTGGTATTCTCCTTAACTTCTTCTACAAGTTTTCTGTTTGCGGCTCTTCCATCTTCCCCAGAGTTGCTTCTCCATCGCATGTTTCTACTTTCTGGCTCTGTCTTTCCCCCAGCTTCTTCCCTATTATTGATCAAATAACAGCAACTCATCGTTAAGAGTTGCTAGACAAAAGACCTTACATTTTTATGTCTGTCTTCTGAGATTATTCAGCATGCCATTAAAATGAGCTTTTAAAATAGATCTATTTTGAATCCGTTTTTAGTGACCCTCCTGCTTATCCATCTGTGAATAATTCCTCTAACAGTTTTCAAATTCAGTACCTTAAAATGTTTTTCAACCTAATTCAAAGTGTGAAGCAAATGTATGTACTTGCTGGCAATTTAAAGAAGAATTCTTGTTCATAGCGTGAAAGGGTATTTTCAATAAAACATTTGCTTGTTCCATTAAGTTACTTTATTTTTTTTTGAGGATTCCATTAATCTGTATTTGTCATTTATATAGATAAGAAATTACTCTGAAAGTGAAGCCATTTATCTATTGCCGAAAAATCACGTAGCGCAGTACTTCAGTTTGCCTCAATTTTTTTGTTGAACTTGGAGATTTAGTTCCGATCCAATTAGTGAAACGATGAATATTGTAAAGCAGAGAGAGGAATATTGTTGTGTAAATGATAAATTGTAGTTTAATTAGATTTCTAGAATATATTTTCTTAATATCAAGTTAAACAAAGGAATTTATTGATGGGGTTTTACTTAGCTTTTTTTTTCCTCTTTTTGCTAGTAGAGGTAGAGAAGTGATCATCCTACTCTACTCAGCACTTGTCAGGTGGCACCTGGAGTACTGTGTCCAGTTCTAGTCCCCACAATTCAAAAAGACCCAGACTGGAGAGGGTCCAAAGGAGGGCCATGGAGATGATCAAAAGGCTGGAGAAGGTGCCCTACGAGGAAAGACTGAAGGAATTATGTTTTTCCACCCCTGAATCCAGGGGACTCAGTTTTCCAATACTTAAGGGGTGGCTACAGAGAGGACAGAGGGTCTCTCTTCCGAAGGAGAGGACAAGGGCCAACGAGTACAAGTTGCACTGGGAAATGTTTCATCTTGATGTAAGAAAGATTTTTATTTTTTCTTTTTTTTACGGTGAGAACAATCAATCAGTGGAACAACTTTCCCAGGGGCGTGCTGGAGTCTCCATCGCTGGAAGTTTTCGAGGCGTGACTGGACGGGCTGCTACATAATCTCATCCTGATTCCCTTTTCTGCAAAAGTTCGGACCACAGGATCTTTTGTGGTCCTTCCCAACCTGGGCTATTCTATGATTCTTTTTATTAATTGAACCAAAGATAGAGTATGTCACAGGAAAAACTGAAGCTCTTGAAGGAAGAGAAAAAGCTACCTTTAGGAGGAGTTGTGCACAGGTTTTGCAACAGAATCCCTCCAACCCTTTGTGGGGTTGTTCTTTTTTTTATACCAGATTGTAAAATTCAGCAACTGCAATACAGATTTATGCACGTTATCCAGGTATCATAGAAGAGACTTGACTCTGGGTTGTGTGGGTTTTGTGTGTGGTTTTGGCTTTTTTTTTTTTTTTTTTTCCCACCGTTTAGAATACCTTTTGTTTCTGCACATGGAAAATCAATCTTATTTAATGCATTGGGAAACTCGCTCTCTTAAGACTCACTGCCTTTCACTTTGGGTTATCCTCTCAGCCAAATCCTGTGAGATTATAATTGATTTTAAAAGTCAGCAGCAAAAGTATTTGATCTGTAGGTGACAAACAGTCACAGAGGAGCCCTCAGGATCAGTGTTGAACGTCAATGAAATTAGATTCATGCTAGGATAGGCAAGTTACAAAAATTCAAATCTAGCTGTAATAGTGACAGTAATAAATGGAAGCTCAGCAGAATGAAGCTATTAGTTAACAAAGTGTAATGTCATAAACTTGAACAAATTATTATGGAGCAGCTCAGGCCTGAATTAAAACCAAACAAGCGGAAACAAGCAATATCATTGAGATGGATAAATAAGTTTATTCGAGTGGATATAATGACACTTACATTAGAATAAAAGCCAAAGTTTTAACTGATCTGTTCAAGATAATCTGGACATCATCACTCAAATGGGCAACAGCACCTGCATGCACCGCTACTGGTACCCGGGTGTTGAATGCTGAACGTTGAACCTTGTAAGAGCTAGAGGGAATAGCATGTTGTAGGCAGCCAAAGCTGTTAAAAATCTTCATCAATTGCACTGTAAAAAAGGCGGGATGGAACAAATAAGTTACGGGCAATTTTCTGGTTTTTACAAGTAACAACAGTGGGGCTGGTTACCGTTGTGCTATCATAGGCTACCACGTTGGGTACTGTTTGTGCCAAACCAAAAAAGAGAATGTTAACTGTCAACTAAAGGAAAGGCCAAAACCTCTTGCTGTTGTTTTTCCTTTTTCTTGTGGTGCTTTAAAGAATCTGTATAGAAAACCGTAGAGAGCTTAGCTTAGGGCCTCAGCGATGTTCTCATGAAAATATGCAAGCTTTTTAGCATCAGGAACACCTAAACCAATTCTGGTATGCAGAATGGCACGACAAAACCCAAGGTTGAGTTAAATCGACCTGGCATGAAAAAGCACAAAGCGGCCTGAAGCTACTTAGCCATAGGAAGGATGTGTAGGACACTAAAAGCCTCTTGACACAACCTCAGGTGAAACAACCAGAAAACTGCTTCCAGGAAGACAACCTTTCATGGCATGTAATCTACTTTCTGAACCATAAGAAACACAAATAATGAGAGAAAAACCATGGTTTCTGGGAAAAAGTTAACTAATTAATTAAATGGTATGGCACAGGTATTATTGTTGTACTCTCACATGCACTTTCTTTTTGGACAATGCGAAACATAGGGTTGTGGGATTTTAATGCTAAGTCTATCAATGATATACAAAGTTGTAATATTTCTGAAAGGTCAAGTTTTCCAAATTACACCTTTAACATCTTCAGCAAGAGAAGTAAAGAGTAAAATGTTGATTCTTCTGTAGCAGGAATGCTAAGTGAAACTATTGGAATAGTCCAACTATAACATACAAATAGATGAAGAGATATATATTATGCTGCAACAAGAATTTGAAGTTGTGTATAAGAATGAATGCTACCACTTAAGTAACGAAAAACTTTACTTTTTTTTTTTTTTCTTTTTTTGGCATACGTGTTAGCAGAAAAAAAGCAATCATATTTTTTGTTACAGATTTAGAACAGCAGGTGACTCTTGTTGGCAGCAGATCTGAGATGCCTCTGGATGCAAAGCAGCGATTCTGTTTTGATTCTTCTTGTGTTCTGGATCACCCTGTTGTAAGGTGAAAATATTTGCAAAAACAGAGCTTGTATTATTTCCTCTCTGTAATCTATGAGCCTCTGAAAATCTTGCTGCTTCAGACTTCCTAATTTTTAAGTGGAAAAATGATTATTGAGCTTTATTTCTCACACAAGATGCACTTAATTGGGATGGACCAGATTTCAGCTGATTCCCCCCCACTTTTTTTTTTTTCCTGGAAGTAGGAAACAGCATGCCAGATCTTGCTTATAGATCCACTTTAGCTGTGCAATACAGGCGTACGAAGTCAAGTATGGATTTAATTTTCATTCCAGGCTCAAATATTTAATCATCACAGACAAAAAGTAGCGCGCTCAATTTAGTCCACTCGCGTAGTTCACTCAGTGCACGGAGCGCATTGGTGCCTGTCTTGATCTCTGCTCTGGGAATTGAAGGGCTCTGCCATCACCCACAAAGCAGCATCGGTCCATTTGCAAGTCCGTCGTTACCAGTCACTCTTCCAGTCCGAGAAAGCAGAGAATTACCATTGAGAAGTCAAAAGTCATGAGCGTCCATGGCTCTAGCTCCTGTTATTCAAGATAATGGAAAGCCTTCTACTACTGCTTAGAATGAGGTGACTTTTAAGTCTTATTCATGCTCTGAAATCTAGGCCTTCTTCAGCCTCCATTAATGCCAGCGGAAGATGCTTTATTGACTTGGAGGAAAGCTGGCTAGAATCGATGACTTGAATGTCTGTCTGCCCTCATTCCTTCTTTCCTTCCTTCCAGTTTTCGTCACCGTGGTGGATTTCCTATCTGTATCTCCAGGCGATGCAGGGAGATAGGCGGTTAACTAACTTTTATCTAACATTTTCAAGCTCGGGAGATGTTTTAGAAGGCACCTAGGTGACTTTGAGCCAGCTGGTGCCCTTGTAGCACTCTGACTTGGCTGTGTTTGCAGTCCCATTTTCAAGGGCTTTCTGTTGTTTTTCCCTTGGTTGTACTAAAATCTGCTTGTTGCCTTGACAAATATTTAACTCCGTTTCTGTGTAAGTAAACATCTAACATAAAATTGTTTCAGGATTCAGTATTCAGATGGCTGCTGTGCTACTGTTTACCAGAGTTCAAAACCTGGGCAAATAGCAATTTGTTTGGGCTGAATAAGTAATACCTTATTTTAGAGGGCACAAATAGCCATGTAATTATTTTGAATTAAGAAATTACCATATCATTTCAGGCTCATTACATGGGTATTTATTCTCAGCAGATTATATGCAGACTGTTACAATAGCAGCTAGTGTAACTTTTATTTTAAAAGAGAAATAGAGTAGCAGTGAAAGGAGGGACATGCTTCTGGTGAGCTTAAAGTTCTTAAAACGAGTTCCACCACAGATGCATGGAGCTCCATTTTCAAGTGGAAAAGACTTATTATTCTTGCATAATGTTTTAGCGAAGACGCAACTAGCAATGCACTTTTTCTTTTGCTCTTTTTCAAGTGGCGTGGCAAAGAACGGATGGCAAACTACTAGGTCCTAAAGCAGAAGGGCAGAATCCCTTCAAATGGCTGAAGGGATCACTTAAGTGTGTTTCAGCTATAATTTCTAAAAAAAATTGTTAAATCAGAAGTAAGTTTCTGACGGCCATCGTTCTAGTTTTTTTCAACACCTTATAGGGAAAATAGCCTACCTGAAAATGGTGGCAACCCTGGAAACTCTCCGTTGTAGCCGGGCTCTTGCAACAGGAGTGCCCCGAATTCACACAAAGGAATCGAGGAGCTCTGGGAGCTGTGACTCAGGCGGAGACCCTGCGGACAAGGAGCTGAGCGCTGGCTCAGCTTGATAATCTTCATTCCTACCTGGAAGTCAGGAACCTGAGAGCGCCCTCGGCGCCTGGTTCTTGAGCTCAAGCTCCGAGCACCCCTCCCTGAACTCCGCAGATTGGTGCTTTTGCGCGAGCCACAAGGTTTGGGAGCGATGTGTCTAGTTTCATTCGTGGTTTCCATGTGAATGATGGATTTTTCAATAGGGAGAGGGTAGCGGGCCAGGTGTGCAGCCCAGGCATTGCCGCAAAGCTCTTCAGGAGCCCGAGAAAGCAGCAGGAAGGCACTGGCTAAAACGATAATTCTGGAGAACCTGCGTTGTCAAAATACTGGAATAGCGTAAGTGAAAACATATCCAAACTGGGTAACGACGTCTGTGACTTGTGTATCCCTAGTAGAGAATAAGTAGTTGTAATTCCCTGAGTAACTGTCCTGGCACGGGTTAGGATGTCCGTGCGTTTTAGCACTCTCTAATAGAGCAGTTAACCCGTTTTTTAATGCTGACTCCCTCCCATTTTCTCATTGTCCATCATGCTTCTGTGCTAAACCACGCTGCGACGGTGTTGCGTGCTTCCACCTTTCCAGCCCCAACCTCATGTTCATCCGGGGGCGCCTGGCCGCGGACGGCGGGATCGACAACCTCTGAAGGGCCTGATCCGCTGGACACGGTGAGTCTTCAAGCTTCTCTTACCTCGTGCTGCAGGACACGCAGCTGGCCCGAGCCCTCCACCTCCCCAGTTCAGCGTCCGCAAACAAGAGGAAGACTGCTCTTGGTTTCCTTTCATGATTATAAATGCTTATTTCATCTCGCTAATCTTCTTAGCACCAGCTGAAAAGACTAGCACACAAAGACGTGAGAAATATTTGCGGTGAGGTGGAAATTCACCTAGTCATAAAATAATTGCTTCTAAACTGTTAGTCATTCATGGCATAATTCTAATTGCATTATACTTAAGGGATCATAATGAAACAGACTTCCAAATTTACCCTGGAGCACTTTTTCTGCAGTATTGGATTGGAAAGCTGTAATTTGAATAAATGAAATGAGTAACTGAAGACAGACTTTCCCTCTCCCCAATATGTCTCATTTAAAAAAAAGAAGAGGAAGAAAAGCAAGCTGTATCATTTAAGTAATTAGCAAGATGTTGACAAAATGCAGGAAGTGTGCAGCAGATATTTTGTATCTCAGCTGAAAACAAATTAATAAAGCAGCTTTCTGTATAGACAAGCTAAGCTTGTTTTCAGAAGGGAGAAATTCTTATTTTTGTACGACCAACTGAAGATGAAAGAGGCACTGAAAGAAGAAACGTTCATGAAAGCCTGGCACCAGCCTTGTTATTCATTTGCAAAAGGGAGAACAATAATATTCACAAAGCCTTTAGGTGTATTATATAGCTGTCAGACCTTGGGTCTTAGAATAGAGGAGATAATGACTGCTTTTGCTCCTCAGCACAAGAGAAACCAAACGAAGTGTTGAGGGATGGCAGTATTTTGCTGTGATATGCAAGAACAAGAAATTACTAAATTCCACCTCAGACCCTTCCCTGTTTTTCCCTCCCCTCCCATGAGGTTGCTCCGCTTGAGCTGCTTCCCTCAGCCATAGTGGCAGTTTCCTCAAGTTCACCGTTGGCTCCCTGTTGTTTCCCTTTGTTGTGGATGTTTCCCTTTTTGTTTAAAAGTTTACCCCTAAAATAAAAGCAGCTCGTGCCTTTACTGCACCCTCAAACTACTACTGAAATTTTCTTCCTTCTCAAAATCGCTGTTTTTCACTGCTGGGAAGGAAAAGCGTTCTTTCAGTGTCCTTTTCTCTCACCCCTGATATTTTACAGTACTCTTAGAAAAGGGGCAGTGAAGATGTGCACTTTCATAGTGACCCTTCACAATATATAACCATAGATGGCAGTAGCTGAATCTCATTGAAAAGAACGTACCTGGAGAAATGTCATAGTTGGCTTTTTCTCTAAGAAAAAAATGAATGCACTCTTTATGGATTAAAAAGAATGCAAGTTATTTCATAAATCAGGGTCAAAGTAGAATCTCCCTTTTTTCTTTCATCCTCGGAAGTATTGACATCGAGTTGCTTGAAAGAGCAGCAAGTTTGCTGGAAGCCATAAACCAAAAGACTCCACAGGTTCAAAAAAGGGATCAGAAACAAGGAGCAGTTCAGTTCTATGAATCTTTAATTGGAACCCATTTGGAGACTTGTTACTCATGAAATGGCCATGATATTCACTTACAAATAGACTATCAGTACCTGCACTATGATTTTGAGTCGGGAAGTCCTGCATCCCAGGTGGATTTACTTATTCAGCAATTTCCCCGAATGTTTTCCTGATGCCAATCCACATATTACATTGCGCTCTTATAAATACAACTTAACTTAATTAACAACATAGTATACTGTGTTTGAACACATCTATTTTAGTATCTCCAGTTTGTATGAAAGCAAGTTTTCAAAGTACTCTGTAATCTCCATCGTTTTAATGGAGTAAGTCCAAAAAGCTAGTCTATTTAACCAGTAACTCTAGAATTTGGGGGAGATTTTCAAGTTAATAATGTATCTAGTCTAATTTTCAAAAATCCCTACATAGATCAGGTAACTAACTCTTGTCAAGATGAATCTGAGTTAGGAAACAATTCTCTTACATGCTCCTCAGCATTCTACTGGACGCTATCTTCTTTTCGAAGGGCACAAGCATACTTGAAGAGTCATCCTTTTGTTATCAAGAGGGACTGACTGTGCAGTATTCATTTACTATAGAAAGCATAAAACTAAAGAAATCTGTAGTTGGAAGTTATCTCAAAAGGTCATCTAATCCATTCTCTTTCAGTAAGGCAGAATCAAGAATATGTACATCTAACGTGGTCCCTGCATCTTGACCACAAAAAGAAAATTCTGCAATGATATTGCCTGGCCAGTGGGGGG
>JAVJGG010000007.1:10180254-10196474 GCA_035590195.1 Aviceda cuculoides
GATATTGCCTGGCCAGTGGGGGGGGGGGGGGGGGGGGAATTGCCTAACAGTAGTGAGGGTTTTCCATAACACCAAGCCTCGGTTGTCTTCAGTGACAATCTATTCTTCTCCTCTCATGACTTCTACTTATTTTTCTGTAGTACAAAACTTAGAATTCATCATCGTATTGCTGGAGAAGTTTTGACAATATCAAAATCTGTCTTCTTCCAAAGTTTTGTGCATACGTATTACACATTTTAAGACAATAGTTGTTTTGAAACATCACATAGATTTTTAGATCACTTAGATTTTTCTCATCAGAAGCAAAATGTCACTGAAATCAGCATAAACCAGTAAACTAAAGCATGCGGCTGCTGATGTATCAAAACTTCTTGAAGGGAAAAAAATAGCCCTCTGGCAGAAAATTTCTGAACACTATCGTCTGAGTTCCTGGGTCTATGGAAATATTTTGTGCTTTTTTGCAAGCACAGATTTTTTTTTTATCTTGATCATGATTATTTAAATTCTTTTGTTTATAATTCAAAGTTTTCTTTGTTCTCCTTTTCTGCAAGTGCTTAACTGATGCTACAGTAAGAAACATTCTGAACAACAGATATATTTTTGTGACACACGTATCTGTTAGCAGTCAGGGGAAACGCACTGCCTGGTAATTGGCAAACCAGTATTTTCAGATTTGTAGTTCAGTTTAGAGGATTGTAAAATGCTGGAAGCTTACACTCGGTATTATCTAAGCTCTGTGAGCCTTGCATTTGCAAAACTGTGTTGCACTCCAAAAGAACCAATTTGTCCATGATATGTAAGTTATGCTCTCTCTGGATAGAAATGTATTAGGGCAGTTATTTTTGTGTGCTATTATGAAATGGCGTACTTGCTGCTATGTCATATTTAAACTGTCATTTAATAATGTGTTGGTACCCCCCAAAAAACAATGACTTTGAAATACTATTGAAATGCTGCAAAATGCTTTGGCTAGGTTTACTGATAAGGTCTTTAAGAAGCAACACAGATAGCATTTCTCTAGGGCACCAGTGGGAAGGAAGTTTAAGATCGTGTATACTTACTTGTCCATCCCAGTCTCCAGTTAAGCTAGAATGCACCTGTATTGCATACATATCTACGTATATAATGATTTTTGCACTCCTCGTTTTGGTCCCTCTTTCTTTTACAAGGTAAAACTACTGAAATGGATGGCTACATGCTTCTGCATGCAATGCGAATAGGTGTAATTTTAATCCAAAAGTCAATTTTACTTGCATATATACAAGATAATATGGTGCATTCAGTTTACGTGAGATACACTTTTAATGATGAAAAAGAACCTTAAGTAAATGGGTGAAGAATATTATCCATCATTTTCCCCAAATCGTAATACACGATTTGCTTCAAACGTCTGTCAGCCACGCAGTAGTTCATTTTCCTAAACCTAACATTAGAGACAGCTGAGTAACAGTAATGTTCCTCCAAGAAAATTGAGCACCCACTGCTAAATGGGGCAAATAATATTACTGTTGTGAAGTCCTTCAGCTCTTTCCAGAGGTGTGTCCTGGTGGGCCTTCCTCTGCTCGCACCATGGCACCGGCCACAGTTTGTATTCCCAGATTAAAAAAAAAAAGAGGTTTGAAGTGGCATGTGTGTTTTTCTCGGTTCTTTGACAGTCCAAAGCTCGGATAGGATCTTTCCTGAAATCACATTCAACACAGACTGAAGTGTCAGGGTGGAAATGAAGAGATTTAGCTTAATAAGATTCATCTTTATCTGCTTATAGTGTCCGTCTAGAGCAGAGCCCGCGTCTGTAAGCTGTACCCAGAGCTCCATCCCATTTTTTAGAGCAACGTAGAGTCACTCTATGGAAGTCTGTGCTCAGAGATCTGCTGTGAAGAATTAAGCAGGATTTTTCTTTCCACAGACATTTTATATAAGTAAGAAAACCTATCCTTCATATAAAGAGAAAGAATCCTCAAGCTGCTAGAGGAGAAGGTGGGTTTCCAAGGATTAAAAAAAGATCAAACACACTTCATAATGGCTGAGCCTTAAAGAAAATAGTCTGATCTTTTTTTTTCCCAGATAGCTTTTTTTTTTTTTAGCCATGGGGTTATAGAAACCTTTTCCCATAGTAAGAAGTTCTCATCCATAGTTGAGCCCTTTCTCCAAAACGTATGCTACATTATTCTGGTATAAAATTATACGTTATTGCCAGTGAAAAATGGATTCCCTTTTCATCAGAGGGATAATATTAATTGTACAGACTGAGACTATGGGGTCTAACGTTACATGCAGGCCTGTGCTTAAAACTAAAAACTAGCATTTCATTCCAAAATGCTTGTTATTTCACATCATCAAGATTAAAAAAAGATTGCTTCCTTAAATATAAGTTCAAGTGTGTGTAGTTCAATGATCAAAGCGGTGTTGGTATAGGCACACAGCCACAATATTTTTGTACCTTTTAAAAATGTTGAAAGTTTTAGCTGTAAAAAACCCAGAAGAATTGTCCACCTGTTTGTATCTTTTTTTTTTTAGTTACTTCGCTCATAGAAATTTAAACAGAGAAAGAAAAGAGGGTAAACTCATAATACCATGAGTTATCTTTATTTCATATCATCTATTTCAAATCATGCTGTTCTTTTAGCTTTGGAATTACAGATGGTGGTTGCACTATAGAGCTCCTGAAAGCATCATGTAGGTTTAAGCACCAGACCGTCAGAATCCCAGCTGCTAGCTAGCAATCAAGATTTGATTTGATTTAATCTAATTTTTTCTTCTTTCTAATTATTTTTCCTTCCACTAGAGTGGACACAAGGGGATTTTGGGGGGAGGGTTTTGTTTTATTTTGTTTTGGGTTTTTTTGTTTGTTTGTTTGTTTTAAAAAGTAGCATGAGAATATAGAAGGAACATAGGTACTACTACCCACATTTTTCTTCTTCCTAGCCTCCCAGCCTGCACAAGATTCACAGCTTCTATTTTGTGAGGACTATTGGCATGATGAATAAATGCTGTGAAGTTTATTTCATAGTCTTCAAGTCTTCCGTTGGAGCTTTCAAAGTAGTTATTTGGATTTGCAAACTTTCCCAGTACTTTGGCAGCACTGCTTGGTACTTTGCTACAAAACAGATACCTTTCCACAGAAGCAGTAATTACGCAAGCGAACCTATTACGTTATGAAAATCACCTGCAGAGTTTCTGACAGATCGAAGAGGTCAGTAGAAGAGAAAGACCGCGCTCTCGCCCTTTCCTGCTGCCGGACGCATTTCCCCAGCCAGCTGCCCCGCTCCATCCCCTACGTAACCAGCCGCAGGGCTGAGCCCGGGTGGGATGCACTCGGCTTGAAATATCCTCACGACGTAAGAGCAAAGTGTGGGATGGGCTTGGCCAGCATGTGTTTTATGGCAGCTTGATGTGGACTGTATTTCCTTGCAATAACTCATGAGTGGTTAACGGGACAAAGATCTTAGTAAGATCTATCGAGTTTGTCCTGATCCACTTGGTGGATTGTTCTGCTCATGGGAACTTACTAGGCTCCAACCACAGGATGAAAACCAGCCGTTCTTGTACTCTAATCTCTGTTAAACCACTTGGGCTAGTTTGTGATGACTCTGTTAAATATTTAAAGTGATGGACCAGGTCCACACACGTCTGCTCTGAGTAGAAACCTCCATAGACTAAATGCAATCTGAATTAGAAATCTCAGAATAAATACTCCAGGATCTGTGGGAGTGCAGAGTTTTATCTCCATCTTTCTCTCTTAAGACACAGATGGTCCCCAGGGACTGTCCCTGTTTTCCAGGGGTATTTCTGCACCAGCAAAGCCCGGAGGGCCCCTGAATCCAGAGATCCCAGGTGCAGGTCAGCTCTTCGTTAAGGTGAGATCTCCTTTCCTTTCCCTTCCCAGAGGTCCTTGGAAGGAAGACGGCAACTCAAGTATGCTTCAGGCAGACACCTGATGGGGGGAGAGGATCCTGGAGCATGCTGGGGGGGCTCTGCCAGTAAAGCACTGGTGTCCCTCTCGTCGTCTTTAGCATAAGGACTGTTGGCTCAGAGATGACTTTAGCAGTGCTTTAAACAATTTTAGCAGGACAAGTGATGTGAATACGTATTATTTACTAATGGTTTCTTCAATTAATTTTTTCCCTCTTTCCCCAGACTGGCCTGCTGTCACACTTAATAACGTCAATATGCTTATTTTGCTGTCTGAAAACACGTTTTCTTTATAATTACAAATTCACAGAGATCCTGCTAATGTGATTGTTTTAACACCGAGGGAGTTTTGCTATAGTGCTAGTTGTGTGCTGGGGTACCCAGAGGCTGTAGAAGCAGTTCTAATATTGTTTCAATCAAAACAAATACGATAAAGACAGAAGGAAACCCGTTAGCTAAGAACCTTGAAAATGCATTCATGCACATGCCTTCTGCTAGAGCCATGAAACTGCAACAGATCTAAAAAAAAAAAAAAAACCTAGCAAATGAAAATTTTGTATTGTGATTAGCTCAAATATCAGAAGATACCTGTGACTTTTCAGCCCTTAATTGAACCATAAGTACTTCTTTGTCTCCCCTTCCTACGTGTGTTTTGCTTTTATCAAGGATGAAAAGTCTAAAATGCTTCAGGATTGTGCTTTGTCTCAGAAATGGCTCCGACCTGGCACTCTCGGAACGATGGCAAGTCTGTGGTTTGCTGAGAATTAGCTTAGTGCACTTGCTGGGACTGGAAATCATGTACTGTAACTAAGGCGATAAACCATTCACGGGTTTAATTCTGTAAGGTTCAGGGAGCCTCCTGCAAAGTGCTTGCTTTTAGTGGATCTTGGAGGGACTTCAAAGAGCAGGAGGTTTGCAGGAAAAAAAAAAAAAGGCAGAAAAAATACGCAAATCCTAATGCAAATACGTTGTTTCCTGTCAGGTTTTCTAAGTATGGATGGTGTGTTACAGCTCGTTGTTGAGGAAGAGAGCTCAGTTTTCCAGCGATACCCCTTTCACATTTTTTTCAGGCAAGGAAAGGATTTGTTTTCTGTTTCAGCCTTTAAAATACGGTATGTAAGAGGAACTCCATTTCTTTTGTCACGCTGCAAGAGTAAATACCATATATTACGTATTCCTACTAGTTATGCAGTGTCTCATGATATGATTTTGCTTGATTCACCAGTATATTAATATGTAAAAATATTTCTTTCTCAGATTAAGTTTAAAAAAAGAAAAGAAAAAGAAAAAAAAGAGCATCCTGGAAGAGTTTGAGGCACACGCTCTGTGTTACTCTCCCTTGCATTTCGGGCAGGGGCGCTTCCTTGGAGCTGTGAACGTAGGCTTGGCTCATCCCTCCAAAGCCAGGCTTGGATGCTAGCCCACGCGGAGAAGAGTTTAGCTATCTCTGCCACACAGCCCTTCTCGTGAGGAGGCTTTTCGGGGTGATTTGAGAGGGTGGTGAGGAAGACGGCATAAGAGGCAGCGCCAGCCGAAGAGTTTGGCAGGGCAGGGAGAAGCTCACATCCCAGCTGCGACCAGCTGGGAGTCTGTAAGTACAGCTCGTCTCTCGGCAGAAATAGCTGATTCCTCAGCCCTTGGTTTTACCTGTTTCTAAAGAAACTGGGTTTTTTAGAAAGCTTGCAGTAAGCATGCACACCGGTCTTTTGTACTCCGTAGTGTTTTATCCACCTTCAGGGAAACAAGAGCTAAATCCCGGAGTCCTTTTTAGGAGGGACTCCTGTGTGACATCTCAGGATCCATAGGTCAGGTAGCAGGTAAGAAAATCAGTGCGAAATGGGGCACAAGAAGTACTTCCTAGTGTCTCCTCCAAAGTGTGATTATTCCTTGTTCCAGCATCTCTCTGGCTTTATTCATATGGCACCTTCCAAGACTTAGAGTTTGTTTGTTCTCTGTTTTGTCCATTTTTTCCCCTATCGGTTACAAACTTAGGTAAAGGCCAGGATAATTTAGAGTGTATCATAATGGGGGATTTTGCTTATTCATAACAATTTAGTAAGCTGTGCAAAGGTATTTCCATTTTAAAAGATTTTAGATTGTATCTCTTATCTTCCTAAAGAGTTATAGATGCAAATGGCTTATACAATCAGCTGTATCTGCTTAAACTTGCTAAATCATAAGGAATCATGTTATAAAACAACGCAGAGCTGTTCCAGGCAACGCTAAATTTATGGTACAGTGATGCCAGATGACAATAGAATTGCAAAGGAAGTGCTTAGTACATCAAAAATTAATACCTAGTGAGTCCATTTTTTTATGGTGATGATTATAAGTATTCGCTGTGTGTTTGAACATAATCCGCTCGGAACAGCAGTTTACTAAATGTACTAGAGATTACTGAACAAAATACAAGTTGAGGTCATGTTTGGGTTTTCATTGGGCAAATAACTATAATTTTCTTCTCAATCAAAACTAAAATTGCAATGTTACAGGAGGTACTCAGATTCAGTGCATACAAATGGGAAGTGGATATCTGTGCTCTGAGCAATTCAGAAGTATACAGAGGAAAACAAGCATGTCACCCCTTACTTTTCTTAGGTGTGAGAACAAATGTATCGTATGACTCCAGGAGCTGTTACTTAAATATTAAAACTCTGACCAAACGTCCTAAGAGGTGGCAATGCTACCGAGTCCCCTGTAGTCAAGGGCAGTTACCTTCGTATAAATACACAGTAACGTACGAAGGCGATAAACGGCCATCGCTCAGCAAAGGGAAGGAGGGAGGGAGCTACTCAGTTTTGTTTTGTTTATTTTTTTTTTCCTAAAAAACAACCAAATCCTTACATTGTACACGCCAAATAAAAGTTTCACAACCTCTACCTCATAATCCATTCGTTATATTCATATTATGTACCTATTTTATTTCAAGTAACAAATCGGTTATAAACTTTTATTTTTAATAACGAATCGAGCTTCTGGGCACACTTAACCAGAACTCACGTATGGTCTATCCAGTGCTCTGTGTGCAGCTCTTCGCATCAAGTGAAAAACATACAACTTAATCGGTTGTAACCTTAGCTATATACCAGGAGGGCTGTTGATCCTAAGGATGAAGAAATCATTCTGACTTTATTTGTTTATTATTTCAGATTTCACAGTCTCATGCAAAATGCAAGAGCCATATAGTTTATTTCAGCGGCAGTCATAAAATTGAATTATTTGTTTCCAGACATACTTTTTGCTAATTTGTGATGCAGTAAATTTAATTCAGTCAATTTTATGTCTTTTACCACAGCTCCTCGTATGCATTTACATACAAACCCAGACAAATAACTATTAGAACTGAAAAAGCGTTCAGCAGAGTTGTTGGTAGCATATAGTGTACCGTGACTAATTGGGCCAGCATTTACTGCGGCTAATGTGCAATTTATTCAAAATGCAAGGGAAGTATAAAGAGGGTCGCTAACTGCGTTTGTGCTAAACTACGAATTTCCTTCCTCGTTTTTGACCCTTCCGATTTGGAAATTTCTCCTGCCTGTGTTACTCGGGAGATAATGTAAATGCAATGCAAGACGTTAACGAGACCAGCCCGCTTAGCTTTGAGGTCGGACTTTTTTTTTCCCTCCAGCCTCCTCTTAATGGTCTGATAACTAAAGGAGAGAGAGATGCATCTCTGGTAATTAAAGGTGGGATGCCCTGGTCTGCATGGGCTGATGTGCTGGTCAGACCCGGGGAGAAAAGAGAAGGGTGATGCTCTCTCAGTGTTAGAAGTGGCCTCACAAAGGAAATATATTGGAAAAAATAACAGGCTGAAGCAGCGTGTTACTAACCCTCCCGTTCAGTGGTGCTGGAGGAAAAAAAAGGGCCCAGGCCCTTGAATGTTTAGTGACGGCTGAACAAACTTGGAATGAGCTGAGGAAGATGAAAAGTCACCGAAGTTAATGCTCCCAAAATACAGCAAAGCTCAGTAGTCCTTAGAAGCAATTAAAGAGCTTTTACCATCTGTTAAGTAATTACCTACCATCATTAGTTATTAGAAGTAGGAAATGATGTAAAGGGCACAAACATAACATAAAAAGAACAGCCAGATTCTTGTGGGTTTCTTGAATGAGGTCATAAAAACTTGGTTATTAATACTGAAATAAAAATGACAAACATTTACAGGCATTTTTGTAGCTGCTCCGCTTCAAAAATAAAAGCATTACATTTTTCCTAACAGTAAATATTTAGCTTGATTCTTGCAGTCGTTACTAGTATGATAAGAAGTTTATTATAGTATTCATCTCCAAAAACCAACATAAGATGAAGAAGATTTAGAGTTTTTAAATTCAGTGCATTATAGCTCAGCTAAAACCAATTACGGAAAACACAATTTGAGGATCACGACTTGGAACAGATTAAAACCAAGTAACCAAAAACCCCCAAAGCTCTGTGTGTTTTTAAGCTGCGTGACTCTACACACAAACATATGCACACATTCTTATTTATATACCAATATGGGCTTCTGTTTCCCTAATCTCTAATTCTAATCGCTTTTTCCCCCTTCTTAGTCAAAATAGGTTCCCTAAAATGTATTTCTTTCAAGGTATTAGCTTTATATCTTTAAACTTTCTGCAAGAATTTAAATGTGTAGGTCTGAGGTTGCACAGGGATCCTTGGGTATGTGCTTTGCTGGTTTTTAGTCTTATTTCTTTCAGAGAATGGGCGATGATCCAAGTTGATGTATCTCACTGCAAGTTCATAGTACACATTAGGGTTATACAAATGCATGAAAGCTCTGTTCTGGGCTATTTTATAAATGTCCTCTCGGTTGTTTTTCATCAAGTTGTTCAAAGAAACTTCCAAAGAATGATGTGGTTTTTCAGTGAGGGAGGATAATTCTGTATCAGTTCAGAAAATTCAGCAGGGTGCAGGTTACTTTTAATGTATTTAAATTTGGAATTTGATAGTTTTACGTATTTCTTCTTGGCTTCGTTGCTGGAAAAATCCTTGCAGACACATTATCGGGCCTCCCACAAAACTAAAATTGGTTGCAATTAGCAAAGTTTTGCTGGGAGCAGCTTGTGGGGGCTGAGTTTGCCCAAGCTGCAACAGAGTGAATGCCAAGAAAATACCTTTTCTATGGCAAAATTGCTTGCCTGATTGTGAAAAATCAAAAAGGCCCATAAGTAGCAAAGGATGAGCCGTGGCTGTGTCGAGGTGCACAGACAGACGACGTGTCCTGAATGTGTAGTTTGAGACCACAGCATGAGAAACTACCGATATCAAAAGCAAATAATGCCCAAGCGAGTGGCCTATCCTGCCCATGCACTTGCACAAACAAAACAGAAATAGAAGAAACTGTTGAACCTTCTAGAAATCAAAGAGAAAGTCATGTCTGTGCTGTCCAGGCTAAACCTGATTTATGGCTGCAATAACAAGATAACAGTGTGAGAAATGGACAATCTTGTAAATAATAAAATGGGGAGTTAGCAGATTGCTGTGGCAGGTTTTCAAGAAAACGGTACAATAAATCCCCCAAAAGGGGTATTAGGACAGCAAAACCAGGGCCACTGGGGTAAGAGTGCACAGGGCAAACGGTGTAACTGGGAGACACAAAGGGTTTGAAAGGGATGAACATGGGAAGAGGAACAAGGTAACAGAAGAAGTAAAAGCTGGTGCTGTTCCAGGGCTCCCTTCAAGCAGCTCCCTGCCTGATCGATGCGCTCGTGCCCACCATAATCCTGTCTCACTTGCTTTTCGATCCAGGAGGGAGATGGCGTGTCTTCCCTGGCCTCGGGGGATCCCCACGAGCTCGTCCCAGCACTGACCACGGAGGGGAGCGACTGGGGGACTGCCCAGCATCATCTGCCCTTCACGACCCTCCGCGTGAGGCTGGTGGATCGGTGGCTGCGGATATCAAGGACTGCAATATCTGCACGTGTATGTATGGCCTTCCGTCTTCCTGGGGGTCTGTTACAAAATCTAGCGAAGAACGATGGAGTATTTAGCTTCTTGGGATATTCTTTTCCCTGTGCAGATTCATATTACTTTTTTTTTTTTAATACAAAAAGTGTGCCATATATAAAATGTACCACATATTTAAAAAAAAAAACAAAACAAAACCCCCCACAGTTTTACTTTGGATTTGGCAGCTGCAAGTCTAAACATTTAGGTAAAGAACAGAGGCATTAGGTTTGTGTTGCCAAAATCTTACTCGTAAGGTACCTTATCCCATTATATTTTCCATCTGTTTTGTCTCTCAGAGATTATTGCAGCAGCTTAAGAGTTTGATTTATTTCCACCAAGGCAAAGGAAGAGAATCTGAGAAGAGTCAGAACTGCTTAAAACCACAGTCTTAACTGCTGAAATATTCTATTTATGAAAATGCTTTCTGAATTTATGTTCAAAATCCTCTACCTGATTTGCTGAACGTGAGGAGGAAGAGGGAGCAGGGGATTTTTCCATGTCAGTTCTCCAAAAGTACGGCTGTATTGAATATTTAAATAGAGCATTTGCAGTCAGTGCGTATTGTTACACACTTTTTTCTGGAGAACAACTATTTATGAAAGATTACATTTACCTTTTTATTAGAGTAAAAACAAAATACCGAACGAGTACTGAATTATATTTTCCTGTAAGTTGATGTTGTTTTCTATTTTAATCAAAAACTGTTTGTACCCCACCTTTGCTGCTTTCAAACCCCAACAGCAGTTTTGGTAGAGATATTAAGGGCAGCGTGTTGTCTGGATGATGGTGGTGGTAAAGAAACCCAGAACAAAGACAATATTGGAACAAGTGAGCACCTTTTAACCTGTATTCAATACCTAACTACAAGCCGGATTGCGCAGTCCTTGAGTACCCAAAGACCACTTGTACAAGCAGCTTCGTTCTGCACAATCCCTACGTCTACGTGGACGGCTTAATCCGCTCGCAGAATCCCTGTGCACCTGAAACGTGTCTCCAACTCATAAATAATAGTTTCTTGCCGGCACAGAGCCTCAGTTCTGGAGGCTGATTTATGGACCTTCAGGAAGAGCGGGCCAGCCCTCGAGGCCGGAGCCCTAACTCTCCATATTATAATCTCCAGGAGGATATAAAAGTGGTGAAGCTGAAACCTTGATCTTCTTGTGTTCAGGAGACTCTTGCTCCTGGGAGGAGGACCTGTCCCACCAGCTCCCAACTGCTCACCCCAAAACCCACCCTAATTCTCAATTTCATCTCCGAAGCTTTTCCAGAGCGTTGCCAGCACTTTTCAGTCTTTCTATGTTTTGATTCAGCACTCCCAGCAATTATTGTCTCGGCACCTACTTATTCAGAATGAAACTTAAAAATGTAAAAATTATTTGTTTCCAAAATCTCTTCTCTGTGCATAGACCTATGGGTCTGTCCTGACTTCTGGGCAGAGGTGGAGCTGACTGGTTTCTATTAATATCAGTGTACTGAAATATGCTATATATCAGTTAGTGTAGTTGGTTAATACTGGAAAATCAGCTAGTAGTAGAAGGTTTACTGTGAAATAAATGGCGGATGCAAATTTAGCGTGCCTGAAAATGGAAAGGGAGCTCAAGAACTGTGTGTCACGGCCATTTCGTCATAGGCACACAGTCCACATATCTGTAAGAGAGGTCACAGGGGTTTCTTGTTAACAAGGGGAAAAAAAAAAAAAATGTTATCTATTAGCCTGATCAGAAGACTATTCATCAAAAGTGATCTTTTCATAATGGTAAAGTGGTGTGTTTGGGGCTTGGGTTGTTTATTTCTTTCTCTGTTGCCTGACAGCAAGTTTCTTGAAAAATGTAGATTCTAGTTGAGGCTCTATGGCTAGGTTTAAACACTGATTCTGTCTTTCCTTTATATCAACGAACACTTTAGGATTTGATACAAGCAACAGTGTGAGGATTTAGAACAGGCATCCTATGAAGACCTTTTCTTTCTGGTGAGTAGCTCATGCCTATATGAACAAAGAGTAAGTCACTCTGATCCTGACTGAATATCTCAGATACCAGGAATGCCTATAATCCTGTGAGGATATTACATGCTGTACTTTTGTACACTTAAAAGTCCCTTTGTTCTGAAAAATGTGCAAAAATAATTTTGGTTTGGGATTGTTGGGTTTTTTTCCCTAGAAAAATGGAGACGGGTTACCCGAGCAATGGTTGAGGAGAGGACTCTAATCAGGGCATCTCAATGGCATTTGAAGGTAATAAAATGAATATTGGATGAGTGAGCGTGTGAATTGGTACCAGCACCAAATCTCTTGATACATTCTCAGCAAGTTAGAAGTTGCAGCACGTTTGAAGCTGTGACAAAGAAGGTGTGACAGTTAAAAAGTAAATATCAAAAATAAAATAAATCTTTGAACAGGCTGAACTCTAAATAATTAAAACTCTCCAAAAGTGTAAGAAGTAAAGCAGAAATAATTGTTGGTGCTAATATTTAAAAGCTATGAAATGCCTGCATGTGTGCATGCATCTTTTTTTTTGAGATGTCTGATTTCACACGACAGAAAGTTATCACCCCCAGACTGGTATTTTTGGAACTGCTCAGTGTCTAATCAGTTAGAGATAGTAGTTAACAATTACAAGCCTGAAGCCTGGAAATAAAAGTCAGCAGACGCTCAGCAGCTGCCCACCTTACCAACTCCAATATGCTTTTAATGGCACCACAAGCACCTTTAACTTTTGCTTTCAACCCCTACTAGCAAGGAGTTGGACAGGTCAGTGGGAACACACGGAAACCCAAATCGTGAGTGCTATCCTGGATTTTAACCTAGAGGCACAACAGCCATTTCATTCTATAACCCCATAAATATTTCTACAAGCCTTCTGTTGTAATATTGCTTGATGTTTTTGTGTTCTCTGGAAGAGCTTTTTTTTTTTTTTTTTTTTTTTTACCCCTTAATTTTGCAAAAATTATAAGAAAGTATTGGGATAAGATGATGATGTAGTTGCGAGTCAGGATTTGTGGAGGAACGAGGGAGAGCAGCGGCACTCTGTGACAGCAGAAATAAAAGCAGAAGCAGGGAACTACGTTGCAATCTACATCCACCAGAAACACCTAAAATCTGAGAGAGACCCAGAGCTGCACCGGGCCCAGCTCTGGAGGGCAAGCTTGGGGAATCACGCCGTGCTTGCGGGGGACGGAGAGGTGGGGAAGCAGGGGGTGAAGTTTCTGAGCATCACGATTCTGCCGCGATTCATCCAAGATGGGCTGCTCACCCACGAGGCAGAATATATCTGCGTTTTTCCTTCCCCCCCTGCCCTCCTTTTTTTTTTCTTTTTATTTTCTGTTGCTGGAGGGCTTTTCTGTTGAGTCAGTGAGTTGAATCACCCCCCCAGCAGGGTCAGAGAGGAGGCGCAGACAGCCCAGGGAGGGACACAGGAGAGGTGCAAAGAGGGAACGGGGACTGGGAGGAGCTGTGAAGCTGGTGTGTCCCAGCTTCTGCGACTTCATCTTGAGCCTGGTGCTGAAGGGGCTGCCTTGGTAGCCTTCGAGCTGAGGCCTCAAGGTCCTGCCATGGGCGTCAGTGGCTTCAAAGTTGCCAAAAATAGGTGTGAGCAAGGTATTTCCAGCTGGCATCCACAGCTCCCATCCCAAACAAGCGTGTTTGCACTTTTCCCAAACGCTGTTAAAGAGGGGGCCAGCGGAGACATGGGTGTGCAGTATTTAACATGGTCGCAGTGACTGCTTTGATATTCATCCACGTGTTTCCCTGCTCGTTAATCCATGCTCTCCTGACTGTTGATTTAAATCTAGCTTTTTGTGACATTTGGAGACTAATGGAGCATGCTGACCCAGAAGGAAAGGCTGCCTGATACGGTATTTGTAAATCAGAGCCTATTCATTCTTGCATACGATCCCTCGCTTGTGTAGACGTGGCTTCTGTAGCAAAAAATAGAGATAAGTAGAAAAAGCTGCTCAAGGAGAAGACTCACTGTACACGTTACGACAGTCAGGAGAGGGATTAATCCTGGCAGTCATTCCCTAGTATTTGTTAAAGCGGATGATGCGCGGTGACGATGGCAGCCGCTCCTTTCCGTAGCGCTGCTGAGGAAACGTTGCCTGCAGTAGCAAAACGTCTCACTAGGAAGGGGACACATTTGTGCTGCTCTCGGAGACGGTGGCACGGCCTTTCCGTTTCTCCAGGGGAGGCTCTTGAAAAGCGTGAGTTAGTAAGGTGTTACGTTTATGTATGGTGCCACAGAAACGTTCGTTACCTGTAGGTTTGATCGTACCTGTGAGCTAGAAACTATGAATTATGTTACCTTTGAAGGAACAGGCTTGAGATTAGGGGTTTGGGCCACAAAAAAAGGATTTAGGTTGTCTGCGACCAACATTAGGCTGCCTAACTCCTGGTACTTCCATGTTAGTGGGGTCAACGGCCTTTCCCGGAGTACGTATCTAAGCCCTTTCTTTAGACCTTTTTCAGAATCCGCGGAGAAAGAGCGAGGCTTTCCTTCTGCTTCACTGAGTGTGTTGCTTTAATGTTTCTGTGTAGCTTAGGCAAAAGGGAGCTCGCACCATTCAAAGCAGCACTCGAATCACTGGGCTACTTGAGGAAAAACTATTTCCCAGTCACTCCTTTTGAATCTGCTGTATTTGACATAGAAGTACTAAACACGAGTGGGAGAGAATAAAAAGATTTGATATCTCAAGGCTGGCGATGAATGGTGGTGGTGATAGGAAGTCTTGGCTAATTGTATCTATGCTGGCGATTTTTTTTTTTTTCCCTTTCTTTTTTTCTTTCATCTAGTAATTGAACAAGCTGCTAAAAGAACCTTAGGATTAAATATTGAACAAAATGGTTCCTAAGTAAGTGTCGCAGCTAATGCACCAGAGAGTTGTGCTAGTTTTTCCTCCGCTTCTGGTGTTTGGGGAATGCTCTTGATACAGCTTTGGCTCTCCTGCTTGGCAAACACACAGCCGCTGAGCAGCGGGATGATGGAAAGGCACTTCTGCCTGCAAATCAAGCCGGATAACCCTTTCTAGATCGCACAGATCCGCTCTCGGAGAAGGGGGTGAAGCTGTTTTGTTGTCTCTGCAGAGCGGATGCCCAGGGAACAGGCGGTCTTGCTTTCAGTATTGACTACCTAAAGCTGACTTACTGTCAACAAAGACTAAGAGAGGAAGAGAGACGTAATAAGTAGTTTAAAGAGACAGCCTTGCTGTGACAGAAAAAGGCTTTAGAAGCGATTATATAAAAAGGGTGAGCTTCTATGCAGAGTTAGGGTCCCTGAATGGGTTAAGGAAAAAAGAAGAGGTATTTCCTGTGAGAAGCCTATCGAGTAAAACCAAAATGTAATCAAATTCAGCTTTTTGATGGAAACCGAGTGTGCACCAATAAATATTTTCACTTTTTTGCAGTTCACAGAACAACCGAAAGAAGGTGAATAACGATCACTACCAATTCTCTTCACTGTCATCGATACCTAAGTGCTTTGGTGAAGCAGAGTGCTAAGAAGGGAGTTGGGACTGGACATTTAAAGTCTTAAAATTTACTGAAGTTTCTCCCCAACTTTATTGTAAGTAACGATATGCTCATTTACTGCAGAGTGTGAAGTGTCTGAGCGGCGCTGAATGAGGAGGGCAGCTGAAACGCTGCAGACACAGGCTGTGTTGCTTCAGCTATTGCCAAGGGAAGGTATTTGGCTTGTCAGAGTAGTTTGTATGTAAATTGAGTGGGGTTATTTGTATTTCAGTGTTACTTAAAAGTTAAACAGCCCTTTTAGAAGGATATTCTAGTAAAATCAACACATGCATTCTATCTTCCTCCCAATGGGAAAGCAATTAGAAAAGCAAGGGAAGCATTCCCAAAAAGCATTGCTTTACAGACAGGTTTGAAGTATTTGGGTGTTTTTAATCTAATAATAATCACAGAATTGTTTAGGTTGGAAAAGACCTTCGAGATCATGAGTCCAACCGTTAACCTAGCACTGCCAAGGCCACGACTAAACCATGTCACCAAGTGCCACATCTACATGTCTTTTAAATACCTCCAGGGATGGTGACTCAACCACTTCCCTGGGCAGCCTATTCCAATGCTTGGTGACCCTTCCTGTGAAGAAATATTTCCCAATATCCAATCTAAACCTCCCCTGGTGCAGCTTGAGGCCATTTCCTCTCATCCTATCACTTTTTACTTGGGAAAAGAGGCCGACCCCCCACCTCGCTACAACCTCGCTACCTTTCAGGTAGTTGTAGAGAGCGATAAGGTCTCCCCTCAGCCTCCTCTTCTCCAGGATAAACAAGCCCAGCTCCCTCAGCCGCTCCTCATCAGACTTGTGCTCCAGGCCCCTCACCAGCTTGGTTGCCCTTCTCTGGACACG
>JAVJGG010000007.1:10196520-10221285 GCA_035590195.1 Aviceda cuculoides
ATTTCTGATACAGGCCAGGATGCCGTTGGCCTTCTTGGCCACCTGGGCACACTGCTGGCTCATATTCAGCTGGCTGTTGACCAACACCCCCAGGTCCTTTTTCACCCGGCGGCTTTCCAGCCACTCTTCCCCAAGCCTGTAGCGCTGTATGGGGTTGTTGTGACCGAAGTGCAGGATCAGGCACTGAGTCTTGTTGAACCTCATACAGTTGGCCTCAGCGCACTGGATGTAATTCCATTTACCACCACTCTTTGGGCCTGGCCATCCAGCTGGTTTTTTTACCCAGTGAGGAGTACGCCCATCCAAGCCATGAGTAGCCAGTTTCTCCAGGAGAATGCTGTGGGAAATGGTGTTAAAGGCTTTACTAAAGTCTGGGTAGACAACATCTACAGCCTTTCCCTCATTCACTAAGCGGGTCACCTTGTCGCAGAAGGAGATCGGGTTAGTCAAGCAGGACCTGCCTTTCATGAACTCGTGCTGACTGGGCCTGATGACCCGGTTGTCCTATACATGCCCTGTGATGGCACTCAGGATGACCTGTTCCATAGACTTTCCTGGCACTGAGGTCAGGCTGACAGGCCTGTAGCTCCCCAGATCCTCCTTCTGGCCCTTCTTGTAGGTGGGCATCACATTTTGTAACTTCCAGTCAACCGGGACCTCCCTTGTTAGCCAGGACTTCTGATAAAGGATTGAAAGCAGCTTCGTGAGGACTTCTGCCAGCTCCCTCAGTACCTTTGCGTGGTTCCCATCTGGCCCCATAGACTTGTGTCTAAGTGGTGTGGCAGGTCACTAACCATTTCCTCTTGGATTATGTGGCTTTGTTCTGCTCCCCATCCTTGTCTTCCAGCTCAGGGGGCTGGGTACCCGGAGAACAACTAGTCTTACTATTAAAGACTGAGGCAAAGAAGGCAGTAAGTACCTCAGCCGTTATTACCATGTTTCCCCCTGCACTGAATAAAGGATGGAGATTCTCCTTAGCCTTCCTTTTATTGCTAATGTGTTTGTAGAAACATTTTGTATTGTTTTTTATGGCAGTAGCCAGATTAAGTTCTAGTTGGGCTTTGGCGCTTCTAATTTTCTTCCTGCATAACCTCACGACATCCTTGTAGTCCTCCTGAGTTGCCTGCTCCTTCTTCCAAAGTTTATAAACTCTCCTTTTTTTCTTGAGTTCCAGCCAAAGCTCTCTGTTCAGCCACGCCAGTCTTCTTGCCCACCAGCTCATCTTTTGACACATGGAGATGGCCTGCTCCAGCCCCTTTAAGGCTTCCTTCTTGAAGAATGTCCAGCCTTCCTGGACTCCTTTGCCCTTCAGGACTGCATCCCAAGGGACTGTCAGCCAGGCTCCTGAACAGGCCAAGGACTCTGGAAGTGCAAGGTAGCAGTTCTGCTGACCCCCCTCATTACTTCTCCAAGAATCAAAACTTATCATTTCATGACTGCTGTGCCCAAGACAGCCTCCAACCACCGCATCACCCACAAGTCCTTCTCTGTTCACAAACAACAGGTCCAGCAGCGTGTCTTCCCTGGTTGGCTCACTCACCAGCTGTGTCAAGAATTTACCTTCCACACACTCTAGGAATGTCCAAGACTCTTTCCTCTCTGCTGTATTGTATTTCCAACAGACATCTGGTAAGTTGAAGTCCCCCATGAGAACAAGGGCTAGCGTTTGTGAGACTTCTAGCTGCTTATAGAATATTTTGTCTGCCTCTTCATCCTGGTTGAGTGGTATATAACAGACTCTCACCATGATATCTGCCTTGTTGGCCTTTCCCCTGAGTCTTATCCATAAACACTCAATTCTTACATTATCATCATCGCTATGTTCCGGACAATCAAACCCCTCCTACCATACAGGGCTACACCACCACCTCTCCTTCCTTGCCTACCCCTTCTGAAGAGCTCATAGCCATCAGTTGCAGCACTCCGGTCGTGCAGGTCATGCCACCATGCTTCTGTGATGGCAACTGTCATAGTTTGGCAGCTGCACGATGGCTTCCAGCTCCTCCTGTTTGTTGCCCAGGCTGCGTGCATTGGTGCAGATGCACGTCAGTTGGGCTATTGATCCTGCCACCTTTATGAGGGGAGAAGCTCGAATTCCTACGTGACCATTCTCAGGCACTTTTGTGGTTTCTAACACATCAATAACACTCGCATCTTTGCTGCTGCATGGATCTCCATCTCCTCCCTCCACTGGAGATGGAAGACCGAGGGACCTCACTAGCACACCGTCCCTCAAACATTGGCATGCCACCCCCGGGCTTATCTCTAGCGAGCCTGGTTTTATCCCTTTCCCTCTTCAAATCTAGTTCAAAGCTCTTTCAATGAGCCCTGCTAACTTCTGCGCAGAGATCCTTCTCCTCCTTTGAGGCAGGTGTACCTGCCGTGACTTGATGTCTCTTTTGTCTTTGTAGTTCACTCCCTCATGGTTTAAGCATAGAAAATTGTGTATGAATCTTCTATTTTGTAGCAGTTCCTGAAAACGTTGCTATTGTTATTTTTTTTTCCTGTTGCACAGTAGGGAAAAGATGCAGAAGATAATTTGTTTGCCTGTTCATATCTTACGTATTCTCAAGAGCTCAATAAGGAATAAAAAATTCCAGAAATACAAATCTGGATTTGTAAGCATGGCTTAACAGGATCTTTCTTAGCTAATTTTCTAAATATTGGTAGGCAGTCCAATGTGATTACACTTCTAAGGTGAAGGTTGGCAGTTATATGATCAAAAATGCTGGATTTCATTAGTTCAGTCAGCCCGTGTTCTGTGTGGATCAGAAAATACTGGGTGAAATCCTGTGGCTTGTGCTATGCAGGAAGGCAGAAGAGCAGATCTTAGTGGTTCACGGTGCTCTTGGGATGTATTTTTGAGGATCTGTCAGACTTTGGGAGTCAGGCTCCCAGAGGACAAGAAACACACAAGTAGTTGTCTTTTGTGATTTTTGTTGTTTTTTTTTTTTTTTTTTAAATGTGTATTTTAGCATCACATGGGAGATCTGTTGCAGAGCACAAATCTTACTCTCCAGGGCAGCTGTGATTGTCCTTCTTCAGTTTCCTGTTCTATGCACGATGTAGTTTACAACCCCTGCTGCAGGTGGAACTCTGATTTTTATAGACAACTCCCTCCCACCTGACTGCAGTCCCAGAGGAGGACCATTCTAGCACTTGATGAGACACATTATACTGGAAAAACAACCTATCGTCGTATAGTCAGGGACAATAGTAACGCGTAAGGTGTCTGAACAAAGTCCACACGGACCTCTGTGACTATGATATATTCAAACTTTTGAAAGCAAAACCTTAATGGGTTGTTTCACGCCTTGTCTGAAACTTGTTCCGCCTCTGAAGAGCAAACTGTACAACAGCTTATAGTGCCATGCACATAGACCCCCAGCAACAGCGGACCTTTAAGTCACCCGCATCCTTCTGTCCCCTCCACCAAGCTACAGGAGTAGGTGACAGCACTAAGCAGTCGTCATCTCCAGTACTAAATCCTACTCCCAGCCTATTTACCCAGCAAGTCTGGCCTTACTGCTCTGCATCCAGCATGCTGCTCTGTTCCCCTTTTCCATGTGACTTCTGGCTGCTTGTCACCTCCATACTCCATCAGAATTTACTCTCTCGGTCCCTCGCCCAGTCCCAGATGTCCTGTGGGCCCTCAAAGCTCCCATTACCAGTGCTTCCCACCTGAACACCCCCACTCGGGTGCCTAGGTGACTCCTGACACCACATGTGTTCCTATTTGTCCCCCTCTTTCCACCTGGGCTCTTCATCTGCCACTCTCCTTTCTGTCCTTCAGCAGGAACCAGAGCATCGACCCTCAGTTTTGCCAGATCAGGGTGGGTTCAAAAGCTGCAAACACCCCGTGTTACCAATAACCTCACAGGCTAAAACAAAAGAAAAAGCATAATTCTGTCATTGTGCTTGCCTTTTCTTACAACCTTTTCCTTGCTCATTCCTCCTCTCGAGTCAGTGACTTTGTTCATCATTCCCTCTTGTTCTGTCTTGTGCACGCTTCACAGTAATTCAGTCAATTAGCTGACTCAAAGATATAGTCATACTAGCTGTTATTTCAGATTTTGGAACTCTTTCATGTAAGAGGCGAGCACTTTTAGCTGTCGGTGGTTCTTATGAATGAAATGAACTTTTACCTGTGATAGGTGGTATTTCAGTGGAATATCTATGAAAAGAAAAGAAAGCTTGCACTATACGCAAAACCAAACTCTGTAAGCCTAATGAAACTTAAAAAAAAAGAGATGTCTGCTTTGTTCTAAGATACGGTCTGAAAAATCACTGTATCAGTTGAATGAGTCACACCTGAAATTTCAGTTGAGATTTTCAGGGGCATTCTTATGTAATATCTTCACATGCTGTGGAATTTTCATGTGGTGAAAAGTGAATTTGTCATCAAATTAGCTACTGTGGACGTTACGCTGTCCATAATATAATCACTTCACAATCACTTCACCATCACCCGTTCTCTCCGGTTCCCAAAAGAAATGTCACTATCTAAGGCCCTCTTTTCTCGTCATTAAATTGGTGAAGTTCAGTGCAGAGTTCTGCAGTATTGACTTTGAAATGCATGCTTTTGACTTTTGTATCTTGTTTCTTGAAGAGCCTATCAACAGAGTGGATCTCAACAAAGTCTGCCTTGGTAAATACCTCTGGCTGTCACTGTTACTAAGATGTTCTAACTTGGATGATTTCATTTCAGTCCCTTTGTAAAAACAGATTTGTTTTTCAGACCTTTTCCCCCTTGAGACCACAACGATGTAAATGTGAACAATGCTCTGTGCATTTATGCATGTGCGTGTCTCGGAGCCTAGAGGCAGAATTTCTCATAAACATTTCCGAGTTTCAAACAAAAACAGGTTTTCACATTAAAGGCTCCTTTTTATGTTTGCAAGAAAGCGCTGTCTGAGCTAGTTGTGCTCAGTCAAGAGCACTTCATTAGGTAATTCTTCTCTCAACTGTGTACTCATGAACGATTCCCGTTTGACCTCAGAGAAGGATATATGTATGTGAAGTCAACGAGCTCTTGCAGTCCTAGGAGGAGTCGTCCTGTTGGAAACTATTAACAACTACAATAACAAATATAGTACTTTTAAAGCTGCTTCCTGAGGTTAACAGCTAAAGGCCATTTGAGATCCCTGCTCCATTTTCCATTATATCATACTTAAAAGAGAGTGGTGTGGTATCTAGTCCCTGTGGAGAGATGTGCGCTAGCTGTAATAACCCCACAGCGGTTAAGTTTGTCAGGGGACTGCAAGACACTGTATAGATATCCGGTATAGATAAGTTTGTAGTCGTAACAGTGCAATGATAAATCAATAGCAAAGCAGCTGCTCCTCCTTCTCTCTTCCATTCCCCATCTCTCCAAAAAAGCCCAGCCCCCAACCTTTCTTAGTTTCTTTTTATTTTTTTCTATTTTTCAACAATGGCTGGTGCCGTGGCCTGAGTTCAGCAAGAACCGCCTGCTTGCTCCAAGTGTACTCATCTGGCTAGGTTTGACTGGCTCAGCCTGCTTTATTTGACCACTTAAGAGAAACCTACAGGCAGTTTCATCTCCAAAAAGCAGCTCAAATTCTGTGTTCATTTATAGCCTGTATTGTCTGCAGGTATGGCTTTATTTGCAGCCTGGCACTTGGAAGTGGTTTTGCAGTTGTTGTTCCCTGGCTTCACCTCATCAGTTTTAAGTTTTCATTCTGCCTGGAATAGAAATGTTATCTTATCTAATGGGAACTCTATTTTAGAAGTGAATAACAGAAGCTGAAGAGATCCTGAATGTCACTTTTGCTGGTTTTTTTCAGACCATGGAAGTATTACACTGTTCAGCACACCAAAGGCAGTGCTAATTCTGAGAGCTTCCCTCCCACCCTGGTGTTTACGTGAGGCAGGCTAGGCTACTAGTTTATAGGAAACTGTAGTAAGTTTTTAGTCTAAAGGACAAAACCAGCAGGTAGTATGTGTATAAAGAATATTGTTTTTTCTAGTGTTGTTGGAAATAGTGTAACTGCTGGATGGCGGCCAATCGCTATCAGAGTTAGAGCTTTTATCTTTAGATGCTGATGGCATTGTAGACCAATTTACAATGCCAACAATTTGGCTTTTGTCTATTTAAAAGACAGCTGAAGACTAATGAGCAACCAACTCCAGTGACCTTTGAAAACTGCAGGCATCTTCAGCCTGCTGAAAAATAAGTCCACAGTTCAAAAATCCAGAGCCATTATCTTCGCACAGTACAAAAAAAGCATAAGAGCGTGGAAAGTTCAACCCCATATTCCTCATCTTATTTTGTGGGAGTTATTCTTGAACATGCAAGACCCCACATATTATTCCTATGGGTGCTTACTTCTGACAACTTCTTTTGTAATATGTCTGGTGTTATCATTCTTCTCTCTTTAATAATGACCTGCTGTTATTCAGAAATAGTTAGGCTACAGTGGCCTAGCCTATTTTAGATCAACAAAGACTGGGCTTTTTAGAGCTGAACTGTGCGAGTGTTTTTTAAAACGCTCTTTCTTTTGAAAAAATCTGATGTTCTCAGAAACTTTAGTTTCTACGTTTGCTATAACAGGTTATATGCTGCTGATGTGTTGGGGTTTTTTAAATAAAGTGTTTTCCAAACAAATAGCAAAATTCCCCATAGATACCAGGGTCTCAGAAGTAGTGCTAAACATCTGGCTTGTCTCTGTAGACTGCATCATGTGGCAGCCGAACTATCTGGTTCAGTGCCGTGCCTGTCTCCCAAATATATTCAAAACATCAGCTTTTCTTGGAGAACATTTGGTAAAAGCTTCCTTCATTGCTTTAAGCTAGTTCCCGTGTGGATATTACTTCTTCAGATCGATGTGAAATTATTCAGATTAGAAAAAAAGTGAAGTTGTCAACATTTGCGTACAGAACACAATACTGCATTGCAATTACACGCGTAGGACAAGGAAAATGCCAATAGCATGTAATATACTTTAATTCTAATTTTTTTCCTTACATTTCTATCTTTAATAGAATACTTTCTGGTCCAGAAGACCCATTTTTCTAAGAAAAAGTATTTATATTACTGAATTCAATCAGCAGTTCTCTCTTACCTAAGCAGACAAATGCCTGTCATGTAAGTCCAAAACACAGCCAATAAAACTAAGTTCTTGACTGTTGTCCCCATTTCAACAGCTTTATGTCAATGTGATTTGGTAAAGAAAGCAAGGTTGCACCAAGGAAAAATTACTGCGCATGTAGCGTAAAGAACAGGCTGAACAAAAAAATTGACTTTTTGTACAAGTGTAACTAGTTATTTTATGAAGTCATAATGAACTGTCAGTTAATTCTTCATTATGAGGAAATACATTGTGACATAAAATGTGCACTGTGACTAGGTCGAATGTGTATACTGCTGTTCAATGGCTACATTTTGCCTAAATTTCTATTTTTTAAATGCTTTTATCTCATGAATCATTGAATTTTGAGAGCTCTTTTAGACTTTATTTTATTCAAGAAAAACCATACTTAAAAATAAGCTGAACTTCTTTAGAAACTTTGAGGCTCCTTTCCATCTCACCTAAACGGACTGCAACCCATATCAGAGAAGCTCTACAAAAATTCCCTTTGTGGTAGATTCATGTGTCTTAGTTGGGGTGACTGTTACAGAAATTCCCATTTTCTCACCATCAAGGCTACAAAGTTTCTAATTATAAGGTTAAAGAGCTATTTAGGGAAAAAACAAACAAAAAAACCCAACCAAAACAAACCAAACACCAAACTCAACAACTATCTTTTTTCTGACATTTGCATTCCACAGTTAAAGCTTTTTCATGGCCACCTTCCTCAGACAATCACCTTGTGCCGTTCAGTTTGGTCTTTCAGGACATTTCTGCCCTTCTCCAGAGCTGGAGACCCTTCTACGTACGTCCTTCTGCCATCTAACAAAATAGAGCTGGATGTGCTACTGCAGTCGGGAGGGTTGCCGAGGTAAGCTTTTCGATCCTCAACTTTTTCTAAGGTGCACAACTCTTCTGTAACGTGGGTACTTCTGTGCTATGCTGCGTCCTTCGTTAAGATTTCTATCAGTAGCAGGTGGCTAATAGCCACCCACTCAATACTATCGTTAATCCAAGACTTGATGCTTCTTTTGCTCTATCAGATTAATTGCATGAAAAGGCACACGTACTAAATTGCAATTGATGCTGACCCGGTTAACAAGTGCCAGTGATGTCTTGTTTAATTTATAGTTAGAGAGAAGATCACTTCCCATTTTTATAGAAAACATGTATTCTGTAACTGTACAGTTTATTGCTGTTTGGTTTATAATTTATCTGCAGCAATGGGATCTTTCAAAACCTTCTGAAAGACACTCGCTGAATTACAAATTCTCTGCAGTTGCATTGTCTTCTGATTCAATCGCACAGAATAATGTGACCCATTGCTCTTATCTGTGTCAATTTTATTGCATTATATGTATGTCATGAACGTGGTTTGTGGTTGAAGAGGGAATTGTACTGCCACAGGATGATAGTGAAAAAGCATAATTAAGAGGCAAATCGTGAACATGCTTTATTATGGTCTAACAGCCATGCTAATAGCCTTGCTTTACATTTATGTGTAAAAGGTACTTTAAGAGGCAATGTCTTAAGAAATAAAATTTAATTTTGACATCAGGATGCTGTTATAACTTACATAACCTGTAAATGATGTAAAATGGCTGTCTAGCATATACATCGACTTAGAGACACAAATAGCAAGAACCTTGACAGTGGGGAAGCATCAATAACCATTGCTTTTAGTGCCAGGGTAACGTTTTGTACCTGGTGAAACAATATTTTTCCATTTAAAGAGCTCTTCACCTTTATTTGCAGTGGGGGTATTACTGCTCATATAAATGGCGACAAGAGGTTTTCACCTAGATATACCTGTGGGAATAAAAGGAAAAAACCACACATTAAGCTATACTATCCGTCTTTGTGAAATGTGGCCCCGGAGAAGGGAGAGAACTGGTGTGGGTATGAACCTGCGCTTTAGAAAGGCACTCTACCTGTCCTTCCACCCATCTGTTCATCACCCAGGGAATTCCTCTCTTTCCAGTGCCTATGGAAACAGAAGAACTAAAGAAAGATGAACGACTGTTGCGTGAAATTTCCTTCCAGGGAACTAACTGCAAATTGCAGTGGTTATTAATACCAGTAATTCAAGTCTAATCAGGGAAAAGTAAGAACAAACATTTACTTTTCATCCTGCAATCTATGTTGGGGCTAGAAAGCAAGAACTCTTTTTCTTTTTTTGGCACTGGTTTTCATTTTCTTGACTTTCTTGGGTTTTTTAAGGAAAACTATGGAAGCCATCTCAGGAAAAACACCATTGCCACCTGGGAAATGGAGAATCAACGGTGAAGTCTAGGCTGAAAAATGGGCAGAGAAAGGGCTCCCAGGTCCGAGATGGGTGGCTCTACAGGAGGATGTATGTGGCGTAGGCTGTTCCTTTCCCAGGTTTTTAGCTAGGGAGTTCTCCCTTGTGCGCATAGCTTTACTCCTGACTGCTGGTGATTCTGGATATTCAGTCTCACGTTGGCCAGTATATTCAATTTCCTATATTAATGTATGTCTTCTCTTTGCTTAAATCATGCCTTATGCCAGTTGATTGTTCAAGTGGGAGAAATTAAATACACGGTTTTGAAGTTACCCATTTTCCACATCCAAAACGCTTTCGGGCAACTGGGTTGAATGTTTTCGTTTAAGCTGCAATTATATTTTACAGATGAAAAATGAAATGGTAAAAGTACAATTTCCAGCAGGTTCCTGCTGAACTTTGAACATGAATGAAAGGACAAACTGTGATAATTTTATTTGTGATGAATGTTATCTTACTCCACGTCACAAGATGCTATTAAAAGCAAGCAATAGCTTCATATTCTGGTCTAGTGCTGATTGACACATTCAGTTTGAAAGTCATATGGTAAAAATCTACATACTGATCCTACCATGAAAGAGTTAATTACCTTGCAATAGGTAATAAATTCACTCTGTTGTATTCAGTAAAGTAGATATATATTTTAAATAGCATTCATCTTTAGCTTGTATTTTGCTAATTTTGTACACTTCTATATTTTATATACCATTCCTGCTGACCTCCCAAGATTACCAGTGCAGATATTTAGCAAGCTTCCCTCCCAACACTGTTTTATTTTTATTGAGGTGTTTTTACTTTGTAACCAGTCAGCCTGTAATTCCAATAAGCTGTGTCGAGGACTCACCATGCCAGATCCTGTCTTTGTGACATATTTGGAACTAGTGCACTCCAGAAATAACAGTGAGGAGTTAAAAATGCTATCCAAGAAGACACGGTAACATGCAGCTATCTAAAGAGAACTGCTATCTTCATTAATACAAAAAGCGATAGCATTTATTAAATTTGAGAAAAACTAGAAGCTATCTCTTTTTATTTAATACAAACAATTATGTATATTATTTTGATAGAATAGCTTTGACAAGCTCCTCAGATGGTTTAAACAGAATTGTTATACACATATCTGACTCTGTTACTGTTAAGAGGCTCAGTTGATTTATTAGTACAGTATCGCCTTACACTTGGTTTATTCTTTGGACATGTTTCCGGAGGGTTTAGTTTCACAGTCTCTTGGGCACCGCATTTTGTTGACTAGCCATCGTCTAAACTTGGCCAAGAGCAATCAGATGAGCTTTCTGCCCGAGCTCTATAAGCTACATCTGTTCTCAGTAATTGACAACACAGTAATCCTCCCCCAAAACTCCTCCTTGGGGCATGTTATAGCCTCATTTGCCCTGCAAATTCATCGCTTAGTTGGCTCTGCAGATCAGTCACCTGCCTTGTACATTATTTCAGCAAAACTTCCAGTGCTATGGAAGAGAAGATGTGGTTGGAGAGAAAGAGGGGGCATCACGAACAACAGAAAAACAAGACTGACAATCAGGGACATTTAGCAGTACTAAGAGGATACATCTCGGATAGCACAGGCCCATAGCAGTTGCCCT
This sequence comes from Aviceda cuculoides, assembly GCA_035590195.1. Taxonomy (NCBI): domain Eukaryota; kingdom Metazoa; phylum Chordata; class Aves; order Accipitriformes; family Accipitridae; genus Aviceda; species Aviceda cuculoides. Next base: position 10,207,512 of record JAVJGG010000007.1, read on the forward strand.
GTTTTCTCCATGAAAGTCAAGGCATTTGGATTTCAACCGGTCACTTCTTCTGTACAGTGTTTGTACCGTTGTAGAGGTCACGTCTCAAAAGAAGGCATTCGATGAAACTGCAGAGATGCAGTCACGTTTTCCGTTTTCTACTGCCGTGAAACATAAGGAAAAGAAAAGGAAATCTGTCACACGTAACCATAGCTTTGTTATTGCTATCTTATCTGTAAATCAATTTTCGGTAATTAAGAATCCAATGGGGAAAGAGAACGTAAACTCCTAGCAACAGAAAGGGAGATGGTAGGTTGGGCTTATATCCTCAGCCTAACAGAAGGTTACCTCATTTTAATATTGTATGAAATAATAGTAATAATATTTGTGAAATGATAGCAAAGGGCGTTGTCTTTCTTCCCATAACGTCAGTTTAGTATGAGTGCTCTGAAGGTTAGATAAGGTAATTTCTTTTTTACTGAGCTAACTTCACCATTCTCCATCTTCTAATCATTTTATATAAGTTTGTCTTTTACCTGAGGTGTTTGCGTTGTCTCTTTCTACCTTTGTTAATGGATTTCTCTGTGAGCGTGTGACGGCTGAAAAGCAACCCGATGAGGTGGCTACATAAATTTGGAAATCTCTTCTTGAAATCTGTGGTACAACCCGTGTGCTGTTGTGTGTCCAAATGGATTTAGTGTATCATAACGCTCCTAGAAAAACAAAAGGACAAAGAAGATGGGATTGCTAAGGGAGACATTAGATTTCATTTCACACTGGTAATAGTTTAGCGATGTGTGCTGAGCAAAATGGGATTCAATTCTGCAGCACTCCTCTTTTTTATTGCTGCGCTAAGTGATTTCAATATCCAGTCTAAAGTGATATTGAGAGTGTTCGATAGAATGGGGATGAAATCAGGGAACGCTGGAGGCTCAGAGGAGGCCACAAATCTCAGGTTGACTCGACAAAGCCTTTCGGAACCATCCCACCTGACCTTAACCCGTCTTATTTAACCTGGAGGCTGCTGGTAAGTACTTTGCAAGGTAAGATATTGTTTTGTGTTAAAGGGAACTATGCAGCTAGATTGCATTTTGGACATCAATTGATGTTACCGTAGTTATGGCTTTGGCCGTGAACTTACCGCTTTCAGAAACGTTTATGGCTAAAAGTTTATTGCCCAGCTGTTGCCGCCTGGTAGACATAGCATAACTGGGCAATGGTTTAAACCCTTTAACCTTTCAATTTATGACTGTTGAAAGCAGATGAGGTTTGCTATACAAACACGGAGGCTTACGTGTAGTCCACAAGACAACGGTCACAAATAATCTACTTGGGTACCACTTATCAAAACAAAGAAGCTCCTTTCTGCCATGATGTATATTTGGCTTCTGGTAAACACGCAGCTAAAAAAGGTGAGTGCTGTTACTTGTTCTACATATTTAACAATATCAATTATCGGAGCAATCTCGCAGTGTCTTGAATGTTAACTGTTAATAATTCGCATTGTTTAATAGTGTGCAGTGTAGGATCCTAAATCAAATTACGTTAGGAGCCTGAGGGGCACCAGCGGAACTGTTGAGAATCTTTCTTTTGGCTTCTGCAGGTGTCGTACAGGAAGAGTGAAGTGAGGGCAATGCAGAAGGAAGCATCAAAGGTAGCTGCTCTGTAGGTGCATATATTAGTGAGAGTTTCACAGTTCTGGTTTTGTGCTCAGTGTAACAGGGTTACTCATCAAAACAGGGTTTTTTTCTGCAAGAAAGGCTCAGGAGCTACACTGTACTGTCCTCGTTAAGCTTGTGGAACCATTTAGATTTCTAGACATCATCTCATTTTCTCTAACCAAGTACTGAGTTGTTGATAAAGTGCCATAAAATTGAAAAACCAAACTAAAACCAACCAACATTTGAGAGGATTTGAAATCCATGTCTCCATTAAACAACCTTGGCTTTTTTTTTTCTGGAACCAAACAGCTATGAAATGATGTTAGCATAAAATATTTTATACTGTTTCTATGAATTCTCTGAGAGCAAACTTCTGCTTTTGGTCTTCTCCTGTATCTAGCTGCATCATTTTTTTCACTAAAAATTGGTTAAAGTAAATATTACACAAAAGCAGCCGTGGTTTGGTAAAGCCTTAATATGGCTTTATTTAGTACATGTTCTATATTTCCATTTGAACGCGTAAATTGTGTTGTCACTTGACTCGATATGCAAGGGCGTATGAAAAAAGCAAAGTGAGCTCTCAGCACTTCCTCTGTTAAAAATGCCTTCAGCAGCATAGCGTAATTTTGGCTAGACAGCCATTTAGCTTTCATTCGCTGGTCAACAAGTTTGCTTTTAAAAACCTTGACAGAAGAGGCGGGCGTGCGCTCGCGTCTGTTCATGGCGCTCTTCCGAAAGATGCGCCACAAGCTGGCGGGGGAGCAGGGCAGAGAGCCCGGCGTTCCTGCTTATCCCGTCTTCACAACCCGACGTAGCTCCAGGGTACGGAGGAGCTTAAGCCATTAATATTGGTTTCCCCACTAGGCGTTTTATGTAAACTGACAGCTCTGGCAGCAGACGTGACTTTTGCATAGTCATCAATGATGGCTTCTAAAATTTCATTAAAAGTGTAGAATGCACCGACAGCGGTGTACTCGGATTTGAAGGGGTACGGTTTCATTTTTTTACATGTGAGCGGATAATCTACTTTGTGCTGAGATACTTTGCATAGAGCCTGTGCAATAATGTATTGGCTTCTATAGCATCCAGGGACCTTATTTTTAAGAAGCAGAATGCATTTGTAAAATATGTGTTGCTAGTATTATTATTTTTAATTTACCCTTGGCAACTGAATTTTCTTCTCTGCTGCAAAGAATAATGAAACGAGATGGATTTGCTGGATTCTAGTTTACTTTAAAAAAATCACAATGGTAATTTACATGTGTTTCACCCTTACATCAAGATTTTGAATATTTACCATAACTGGATTAGATTCTAGTTATGTGCAGAACTGACTGGAAAATAAACTGGCATCCTGAGTTGCATTCATTCTGCACCAGTGGTTCCCCTGTCAAATTTGTTCAGTGTGGAAGATTTGGCCAAGAGCTGGGTTTGTGTATTACCTGTTACTGCAGGCAAAAGCCTGAAGTACGTGTTGGCCCAAATCCCTGACATATATAAAGAATGACATATTGCTATACAGAGAATAGGAATATTGGAATTAAAATATACTTAGTGTTCGGTCGGGACGAGGGTTGGGGGGGGGAGGATTTGCACCTAGATAGCCAGGATCCCGCATTTGTAGAGTGTGAACATAGCTGCTGAATGGAAGGTGACCTCGGTGTGTGATTTCCAGGTAGTTTCCTTATACTAATCCTGCCCAACGAGGTCTGGGATGGGGGATGCGAACCGCTTGTGCTTCGCGACTGCGCTGCCGCTCGATCAGACAGCAAAAGAGCTTGCTGTTAGCAGTGTGCAGGTATGTTAAAATCTTCCCTTCCGATTGAAGGCGTGTGATTTAGGAGGGACAAAAATTTTAATTTTCCTTTCGTTTCCCTTTACGCTTTTTCTTCCTCACGGGTTTTGTTTGTAGGTGTAGCTAACTATGGGCCTCAATACCCAGTGAAAGTTAAGAAACAAGTTATGGTGTATGCTTGTAAAATATGCATTGTTAACGCTCTATGCTAAGGAAAGATTGTCTTTCTGTACTTATTTTCCATTCCTATTTTCCCAGCTTCAAGTGAAACCTGTTTTTTCAGGTCTTATGCCAGACTACCACTCTGGGTTGCCTTTTATTCTGTGTGGCTCAGATACATCTGACTCTTAAGCAGACCCCAGTCCTGTTCAACATGGGATGTGAGTTTTCCTCGTGTACTGCAGAATGTAGTGTTCTGAGAACATCTGTTCAGGAGTCAAGTCTTTGTTTCACCAGCCATTTTTCACTCTGGTATCAGGCAAATCTTTAGTGGAGAAGTTTAAATCACCTTTTACTCTGCTTTTCACTGTTGCCATCCCCGAGCCGTCGCCTACAAACGCCCTGTCCTTATGTATAGGCCTACGCTATAATCTCACCAACAGATTTGTGTTGATATTCTTGTGGATTTGTATTTATAATTTGTAACTCTCCCTCTCTCCACCTAATAGAGGGAGGAAGGGTCTCAGGGGTAGATTTAGTACAAACGTTTCAGCTTGAGCTAGGTAGATTTGTTAAAAGGCAGAACTAACAGAATTGGATATAAAGCTGTACTAACAAAAATACAAAGTTTTTGAGACCTCTACTAGAGCAGCTACCTTACTTTGCCGCATTGTGCTTCATGGATGTGCATTAACACCCTAAAGCTTGGCATCTTTGGACTGAAGTAGAGAAATTGGGGAAGGCTGTCATTGACATATTCTGGTGTCCCAAATTCTGGTTATCTCCTGGTGCTGTCAACTCATTGGCAGTGAGTTGTGTCACCTCCGACATCACGTGTTGATGAGACTTCTCGGTAAAGTCCACGACATGTCAAGTTGTGCAAGAGGGTCTGTGTCCTCCTCTGCAGGGAAGGGGAGCCCTGAATTGTCTCTGGCCACCTGCACATCTATTTCAACAGCAAACAGATACATCTACCGTCCTCATTCTCTAGCTTTCCTTCACAAAAATGTGGGAATAAGGTAAATATAAAAGCAACCTAATCTGGGCTGAGCTGAAGTAGCAGATACAGGAGGTTTTGCTTCCACGCAGATTTATGCGAAAAATAACACAGCCCTCAAAATAGCAGTAGCAGAGGAGAGAACTAGACGTTTAGGCAGGATTTGAGTGTCCCTGGTGGCTTCAGAGGAAATTGAAGCACTTCACTTGTGTTTCAAACGATAAATAAACTTGCCGACTGAATCCCTTCTCCAACCGCTTGCCGTAAAGGCTGCGACAGGCACCCGTGCCGGCACGGGGGTGCTCGGCATCGCCGCATCTGCTGCCTCGAGGAATGCCGGGGCTGATCCACCCTTCTGTCTCCGTGCCTGCTGGAAGGTGTTTCTCATCAGGTTCCGTGATGCCTTTTTGAGGGCTGGAGCCCGTGAAAATGTATAAGTAACTGGAGGGCAGTATTGTAAACAGTGTGGTGAGGTGTGCGCAGCTCTGTGCTGTGACTCCCAGGGAAGTCTTCAACTGACTTACTAAAAATTAGCCTTACTTTTCCATTATTCTCTCATTAGAGTTGCTTTGCAAGTGATATTGGAGATCAAGATAAGAAAAGAAATTCACGGCTTTTACATCACAAAATTTTGTGATGCAAATGTATGATGGTATCGAGTTATCTTTAAGGAAAAGGGTTAAAAGCAGAAAAGTTCAGAAATAGTGGCAAGGAAGAAAACAGAAAAGCAAAAAGGCTCTAGAAAAAGAAGACAGATGTGAAAAGAGGCTGTTTGGGATGACAGCACACTGCTCTGTGAATTAACAGTCAAATCTTTCTGTCTATCTCATATTGAAAGTCCGGCACCCTCGCTCCTTTTCACCGGTGAAAAGTTTCCAAGACCGCACACCAAGGTAACAGCTCCGTCGTGTGTCCGTGGGTGGTGTCACGGCCAGCCTTGTTTGCGTCAGGAGATTGTGCTGTTGTCACATTCCTCAAGGAAAATTATAGCTTTGGTATACTTAGTTACAGATTTGGTATAAACCTACATGTATCATCCAGTCTGTTGGACATGTTTCATCAGGGAAAAAAATGAAATTAGGAAATGGGAGAATGAAATTGCTTTATTTTAGTATTTGGCCAGCTTATCTGTGGTTAACATGGCAGTGACCATTCTGTTTTAATTATGCTTATGCTGGGCAACTCGGAATAATTTACCCACATGAAGAGTTGCTTCCTAATCCCAGGGAGTTGGAAGTTGTCTTTTGAGCGAATGAACCAAATTACCTTTAGCTAGCTAGAGACTACAGGGAATCTCAGTAATGGCAACGGGCAAGGTGTGCTGGCCTGAATCCCCTTACTGCTAAGAAGTGAACGAGGCTTTAAATGTCTGCTGGACAAGAAACAGAGATGGCACTGGGCACGAGTCTGTTATTTGTACAAAGTCCGTTTTGGATTCAGTGTGAAAGGCAACAGAGAGAGGGGAGAAAGTGAGAAGACAGGCAGGTAAAAGCATAGGAAAATAAATAAAGTGGTTGTCTTGCAGGATGGAATGCCAAGTGGGAAAGAGGAAGAGCTGAAGAAAGAAATTATTTTATGGACACAGGGGAAGCAGAAAGAAAACAAATCAAAAAAGGGGAATTAACGTAACAGGCTTGTATTTTAATATGTACTTTGGATTCCCCCACCACATTCAGGTCTCCTGTGAAACCCTCCTCCTTACAACAAAACTCATTTTTCTTCAAGTCTGCCTCCTTTTGTTCCCACATGAAAACTGGTACAGAAGCCTCAGCAGACAGGCGAGGGTTTCAATGACCAGCTAAGAGCTTTTCTTCCTTGTAGTGTGGGTTTTTTTGTTTGATTGGATTTTGGGGGTTGTTTTTTCTCCAATGCCCTGTTTCAAAAGAGTACAGTGGTGGTTACTGCTCACAGAGCAGATGGATCAAAAGTAGAGTGTAGGCTCCTTCCACAGCAGTCCCCTGACGTGTTTGGGTAATCCTTCCAGAGCACGATTTGCTCCTCAGAGACAATAAAGGTGTTTCATAAAGAAAGAGTGATTTCTTGATAAGGAAATCACCGTTTTAGAAAGTGAATATAATCATGAGAGGTTTATAGTGGCAGCTCTCCCTGCCGTTAGCAGACAAAAATAACGACAGCAGCACTGGTGGGGTGAAGGAACGTCCTGCACCGAGCCCTATCCCTGAATCCTTTCGATCACACGTTACAGGGGGCTCTGAGAGACAGGACACAGCAGCACTGGGAACTCAGGGCTGATTTCAAATAATAATTTATCTCCATCCCTAACAGAGCTTTCACGCTGGCATTAGGGATAGCGAGGCACTCGTTAAACTCTAGAGGATGCCCAGGTTTTCTGCTGTTCTGATACATCTCTCTTGTGTTCAGAAGAATGGGTTGAAAAAAAATTTAAATCGGTCATTCAGAAAGATCTTTCATCAAGAGGCAAAATAGACCCGAACTTTGTTTTAAAAGTCAGCTCGTTATGCTGCAATTACTAAGAAGCTTCAAATGAACTGTTGTTTGAATACAGCCAGTGAGTGGTTGCACATTTTTTTAACATGTTGTTTAATAATTATTTGTGCAGGAGCTCTTAGTGGGCTCCATGCAGATAGCAAAAGTAGTATTGGCATGTGGCCTTATAATTAATTGTATAGGTAGTACAAAGGCAACATATGATATCATTAGCAATATAATGAATGTGTTATATTCATAAATGTCTAGAAGACTCAGGAGGTGAACAAATTAGTAAAAGCTAAAAAAAAAAAATCTGATAAATGGTGTGGTAATGATGTTTTGGTATTATCTGATGGCCAAGTGACCACTTTAAGAGAACCCGAAGTTCTCCTGAGTTCCTAACTGACAATGACAGATTGGTACCAATAAGATAAGCATGATACCAACAGAAAATTAATTGGTGGGGACACAAAAAATCCATGACACGCATTAGGAAGGGCCACCCTAAGTAGTAAGACACTTCAGTGAGTTGAAAAAATACCTCTCATTGTTCTCATTTCTGCTCTTTGGGGTTTGGTTGTTTTTTTTTTTTTAAATACATGGCAATTCTTTTATACTTTCTATGTTACATTTAATCTCATGGTATCAGTATTCCAGCTGGTTTAAACAGGGAACATTCCTGTGACCTGCCTTAGAGAGAAAATGTTACAAATTTTCTAAGCCTTTCCTATTATAAAATGTACCATTAAATACCTGACACATGCAGATAACCTGTACATAGATTAGTCTGGTATCAGAGGTTTTTTTTCTTGCTATTGCTTTTATGCAATAAGCTGTGCATGAGCAAAATTTTACTTAGTCATGCCGATCCTCCTAATGTGCCCAGCACAGCAGAATATTGCAAAGAAATAAAACCTAAAAATCATTCATTTCACTAGGCTGTCCCTTTACATGAGGCTAAGTACTAGAATATGATTTTCCTGAGTCCATGCCACTGCCAAAAGGTAACTGGTGTGTGAACATACCAAATAAAAGCTGTTGCAAAGGTGTTCTAATGGTCTAGAACTCTGGTGAAATTTTCTGTAGATGTAACACAATTGCATATTGTTTTAATTATGTTTCAGTCGCATATATAAAATCGATCCTTCAAGCTTGAAATGACTGCTTCTTTTGATTCATCATGTAGTGGCACATTTTAATTCTCCAAGAAGTTTAATAACTTCATGCGTTCATTGTTTAAGTAATTCCTTAAATCCTGAATGCTTACATGAGCAACTTCACTGGCTTATATTTTCTTTTATTGAAATATATTACAGGAAATACCTTAGTGCCTACTTCATTAAGTTTCATTGTAAAAAGCTGTGTGCCTCCGAAAGAAAGAATACTAATCTGTAATACTTGTTTTTAAAGGGAGACCTCAATTCTTGACTTGAAAAATCGCAGTCAGTATCTCTCAGCTTCATTAAAAACACCAATAGGTGCTCCCATTCCGCTGCTGAAGTCAGGGAAAAAAAGATTTCCCTTCCTCAAGGATCAGTGTGATACCAGGATTAAAATTAAGTTAATTAAGAAAATGTTGATTCATCAGTATTTCCACCTCAGGTTAAGATAATGTGGAAGGCTGGATGTTTGTTATGCACAGGAATGTTTTCAAACCACGGTCTCCCCTGGATCTACAGTTGTGAGAACCTGCAGCAGCTCCCACTGGTTACGCAACTTTGAGGATGTTTTTAGGATAATCAAACACCCGCCATGACCCTCGTAGTCTGCGTAAAACAACAATCCCCGGAATTTCCAAGAATTAGATTTTTTTTAATTTATTTTCAGTATACAGAGATGGAACTGTGTAAAGATAGAGCCAAGATCCAAATCGGACCCCGTGGAGTTGCGCAGCTGTTTGTGAAATGCTCTGTCATTTCAAGAGGTCCTATGGGTTCGTAATTAGTATAATTGCTTTCAGTGTTGGCGGTTAGGTTTGACTCTTTTGCTAGAGTTGCTTTATTAAAATTCTTTCACTGATGTTGCCGGGTGATCTATCTCAGTGAAAATGTATTGACTTTCTGAAAAGTCCATTTTAGGAAATGTTCTTGCACTGTGTTTTTACGTATGTTTGCTTATAATTTCATTGCTATACCTGTATGTTGCCGCTCATCCTGCTAGCATAGCTTCAAGAGCCACGTAAAGCTGTGAAAAGGTTCAAAAAAGATCTTTCAGAGAGCCCTGGAAGAATATTGAAGTAAAGAAGGAATTAAGGGGTTTTTTAAAAGCTAAATTCTCCAGGATTTATGTCAGCTTGTTGCCTACACACCATTGACACTTCATCTAAAATGTCTGTTGACTTCATATTTGAGGGCTTACGCCACCAAATTATTGAGCTCGGTAGGTCAGATGGTGCATATTCAGGAGATTTAAAGACATTTTCACAGCTAAAAAAACCCCAAGAAAGAACAGCTTAACGTCTGTTTTAAAAACTGCTAAACCTGTAGAAATTCGGAAAGCGTGAAATGAAAAACATTGCTGCTTGCTACGCTTGGTCTGCGTCTAAGGGAAACTTTGTGATGGATATAAAGTTAGCTTTTAACAGGGCTCCTCCCAAAACACTGTAATTCGAAAAAGCTGGAGAGCTGTGCAGCAAATGCTACTTGCACAGGATTTAAAGTTCTCCTTGAAAAGCTGTTGCTATCCTGCAGAAGAAAATAAAAACGGGAATTTCTAAAATGCAGATTGTGCTGCAAACGCGAAGGCGCTCCCGCGCTACTCCTGTTTTCCAATGAGGAAAGGAAGGCAGGCAGCATTTTGAAAGGTTTCTTCTCGACCTCTTTATTCTGTGTGTGATGTTTTCAGTTAAAATGGGTTGGAAAAGTGGACTTTCCCGTGCCCGTGGGTGCATTGGGGTGAGAGCGGTCAGAAAACTGCCAGAAATGATAAAGTGTATAATGAGACAATTTGGGGGGTTCTATCCAAAAAGCTGCATGACCAGCTACACTTTTATTCCTTATCATGGCTGAAACATTGACTTTTTTGTTTGTCTGGCACAGAAAGTCGGAAACCTCTCTCTTGGAACAGGGAATAGAGGCACGAGCAGAAGCCCCGGGTACCCTGTGAGGGCAACCTGCGGCGGCGAAGAAAACCGGGAGGGCACCTCAAACTGGATACCGGGAAGAGAAGAACTGGGCTTGGTCTGAGCCCAGCAGCAGAAGCGGCAGCACAGGTAACCGTCTTGGAGAATTGCGGCCTCGGTTTCTTGCTAGATCCGGATTTACGCTGAGCCTGAAGGCTTTTGGCTTTAGAGGGAAAGTCCGACAACTAGCAAGCGTGCTTTCACATGGAGGAGGGGAAGAGCGAGGTAAGAGCGAAATTAAAGTAACTTTTTGATGGCTGTTTCATTGGCCAAGAGAATATTGAAAGGGCCAAATTTCATGTTTGGGGGAAAAGGAAACATACCAGGAATTTCTATTACTACGTTTCTCTGCTTTCTGAAAATTCCAGTATGGGTTGAGAAAAATAACCAGGGAGATAAAATACTTGCCAGGTTTAGAGAGAGAGTTCTAGTTAGACATCTCGCACAAACTGGATTATGGTAAGATTATTAGAACAAAACAAAGACTCAGCAATGTGGTTACACGTGTGAGTAAGAAACCTGTACTGGGAAGCACTGACAAAGGAAAGGAGCACACGAGGGAGGAAAAATAATATTGATCGTACCATAAAAGCGTGTGTTACAAAGATAGTGCCAAAGTCAGTCAAAGAATGAGAAGGGAAAGGAGGAAGAGAAAAGCTGTGGAAGACACGGCGAGCCGCGAGGCCGGAGCTGTTGGCGGTGCGGACGGAAGGCGCTGTCTCCGTGTTATCCCTACGAAGGAGACACTTCCAGCAGGATCAGGACACGCTTGGTCTTTCCGGAGGACGTGGGAGACGGGAGCTCGGGGCTGGTGCAGCGCTGTGCCGTCGCGGGCTGGTCCGGGAGGTGGGACGTGGTGGTATCAACTGGTGGTCGGCACGGAGGGACTCCTGGTCCCCTGAGAGGCTGCTCCGTCCTTTTAATTATTTTTCAGTAGTCTTGACGTGTCTTCACAATCCAGACGTCAAGTTCTGTGGTATTTTTCCTGGCATTCTAGGAATGATGCTGAAAATACTCTGACGTTTGGGTAGTTAGGTCTGAATGAAAGGTTCTGGGTACAACCTCTGTAGCTCTACAGCAGTGATTTAACATCTCCCAGGCTTATATTTCTACTAAACAGAGTTGGTAATGAATTTTCTGTGAATGGGCTTTCAGTTTGCTTTGCTTTTTTCCAGAGGAAAATGCATTTTCGCTCAGCTTTAAATCTTCAGATGGGATAATATAATTTTTCAAGTGTTACTTCTATTTCTGTTAAAACTTCTTGGGGAAAATATTTTACTTAAATTCGATACTAGTATCTCTATCTTCCTAATGCACTGCCGTGCTTCTGCCTCTTACCAGCTTTTTCAAGGAAAAGCTGCACTGGAAAGACGTTTGAAGAAATGTGCTAATATTTGGGGGCAATTTCACGTTGCCAAAAAGTACTTTTAAGTTCATGTGAACATAGTTTGTTTTCCCTGTAACACTTCTTGTTTGTATTATATTCAAACTTCTTCGAGAAGTTTAAGGAAAAAAGGAAGTAGTCAAGGGAAGGAACAGTATACACTTATTTTTTATTTCCTTAATTTTTGGTTGTTTGGGCAGCTTAGGTGCGTGTAGGTTTGCCTTTTGGGTGGGGTTTGCCAGGCTGTGCCTTTTCCAAGGGCAGTGTTTTTTCCTTCTACCCCCATCTTAGTTCCTCTTTGCTTCTGCTGGATCACTAGTACATTGAGTTTGTTCCAGCAGATGAGAAAAAGAACCAGGATTTTTCCCATTAATTTAAGGTAGTGGTTTTTTGACTAGTTACCAGTTTATAGGGATGTAAAGGTAAGTAACGGCTTATGCACACTGGAGAGTAGTTAGTCCAAGAACTATATTCATAGTTCTGGCATAAAGAGCCTGAATTTACCAATTGTTCCTCTTCACTACGGATAATTTAATAAAACGTACGTTAAATGTAAATAAACATACTTGAATTCATGCACCTGGTGTGCTTTCAACAACTACGTTTTCTTTCAAATGAAAAAAATAAGCTTTCCCCCTTCATCAAGCTAGTCCAGCATTATACAGTATTGCTAATGGATACAGACTTCTTCCTGAAAATATTTAACCTCACCGTTTGTGGGGAATTTAGGCTTTGTTATTTTGCTGTCATGAATAAAAAAAACCAAAACAAAACAAAACGTTTTTTCTTCCAAAAAAGGAAAAAAATATTTAAGCATGTTTTTCTGAGCTGCACATGGAGAGCTTTCCATTTTAGCAGTTGTAGATGCAGGCATTTGATTTCTATGCTCTGCAAAACATGTCAGCAGCTGGGTGCATTTTAATCAACAAAAAGGCTGCAGAGAACTGTCTGTCTGTAATATGATCATATATATATATATGACAGTAAAAATATTGTTATTCTTTGGAAAAGGTGGGAGTAGGGGGATGGGTTGATATTTGTTCATAGTATTACCATAAGCAAATTTTCTCTTAGTTGGCAAACGTTATTATAGTTATTGTGGAAATTATTGCAATTATTTTCTTTGCTCGTTAAGTAGTTTGCTGGGTGGAAGCGCTTGCTTGGACTTCAAAGAAGCCCCACTGGTTTTGCTTTGCATTTGTACTTAGTCCTCTGAATAAGTCCTACGTACAAGCTTTTGAAAATGTAAGCTCCTAAACTTTCACGTTGGTAAATCCTGATTTATGATGATGCAAGGGCAGGATTTTCATTCTCTCTCTGCTGTTGGTAACATGGCAAGATTATGGCAAGGGAGGACTCGGGCACAGGAGCTCGTCAGCCGGGCAGGGAACAGGACAGCCCAGGGTACAAGGAACAGCCAGCAGGGGACCTCCTAGGAAGCCCAATAAAAAAAATTAAAAAACAAAAAGAGTTTTCCAGCATCACGGGGAACCCCACGGGCACTGAGAGCCCAGGGCTGCTGTCTGGTTCAGACACCGGCTGAGTGACTTCAGGGCAGCTGCCTGAAACTTTGTAGGTCCCCTCTAAGGGCGAAGATGGCAGAAAGCAATTTTATTCAAAATAAGTGATTCAAGTGCGTAATGCCAAGGAGTCTGCATTATACAAGGTGTTTGGCAAGCCTACCTGCTGGGCCGCTCGCTTACCTAACGTGCGATTTTCCTTTGATTCCAATGGATACTGTGCAGTATAAACAAGTGGTGGGATGTCCCTGCAACTGTCTGAGCAGAGGAGAACACCAAGAAGAGCAATGATGGTTATCGTCTGAAAGATGATTAAAGCAATTACTAATGCACTCTGTGCTTAATGAATATTTTCATGTAAATATCTGCCATTGGTTCTTCCAGACAGCGGCAATCAGAAGCACCCTGAAACTGCACGATGCGCGCTGTTGAGTACCTCTGTTGTTGTGAAGTTTAATTTGATCTCATCATTTATTTCACTTGTGAAAACATGCTTTATGTTTTACTGCTTAAAGAAAACGCAGAGCGTAATAAAAAGCTGGGGGCGAATACCGGTGGCTACCTCCGTTGAAGAAACGGGATATTAGGTAAACCTTCTTAGCAATAAGGGCAGGTAGATCAATTTTTAAAAGGCTGGCAATGAACGCTTCATCTCTTTAAATCTTGAAAGCTGGGTCTGAACACCTTAGCTGAATATATATCCTACT
>JAVJGG010000007.1:10221385-10260883 GCA_035590195.1 Aviceda cuculoides
TAGCTGAATATATATTCTACTTTAGCCTAAAAGTTTTTAGATTTGATGTAAGAATTACTGCATGACATTTGCTGGCCTCTGTTATATGGAAGGTCAAATCTGTCGATCACGCTGATCCCTTTGGGTCTTAAAATCTTTAAATCTATTGCAGGGAAGCTAGCTGCCAATTAACTTTTGTGCTTGGAGTACAGATCTTCAGCCGAGAGCCTCATATGCCTGCCCTGATTTACCTTCAATTTCTGGAAGAAGTTGAGAATGACGTTTAGTCGCTTTCTAACCGCACGGGACTGTTTTTTCATTTAATTCCTCTTTTTTCATTACAACTTCTGGGTCCATAGTTTTTGTCTTAATTATTTGCTGTAAGACTTTATTTTAGTTCTGTATCATTTCAGTTTACAGGATAATGAACAAGGCATGTGGACATTCACGCTCAACTCATCCCCAAGTATTAGGATTAAAACCACGTGAAGTTGTTTATTTGCATTTTTAATCTGCATTGGGTGCTACTATTAATACTAGGGTGGGTTTTTTTTATTTGTGGGGTTTTTGTTTGTTTGTTTTCTAGTGCTTTTAATATACCATGCCTTATATATTGCTGAGCCCCTTCTTCGTCCATTTAGCAGCAGCGCAGCTCCCTGATGGATTGGGATGAGCTTGCTGATTCAGCTGACAGAAGGAAGAGAGGATTCATTTTTGCCAGCAGCACGGAGCTACGTTGGCTTCGGATGAGAATGACCTCACATTTGTCATCTGTTGTTTATTCTCTTGTCCTCTGCTGAAAGAGGAGATCTTGTTGTGGATGGCTTGACTGGAGTTTTTAATGGTTGTGTCGCTGCGTATTTATGGAGTTGTTTTGCACTTTGTAGGGAAGGTACTGAGGTTTATGCGATGATCCTTGGAGGTGTTGCGTCTTCAGCGAGAAGAAGGTTTTCACGGCAGAGGAAAGAGGTGGTAGTGTTTACTGTCAGCTTCACCCTGCGTCCTTGGTACGAGCCACGGCCCCAGACTGGGGAGCAGTTGCCTAACAAGCATCACGAGCCCAAACATCTGCTCTGAAACTGCGTGGGAGAGGAGAAAACATCCCCAGTAGCCAAAAATAGCTTGAGAGAAGAGGAAAAACTCTAAGTTACACAGTATATGTAAGTGCCTAGGTAACGTTCACTCTCTGGAGCAACAGAGACTATATTCGTGGTGACGGGACCAAATTCAGGTTTTAGGCCAAACGTCGTTCTGCTGTTTTCCGGCTCATATGTGGTGATAGATACCGAGCCATTGCAGGCCGGTGAGTTACGTAGACAGACATCCTCGCAAACCCCCCAGCGTTATAATTAAGGATGAAGCGCTTTTTTTGCACAGATATTTTGTGAGAAACAGGTCAGTCTGCAACAGCAAACCGACAAAAGATTACTTCAGACCGTAAGGTAAGAGGGAAATCTCTCCTGGAGAAGCAGCAGGAGTTTTTTTGCTTGAAAGTACAAAACAAGATAAATACCATGTTACCTTTTGGGTCAACTGCCTGTGTAGACTTCTGTCAGGACTCTTTCTAACATTTATGCATACTGCACAATTTAGGATCATATAGCTTTTTTTTTTTTTTCCTCTTTTTTAACCTTGCTGTTGAAGATAAACTGTAGCAAAATGGGATAGCGTTTTGATTGCTGTAATCATACCTACCACACTTAAATGTTCTGAAGTGTTCTTCATCTCCTAATTTTCAGCTATCAGTAGCATTTATGACCCACTTTTCTCGCTCTTGAAATCATAGCTTCTGAAACAGAGCACCATAAGAGGTTGTCAGCAGCCTTTTAAACTGAATTCCTGTTTTTCAGCATCTCAATATTTTTTGCCTCTTCCTTTAGGGGAGAAGGGAGGAAGCCGTTTTGGAGCATGACTGCTCCTTGCTCTCTCTGGACTATTCTTAAATAAAAAAGGTGCTAAAATTTTAAGGGTAACATTAAAAAAAAAAAAAAACCCTTAGAAAATTATTCTGCCAATTCCTTCTTTAGTTTAATGGGCACTAACTATTAATTGCCTTTGAAAAACCTAATCTAAACTATTAAATGGTTTTTTTCCTCCTCCTTTATTTGTCAAGTATTTTACCAACAAATTTAGTTAAACTGACCACAAAAGAACCTACAAATTGGAATACAAAAGAAATTGGATTTTTTGACAGATATGAACATGCTAATTAGCCTCCAAATCAGCCACGTTAAAAAAACCTAGTACACATCTCTACTGCTTTTTATTAAAACTAAAGAATGAGAAAAATACTGAATGTCAAAGAATAGATAATAAAGCTTTCAGCATATTGAAACGATATTGGTAAATCTTACTGATATGCTGTTTATAAAAAAAAAGAAGTATAGTGCTAAAATTATAATGAGAATCTGCATTGCTGAATCAACCTCTGGTTGTGGGAACAAGGCAATTTATACTATTTTCTAGAGCTAGTTAAATTTTTTCCTTCGTGCCGTACGGTTTTGCGCTAGCATTTTTTTTTTTCAAGTTCTGTTTTTTGAGTCTGCTTTGTCCTTGTTTCTTATTTGAGTGCTGAGGATCATCTGAGTTAAAACCATTAACTTTCACATCATTTTCAGTCAAGACCTTTGCAAAATGGCCAATTTCACAATGGCTTTAATGGAAAATATAGATTGCTTCATATTTGATTTAGACCGCACCCCTACGCTTGTTTTCTTTTTCTCCCCTCAGGTTATAAAGCTTTGCATGATTTTTCTCAGTTTTTTCTTAGTACGAGCATGTAACATGGACAATTGGTCTGCCTCTACTTTTAAACTGCTCTGAAAACCATTAATGTTATTTCTAGTGATGTACTTGCAGCAGATATCCTGAAAATGAAAATATTCAGTGGGAAATCCTGGCTCCACTGGAGTTATGGAAAAATGCCCATGTGGAAAAATGAGCCTTTTTTGCTATATATCTAGGCATGCAGGTCTAAATATAATTAAGTGTTAGATCCCAATTTGTCTCCAGCTCATCTTTAATAGAAATATTGATAATCTTTAATAGAAATAGTAACTGTAGCTGTTACAGCTGATATTTTACAAACTGTTAGCTTACTTTTTCCAGGAAGATTCTCCTATATGGGATTTTCTCCTGAGCCAGTCCAATTGAAGCAAAAACGACGGTCCTGTTTAAAGATCTTATTTAAAGAATTGGGACGCCACCTCCTTTTTTCACTGGTGTCAGAGCCAACTTCTGCTGAGCCAGTAATAGCACCTGAAGCCAGGAGAGTTTATAGGACCCGAGTTTCCTTAAAAAGCATTTGCTAGTGTTATTACTGTCTTTTATTATTGAATGCATTTTAAAAACATATTTTTCCGTAGTATCCAGACACTGCAATATTTGCTTAACTAGTAAACTACCAGTATACAATACATGAGCAAATGACAATACGTTTTTGACAGACGAGGTGGTTTTTTACTGCAGAAGAGGTAAATTCTACTTGCTTCACTTACAGCTGTTGTCACTGCCTGAAAGGAATAAGACACAGAATAAAAAGGCAATGAAGAGGCCGTATAGACATGATTTTTCCTTGGAAATGATTTTGTTGTTCTTCTGGGCTGCAGCTGGAAGGAAGCGTTGCTCTTTTCAAACACATAATCTAAATGTATCCGGAAAAGTGAAGGTAATGGACTCAGGAAAGAGTTTTGTTTTTTTTTTTTTCAAACGCTCATACTGAATATGACATATTTCTGACTGCATCGTTGAGGCCTTCTGTACAAATGGAAACCCTATTTAATTCGCGTCATAGCTTTGCTCTCGGACAGCTATTTCCAAGGAGTCCTAACACAGTAATGGCAGGGCTGGCGATGGGAGTGATCCGTTTCACCCGTCACGAGTTTTTTGGATGTTGTATTTGTGTGTAATTTATAAAAGTACTGGTTTTCCCCACCACAGATGTGCCTCCCAGCTTCAGCAGATCTAACACACAATTACACTTCTCAGCCTACCCGCACCCAAACACAGAGTTTGCATGTCGCACAGATTCGAAAGAGGGGGGGTAGAAATTATTGTCTAAATAAAAGAGAATTAAAGAGAAAAAAAATGAGAAGGAAAATCTAATATGGCCCAGGGATCCTCCTTACTATACAGAAGGCTTCTTCCACAGGCTCTTGTTGTGATGCTTTTGCTTTGTTTTGACCTCCTGTGTTTGGCAGTCACCTTCTAAATTTTGGCCTGAGAACGTCCTCAGGAGGGAGGGCTCAGTGCAAAATGGTTAAAGCCATGCTCAGAAGAATGGTAACTGGAGACAGTCTCAGTATGAAAGTCCTCTTTCACCCGCTTCCCAATTTGTACTGGATGTCTTAAGAACTTGATGGTGATCTTTCTCTTTTTCTTCAGTCATACAGTGTTTCAAAAAGATGGCCAGCATAGCTTCTTGGGTTTTCAGGAATGCGGGTTGTTGGCTTTTCTTTATTTCCCCGGTAAAAATCTGATGCCACAAATGCATTCAGAGCGTATACAAACCTTGGGACAAAAGAGCAGATTTGTTTATTGAAAATCATAACCATGTTACTTTTAGCGGCAGGGAAAATGTAACGGCGGAAAATTATTCAAAGCCCATGTGTCCTGACTGCAAAGTCAATTTGTAGGAATACAAAGCAGCATAAGCAAATAGACTCACTAGACAGCAGTTTTTTGTCTTCTGCTCTTTTATTTAATTATTTTAATTTAATCCTGTTTCAAAGACAGAAGTCTCTTCAGCTTCTCAGAGTGAGCATATGGATATCACAACTACGTCTTAATATCCAGCTGCTCTTCGTGTGTAAATCGGGAACGGCTGCATGGCTGGCTGGCTGGAATACAGTGAACGAACCTGGCGCTTACATAAAAATATTTCTGAATGCTTTTAGTCAACTGCCTTTTAATTTGGATAGTTGCTGATCCTTGCCATAGATTGTTGAGAAGTCAAGATAGCAGATAGAAAGCAGTTTGAATTAATGGAAGCATGGAAACTATCTAGAGGGGGTGGGGGAAAAGGAGCTTGCTCTTTCTTCTCTGCCTTTACCGATTGAGGATTGGGGTCATAAAAAGTCTGGGTGGGTTTAGCATCCTTGAAAATGCCAGAAACGGAGGAATTGGATGACCAGTACAGACTGCAGATGGGCCTCTTTCGTCACTGCCCTCAGTGAATGAATTTCTTTTCCTTCTACATTCAAATCTAACATAGTCTTTTTTATTTTACTGTAGATGGTTTCACCTTTGAGCTAAGAAGCAGCCTGAGTGGTAAGGTATGTATAATTGGAGCAAATCATTCAAGTCCCTTCTAAAGGCAATGCATTGTGCATGCACAAATTTTTGAAAGGACAATTATAGAGACACCATGTCTAAAAAAGTGCTTTTGTAGTGAATAAAACAAAATGATTTCTTCATGCTCCTCTGCCAAGTGGGTGGCTACAAAGCATGTGCATAGATTTCTGCAGATATAATACAAAGGGGACGATAATAATAACCTTTTTCTGTCGCCAGAGAGTCTGCACAAAGATTCCATCGGCATTTTGCACAGTATGATAAAAAATGCATTAAATCCTCAACATCAATGGAGGTTCAAAGTGAAACAGAATCAAGCACAATAAGGTACCCATAAAGAAAAGAAATAGCTAAATGATATTAAGGAAGCCAAGATAACTGCAAAATTAACAACACAATAGCTTATAGAGTCTGCTTCTGCTAACAAAAGGCAATCTTTACCACCTAGCAACTCCATTCAGTCCTGGAAAGAAAAGGTAATTACATTCGGGAATGAAGAAAATAGTAAAAGCACGGTTTTACGATGATAATTTAAAATTTGAAGTTAAGATACTTGAACTCTGACCTCTCAATAAAAAGAGAGACTTCCTGTCTCTGCCAACACCTCGACGCTGAACGATGCCAAAAGCCGTCTGAAGTCGAGAAGAGGTCCCCGACTACATTTCTTGATTTATTCTCGTCCTCGCATCGATGACTGGATGGGTATTCTTGGGGGAGACCTTTGCAGGCCGCCTTGATGTGGGCAGAGCCCTTGGGGCACGGCTGCAC
This sequence comes from Aviceda cuculoides, assembly GCA_035590195.1. Classification (NCBI taxonomy): domain Eukaryota; kingdom Metazoa; phylum Chordata; class Aves; order Accipitriformes; family Accipitridae; genus Aviceda; species Aviceda cuculoides. The sequence goes on from JAVJGG010000007.1 coordinate 10,227,425, forward strand.
GCAGCACGGAGCGAGCCATCGGGACACGGTACGTCCGTACCGGCCGGAGAAAGCATGAAGGGATTTCCTGGAAAGCGGGATCCTTTCTGGAAAGACTTCCTTATCCCTTGCTGAAAAGAAAATCTGGCAAGGTTTCTGCAAGTGCTGTGGCAGGACATAACCACGGAGCGGATGTCACCTCTCGGACCCGGAGGTGGTCCGAAAGCTTTCTGCGGTAGGACGGCGTCTTCGCCCGTCATTGCGAGGTTCTTCCAGAGAGCAGAGGCCGATAGAGCCAGGCACGGGTTTCGGCGCGAAAGCTCAACGCAAACAAACGTGTGCAGAGTGCGCTGTCAGCTCTCAAGCCGCAAAAAGAAATCGAACTGGGGGCAGGCAGGGAAAGGCAAGAGACACAATTCTTTTCGACAGGGCAGTCCATTAGCTCGCACAAAGGTCTCCCAACGGGAGAATCGGGAGCCTGCTGTCCGGCAGCTCTGAAACTAAGCAAGAAAAATCCTTTATTAGCGAGGGGTGGAGAGGCAGCCCGAAGAGGTCTCCCCCACGACAGAAATCCCCTGTACCGAACTCAGACCTGACCTAAGCAAACTCCTCCTGTCTTCTAGAGGTCTGTCAATGTGCTTGCTGAGTAGTTAGCACTGGGGAGGCTGGTTTTGCTAAGACACCATCCAGCCCTCAGGGACAATAACCACAGGCTTAAAGCACCCGCAGGCTGTGCAGTCCAAAATGGAGTGGTGGCTTACGTCTGCTTTTAGCTTAAAATATTCATGGATTTCTAAAATCCAAAACCCAAAGGTTTTGTCCTCAGCTACCACTTCTCCGTGGGAATCATGTTCTGGAGACTTTTTCCCATGGAAGTCTCCTGCTTTGTATTTGTGGTTGAAGCCGGCTGACACAGAAATATTTTGGGGGTTGCTTTTTGTTATTTTGCCATTTACAGCTACACATTTGTCTTCAAAGGCAAAGGTCAGAGGCTTGTATTAACTATAAATACTTCAAAACCATATATCTCGGAGCTCTTCAAAAGCCAGAATAATAAAGAACAGGTGGAAAGATTGCAGAAAGGGAGGTAAAGGAAGATGAGAACTGTTTTGATATTTAATTTTTTTTTAGACTTGTTTCTATTATCCACTTCTCTTACATACAGAGAAGTTTTAAATCAAGTAAATTAAACCTTAACACTGTTCACCTTTGAACACGGTGCATAGGTAGAAGTGGCTCCTGAGGTCACTGTGCTACTGCAGCAGCCCAACAAGAGCCAATGTAATTTTGTTTAAATTCAAAATGTGTTCTGGCAACTCATGCCATCTGTGAACCCCCTGGCTAAGAGTCAGGTCTGCAAAAATAATATAAAGATGCAGCTCCTGGCTTACAGTATGATTTTTCACCCCTTCAGATGCCTCCAAGAGCTTTTCGACTGGCTGAAATAAGTTCTCTAACGACACAAGAAAACAGCTAACGCGTGCAAGGAGAGGAGAGAGGCAGATTAAAAGAAAAAGGGGGAAAAGCCAGTCAAAGGGAGGAGGATAGAGACAAGAAAAGCAGAAGGCAACGTGTTCTTGCCGAATTTTGGGGGGGAGGCTCTGTTGCTGTTCATTTGGTTGTTGGACTGTAGATGGGGGGATGGATAGGGGAAAGACCTTGTGGAAAAGCCTGGAGTAGGAGGATGATGTTACTGAGTCGGGGGGTCGAAAGATAGTGATACTGATCATTTTGTCAAGAAAGTATTAGAGACGTGTTTAAATATTCTGACGTAGCTTCAAATGTTTCTGGCAGTTCTGCGGTGTTTGCATCCCCTGTGAAAAAAAGGCAAACCCACCATGCATTCCTAGGCATTGGTTCATGTGCCAAAAAAAGAGGCAGTCTCCTTCATTTATCCTTGTTTTGTGCTTATGCACTCACGTTACAACATGATGAATTAACCACGTCTCACAATGCTACAGGTTGACTACATCAAATTGGATGAGTGGAAAATATTTCAGTGCAGTAATTACCATATGTTTCAAAAAGGCTTTTCTGCATATGATATAGTACATGTATATATTCCCATAAGTAAAGAAGAAAAAAGAACATTAATACATGACTTTTAAGAAGAAAAACTTCCATGAGAAGCAGAATAACAATTCTGATCAATAACTAAAAGAGAAAATATGGGACAAAAATACAGAGAGCCAAAAGTCAGTGTTGGGCAGAGTGGGAAGTGAGAGAGGCGGAGATAACGTAGCGAAGGCCTTACAAATGTTAAGATACGGATGTTGAAAATGGCACGTTGAACCAGGTGTGTCTCCCTGAAGAAGGAAGCAAGTGTCTTGCGGGGTAGGTGTGTTTATGCCTTATTAAGAAGGTGAACTGGGGTCAGTAAGACCCTACCAGCCACCACCTACTGCGACGGAAACACTGCACACCAGTGGGATTTCGGTGCCCGGGAGGACGGTTGAAGTGGTCAGAGATTTGAGTTAAAACTCTGAAATAACGTCACTGTGGGAACTGGCAGCAGGAAGCGGTACGTGTATGAGTTCAGCCTTGCGTGGGCAGAAAGAGGTGTAAAAGTGTCCTTGGTCTTCTCGTGAAGGGCCAAGGCAGGCAGCCGAGCAGCACGCCGAGAGAACCAGGCGTACCCTGCCACTTAGGTTTTGCAAATGCAAATTGCACCCATAAAGAGGGATCTTGTCTTGGGTTGCAGTGTTGGAGAAAAAAAATTAAGAAGGAATTTCAAAGAATCGTTTTGATAAAATGAATGTGTGGGAGCAAAGAGGATGGTAGGATTTTAATTTGCAGCTTAAATAATTTTAAAAATGAAATGCCAAATATGAAATTACAAAGGCGGGAGAGGTTGTTTGTAGGTTTTTTGTTTGGTTTAGAACGGATTAATTTATTATTTTTTTTTCCCCCCTAGTTTGGACTACAGATGGGTCTCGTGGGATTTGCTTTCAAACATAAGGGAGATACTCGGGCTTTCAGATTTCATTACCGCTTTCTTCATTATTGTGCCTTGAGGAGCTGTAAATAACACATGGCTAATTTGAGAATATGGCACGTTCCACGGGATGTGTGTATTTTAATCAGGGCACCTTCTGACATTTGGTAATTGGTTTATAGATTTGTTATATAATTTCATGATTATTAAGTTGCTAAGAGGAAAAATCTAATTTTATGTCATCTAAAGTCTGCCCTCATTGGACCCTTAGCACATCTGTGCTCCTTATAGGTCTAACTGAGGACAGATTTTAAGTCAATGAGTACATAAACTGGCATCTCTTTTTTTATTTCTTACTGCTTGAGTAATGTAATTAGTAGTTACGTTCTTCAGGACATCTTTCTTTCAATTAAAGCTTTTTATTTGTGTGTATATCACTAAACTGCTTTTAAGAGGTATGTAAATTTTTTCCAGTGAGAAATCAGTTTTTATGTTGGAAGGTGCATGTTTGTTGCTGGGGCTTTTTTTGACCTGTTTATAAGAACAAGTCTTGCAAGTATTCAGATTGCGAGCAGTTGTCTTAGATGCTGCAACAGACACTCGGAAAAATCCGTGTGAAGCGACCATCCGCAAAAGCCATTTTATTTCTGGAGGGAATGTAAGTTATTTAAGTATTACATGTATAACAAATTTCTTTCTATGGCTTGATCCTTTGAACGGAGATGGTTTTGTGCTAAAATGAGCTTTACTCTGTCCTGGTCAGGTGTCTGCATAAGCTTGCTTTGCTTTGTACTCAAGGACATGGATTTAGGGAAGAAAAGACTGATTTTGTATCCTGTCTGTGCATTTCCCATAGCACACAGAAAAGAACAAGCCATCTCGAGGGGAGAGGATGAGCTGTAACCATGGCAGCTGCGTGTTGGACCTTTCCCAGTAAGGGCTCGTGGCCACAAACCAGCAGGTCGGAGCCAGCACCTGAAATTTGTGTGCTTCGTCTGCCAGTGCCCGTCATCTCACCTGGCTGTCCCCCGCATCTCGATACAGACATCTCGCTGAATTGTAGCCACTTGGGGACATCGACATAATTTTCTTTGTATTTATGTACTGGTGTTTATATTTATGCATTAACATCATGCGCCACTGGCATATCTACATTCGTTCTCTGAGAGCATTTGCAAATAGATGCTCAGTTGCTACCTTCCCTTTCTTCAGCATTCAAAATCGGGTTTATTTTCAAAAACGGTTCTGAGGATGTCTTTCGTGCAGTCCTGCTCTCCTGCAGCTGGGGCAGCCAGTCCCTGGAAATGGGCTGGGTAGTGATTTTGAGGCTCCGTATGAGAACAGCCTGCCTGAAACAATAGACATATGATGTGGATTAATGTGAAATATTATCTCCCATTTTTGGTATTATCAAAATCAAAAGTACAGGCAAACTGAAAATTTATCATATTTTACATTTTAGCTATTGAGTATTCATGTTCTCTTTTGCACAAAATAAGACATACGTACCTGTCTAGAATTGCAAAGTTATCTTACTTCTCTGGCTATAGTTCCTGCCACGTAATGTTTGGGGCAGCTGCTAATTAACTAATATTTCAGCTATAGTTGTTCATTTATATTATTAGCTCACTGGATAAAGGCAATATGTGAAAAACAGCGGGTTCAGATGTGAACATCTGCTAGTTAGCAGCTAGAAGCAGGCAAGCAGTTCACAGCAAGAGGTTCCGCCACTAATTTAATTTTTTACTATTCATAAAATACCCCCGCACAGACTATGATTTTTAGTATGCTTTTTGCTAAGCTGAGTTGTTTTAGAAATATTTCTGGTTAGCCCATGAACAGGCTGGAACTGGAATTCCGAGTACTTCTATGCTTAAGTTAGATTTTTTTCAGTTATGCTACGCTAGGCCGATGCAACATTAGCGTTTTGAGACCGAGTACAGCAAAACTATGGCAAAAGTCCACTAAAACCCCATTGCGATTTCTTCTTTCTAGTTTTACTCTGGTCTTGCTGCCGCAGGTATCCCGTCAGCAACAGCCTCATCACCAGATCCGAAGGGGACGGAGGGCCGGGGAAGGCTGCGGACCGGGCTTCTGCCGACCCCTTAGCTGACGATCGCGGCCACCTGTGGCATGCTTGGACATGAAAAAAATGCCGCACACCCGTGACAGATGTTAACATCTGTCACCGCGGCGTGAATCGAGGCAGCTTGGGCTGTGCAAGGCTGGCTCGGAGCAGGCGAGCTACCGAAAGTCTTGCCTTGCCTTTCCAGAGCTTCACCTCTGCCGGCATGTTGAAAACCACCAGCGGCTCCCAGTGCCGTGGAGCTTTTATTTGCCTCCTCCAGCTCGCTGCTGATGTTTTATGATGTTTTACGTCAGTGTTTCCCTCTGCTGCCGAGCCGGGAGGAGTGATGAGGGTGCCTGAAATGCTCACTTTGCTGCAGGGACAAGGACGTGCAAGGGGCACGCTTGGAAACCAGAATGAATCCCTACACGGTAATTTGACGGTAATTTGAGTGACTGCTATGGTACCGCGCAACGTGGCCCAAGAAAAGTCACAATTACAATTAAAGTGCTGTATAGCCCTGCCAGCAGCCCTGGTAGTGCTTTCTGTCGGGGCTTGCTCGTGGTTTTTTTTTTTTTTTTTTTTTTCTCCTTTTTGTTCTGTGTCTTGGTGCATCACAAGGCTACTTAAACAAGTTACTTTTGAGGATTATACTCTTCCTTACATAAATTGCTTAACTATAGTGTATTATAGACAACTCATTTAAGAAGCCATAATAATTTCTTACTTGTAAGAAGCAGTGCGTCCTCTCGTTGTAAGCCGTGCTTTTTATTAGCTCGAGTCTCATACAGCCTTCTTTTGCTGAAACTCCACGTGACGTGATCAGAAGAATTTTGTACACAAGCACAATTTCAGGTAAGTCTGATGCATACGTACACTCATATCGAGATGGAAATCCACTGATTTCTGTAGAATTACTCATCAAAGCAAATATTGATAATATTGCTTTGCAAATAGGTGTTGTCAATTCCTGGAATCTTTGAGGCTGTCCAGGCAATCACTGGTGGGTTATATTTTGCTGGTTTCAGCTATGCAATACTATAGCTTGAAATACTGAATTTTTTTAATGTACATGGCCGTAAAATAGAGACTTTCCCCCAAAGCGGATTAAGGAACGTCTTTGATGCTTTCATTCAAAGAATACCTCCTCCGTAAGGTGAGCATTAACAAGACGGTAGTGTCACATTTCCGTGACGAGGTTGCTAACTGAACAGATCATTAGAGAGAAAGGGATCAAAGCCACTTCCACACGGTACGTTTCAGGTAGACGTGAGCGTGTCGGTGCCAAAAAAGCTCAAGTAGCAAACTTCACATGAGGGGAAGCTCACTCCTCCTGTCTTTCTCCCCATTGCAATTTCCTTTCAGTGAGTCACAAACTTCTTGAATTTTAAGAGAGTTATGTTGTGATCTACCTGCTAGGGTTGATATCACTCTGATAAGAGACTTGGACATCAGAAAAGATGTTGGCTCTCCTTCATTACTAGTGGGCAAGACCCAAATAGCACATTAAAGAATTACGTGTTTAATTCTTACTGGTTGTCAGGTCTCCTTGGTCTGGAATTGCCTTTTCTTTTCAGTAAGGAAGAGTTACTCATCTAACAAAAGACTGAAAAAATCCACTAAGCCCGGAAAAAATGTTTCTGGCCAGTGCAGTAAACCAGGAAGTTTCTGAGATTATTTTGCAAAATGTTCTCAATGACGCTGTAGTCCCAAGCACAAAATTACCATCAATTTGAATTGGAAAAAAATCCAATTTAGGGTGTAAACCTATGGCTCTTCTCTCCTCTCTATCTACTGGTAGGACATTCAGTGCTTTCTTCCAGCAATAGGGAATATGTAGCCTAGAGCCCAATGACATAGGGAGCGGTTAGATCCTGACCAGTGGGTATCCTGCAGGCAAGAAAAGCCTTTACGTTATTTTATAAAGTCTTTTGAATTTGTTAGATTATCATTAATCACATTCATCTTTAAGTGCGGATCGGCTCCTTTTACATCTCAAAGAAAGCCAGCAAGAGCCGCGCTGAAGTTAAATGTTATAGAGTAGGACTGTAAGACATGTAGTCAAAGCGCTTCTCAAACTTTTTACAGATACTCCAACACATTTGAAGCATTTGACAGAAAAGAATAGGCAAGGGCAACAATGATTGATCCATGTTTTTAAGAAAAAAATTGAAGCCATATTTCCACCAGGGGGTTCAGACGGACATTGATATATTTATCGTGAAAGAGCCCACGAGCACCAGCCTTTGCATCGCTAAAAATGTAGCCTGCTGCAAGAATTTACAGCTGTAATGTAAGATTCATAGCTACTCTCTTTATTTATTGGAAAAATCTCTTGCAGCTGAGCAAAGACATAAATACAAAATTAAATCACAAAACCTAATTTGAACTAGTGCTATGGATACTCCTTCAACTTAGGGGCCAGGACAACATAAAACTAGTGTTGAAACACAATTGAGATGAACAGTTTTTATTTACTCGTCCATTATGCCAAACACCACTTTACAGCTAATATGTAAAATCGCAGATTAATTTGAGAGTATTTGCTATATAAGCATAACAGGAGGGCTCGAGGACAGCACGTTAGACAAAGATACATCCATGAATTTCTGTCGTTATGATTTATAGTTTTCATGTCACTGTAAAATTATTTTTATAGTTTATTTTACTAGTGCGTAGAGTGAGAGAACTTTATATGCTCTTGAAAAATACCTTCATAAACAACCCCAGGCTGTCACATGAGTTCTCTGAGTGCGTAGATATGGGTATGAATGCCCGTATTAGGTTAATATTGTTTGTCCTTTTAGGTCACTGGAGACATTTTAACTGTCTGGGATACTTTAATATTCCCATGATGTGTTATGGACTGATGTGAGACTTCCTGCTTTCTCGGTCTTCCTGCATTTTCTGCGAGGACATCTCATAGTGATCTGAAGTGTGAAACTAGGGACTGGAAATGCCTTTTGGGGGTAATCTGAGTTTTCCTAAAGCATGCTATCTTGTAGCTGGAGAGAGAACAGTATAAAATACATGATAGATGGGCATATGTATTAGGAAAAGGGAAAAAAAAAAAAAGAAAGAGAGACATGGAGAGACAAGGCTCCCTGTGTGGCCAAAAGCCCACTTGGTGGCTTCGACATGAATCATAGAATCGCGGAACGGTTTGGGTCGGAAGGGACCGTTAAAAGTCACCTCGTGCACCCCCCCTGCAGCGAGCGGGGACATCTTCCACCAGATGCGGTTGCTCAGAGCCCCCTCCAGCCTGGCCTTGAGCGGTTCCAGGGATGGGCCATCTACCACCTCTCTGGGCAACCGGTGCTGGTGGTGAAACACCTTCATCATAAAATATTTCTTCCTTACATCTAGTCTGAATCTACCTTCCTTTAGTTTAAACCCATTACCCCTTGTCCTATCGCAACAGGACCTGCTAAAAAGTCTCTCCCCATCTTACTTATATGCTCCCTTTAAGTACTGGCAGCTGCTGGAAGGTCTCCGCGGAGCCTTCTCTTCTCCAGGTCGAACGACCCCAGCGCTCTCAGCCTTTCCTCACAGGAGAGGTGCTCCAGCCCTCTCATCATCTGGACTTACTCCAGCAGGTCCATGTCCTTATTTTGAATACCCTGGAACTGAAGGCAGTGCTGCAGGTGGGGTCTCACCAGAGCGGGGTAGAGAGGGAGAATCACCTCCCTGGACCTGCTGGCCCTGAGACAGGGACATGGCCACGTCTCAGGAGGAGGAAAACGGGAGCGAGAGGGCAAGACCAACCGTGGCTGGTCCTGGAGAGGCTCCTTGGCCGCTCTCCCAGGCGTGGACCAAGGAGCGTGGGAGAGGAGAGCGGCTTTCTCCCTCTAGCAGCCAGGAGAAAAGGGATGAAAGACAAACCATCCCCGAGAGCGATTGGTGTTAATGTGTTATTTTGGATAACGACCATCCGCAGTTTCTAAGTAGTGGTTTTTCATCTCTAGATCTTATAGCTCTTTATCTTAATTTTGCAGGTTGGAAAACTGATTAATTACACTAGCAGCATTAGTATAATTAGTGCTGATTATTCTCTGAGCTTTCTCTGCTTTAATCATCCCGCTTCTGAACCTGTTAATTGGAACTAAATCCCGATTTATCAAATAGTGTAGGTTTTAGCATCTGAAGACAGTGGGTTTTGCTGAAGCCTTTCCACCTTGAACCCAGGCATTGTTATAAAAGCTTTGAGAATATGTCTGTGGGATTATACTGATTATAACTGGATCGGGATTTGGCTTCTTTTTTTATATCGTTTGAGCACTTGGAGATCTGAACGTTTTGGAAGGGGTGCAGGGGGAAGCAGCAGCACTACCTGTACTGAGGTCACACTGATTTGATGTGCAGGCAGTTTGAAGTGACTGGTTTAATCTATCCAGGATGCTTAACTGTTATCGCACAAGGTAAAGAGGAACTGTGCAATTTAAAAATTACAAGGACAAGGGAAAAGGCTTTGCTCTCATCTTCTAGACTTCACGTCAAGACCTTCAGACCACCAGTATTGACTTCTTCAGGAGAAAATTGATGGAAATTATCAAAACGGGGTCTCTGGTCTGCTTTCTGTGCCTGCAGGAGCAGCATAGGAGATGCCTCAGTTTTGTTTTATCTCTCCCGGGCAGGTTGACTCAGGTAGCTGTGAAGCCCAAAGATGTACGGTTTGCCCCGTGGTCTGCCCCCCCCCAGCTCAGTAGTGAGGAACGGCTGTCCACTCCTCATATTGGTAAGGCCTTTAGCTTGCTCTTAGTAGAACTTGGTTATATTCTGGTCATCTGTCAAATGTTTTATGTTATAGCTAGCAGTTTATTTAAAAATGTAAGGAAAAAAAGATGAAGAATAACATACTGGAGGCTCTCATAAATTGCCTACCATATTTACACTGTTACTCTACGTTAAATGATGAGGGAAAGTGCTTTGTTGGCCAACCCAGAGAAATTTGAATTGTCTCTAATCAAGAGTTGTCAGGATAAAAGAAAATAAGTGGAAGAAATATGTGAATATTTTTCAAAACTAAATGATACAAAATCTGAAGAAATAAGGACTGTAGGATACTTGTTCTTTATGTGCTCTTTGTATTATCACCCCGGTTATTATGACATATCGTACCGCGACAGGAGAAAAAAATGCAAAACATACGGCGGTGGTGGAACGATGTACGGAAGGGAAGCAGGCGATGCTTCATCTCAAATCTTTCCGTAGGTCTGGAGCTGATAGTTCTTATCCTTCATTAACAGCTTTCTGTTGAGGCCCTTTCTCTGCCCCCGCCCCCCCCCCCCCGCCCCAACTGCTGTAAAAATACTAACACTGTTGAATAGTTTTTTCCTATTTACGGTTTCCCCTATATGAAAATCTTTCTCTGGCACGTATGTCATATAAATGTCTACTGAGTTCTCTGACTTACTGTTGATTGCTTTCATTAAGGGTATCCTATTACTCATTTGCTTCTAGCTGTTGCATAATATTTGTGTTAAAATCTATTTCTAGTTGCTATAAAAATCCAGGGCTATAAGGGACAGATGCTCAGGCATATTATATTGACCTTACAGCCAGTTGGGCACAGTCAGGTGCTGACAGCCCAGACAGGGACAGTCCTGGCGAGAAGACGGGAGCAATGGACCAAACCTGGGAGTCACGGGTGCACAAACACGCGTGGACAAATAGGAGACGACCAAACCAGGGACCTGCTCCCACGGCACCGAAACCTGGGAAACAGGTAAAATACTGCTTTCTGTTATTTGTTGGGTTTGGGTGGGGGGTGGTTTGTTGTTGTTGCTATTGCTGGGGGGGTTTAATATCATTTTTTAGCATCAAAATTTAGCAACGCTTTCATATTTTTCTCCTACTGGTGCTGCCATCTTTGCTGCTTTGATAGGCTGATAGCAACAGGGAGTTTCCTTTCAGCTTCCCCCCACCTCAGTCTGATCATTGTTCTCTGACAATTGGGAACGTCGACGTAATTCTCTGTAGTTCACGAGCTTCAGGTATTTTGCCCATTGGGATCTTTTTTTCTTCGTAATTTTGGTAGCCGCAGCAACTCTTCTCAAAGTGAAAAGAAATATAAAGAGGAAAAGTCTCATCTTGGTCCTATCCCAACCCCCTGCTTAGCCACGCGGCTTGCTGCAGATCTTCCTTAATTGTTTGTGATGCTTAACTGGAACGGGAGACATCTGGGGCTGGGCCAAAACCCATTTCTGTAGCTGCAAGCTGCAGCATCTCCACAAACTTGGGGCAAACGGTACGGCTGTGCGACACCTTCTTCTCAGACCTGCGTATAAAGGGATATCCAGTCCCTTTACAGCTGGTTCTTTGGCAGTGTCCCCGTTTCGGAGTATTTCCCCATACACAGTCCTCTGAATCACCCGCTGGCCTTATCTTGTTCAGCTGTGCATCTCAAATGCGTTTGGACTTTGTTTAAACTTGATGGTTAAGTTATTCTCATGATTCTATTGCTAAAGATGCGCTTAGTCTTTCCTCTGTGTGAAAAAAAAATCATTTTTGTACGGTGACTCATCTCCTCGATTTAGCATTACCATATGCTGTTGATTGCTTATTTAAATTGCATTAATATAAAACCCTGAACTTTGGTTTCAGTGATATTATTGAGTGGGGGGTGGTGCATTAATTGTAATATATGATGTTTAACTGCACTCACTGGAGATTTAGCATGTATTAATTTTTATTAGAGGAGAAATACTTGCCTGGTGAATGAGTTTATAGTGAGAAGGAAAAATTAATCTCTAGACTTACAGGATCTTTATTAAAGGGAAAAAGCATGCAGCTTCTCCCCATTTCAAGTAGTGCTCAAGGATTTGCCCTCCACCATTTACTTGTACTCCACTTGCCGTCAACCCAAGTTCTCTGCTTCATTCCTTCCTTCTTTAAGCAGGCACAGGAAATATATGGTCCTCTTTCAGATTCAGCTCTGTTCTCCAGGAATAGTTTCTCTTTTTCAGAGAAACTTCACCTATAATTTTCTGTTTCTATCATTTGAGGATTTTTGTTGTAGAAGATGAAAGCCCAATTTTTTTAAATGCTCATTTTCCAGTCATGATCTTGTACTCTTTTCTTTCTGATTTTCCAGAAGTCCAAAATTTCATTCTTTGTTTGATGTCACTGCAAAGAAAAAAACCAAGCAGCTTCTGCTGAGGTTACCCAGTAATTCTTTCCCATTGTAATCCTGATTATGAAGTTTGAGCTCAGTTTTCAGGCTTATGTTCTCTCATCAGGTCACTGCAAAGAAAACAGAAAACAGTGAGACGGGAGAATAAACAGGAGTTGCATGCTACAAGTGTATTTTTTTTTTTTTTTTTTTTTTTTTTTCTCCTGACCTTCCACATTTTAAAGAACAGGGCATGAGCTGGGGGAGGAACCTAAAATGACATCATACATTCTGTTAGCCTTTTCTGTAATTTCTCTAATACTTCTAACCTTTCTGACTGCAGTAAATTTACCTTGGTTTTGTTGTTGTTTTTTTTTTATTATTAAATCTTACATTAAACCATATTATGTTCTTTAGTTCCGTTGGTTCTTACTATAAATACCATTTCATGGTTGACGGCTTTACTAATTCCTATCGTTGCTGGCTTGTGAAATGTAGGCAATACCCTCCCAGCTTCTGTCTATAGAGTCCTTAAAACACCTCCATCCCCACAGGTGGATTAAAATGCTGGAGAAAGCCACACCTTTGTTAAAGACACAAATGTATAACTTGTGTCAGGATGATTTAATTTTTCAACAATTGCTGATACTTTCTAGATAAGTTTTTCAAGAGCTTTTGGCTGCAGCAGTGGGGAGTGCTTGGCAGGATCTGGTTTGTAGACTGGGAGTTACTGACAACTGGGCAGGTATTTGTTCCTGTCGTACGTAAAATGAGACCCAACATTGAGGAAATACAGAAGTAAGAGCTTTTTTTCACCTTACCCTGAATTAGTATTCACATTGTGGCCATCTACAGTCCATTTCATACTTTAAACCAAAAGGCATGACACTGAACCTCCCTTACACTCCCGTATTGTCTCTGCTGAAGTAGAGTTGGCCAAGCTCCTCTCGTCTTGTCTTGCTTTAGGCATCTGAGCAACCAAAGAACTCCATACAAGTAGCAAATTATCCAGTCCTGTATAATTTGCTTAAATTACAGGCGTGTTGAACTGTCTTTATGCCTAGCTGGGTGTGCATTCCGCCTGTCTCTTCCTTGAATCTAAAGAGTAGGGTACAGATGTAGGTAGGGACTGTTGTCACCCCTGTATTGATCTTCTCTGGGTGGTGGCACAGAAGGGGGAACAAATTGAAAGGGAAACGGGGTGGTCAGTATTAGTCGTGAAGTGGAAGCACAGGTGGAACAAAGACGGTGATATTAATCTATCGGCCTAGGATGAAGGCAAAAATAAGAGAACTATTGATTTTTATTTTTTTTAATATCGTTAGAATCAGTAATGCCTCACTTCCTTATGAGAAATGACCAATCCTCCTCCCTTCCAATCCTGTCACTTTTGTAAGGAGTTTTTATTAGATAACCTATTTTCTGTAAATCAGATCTGCAATATTATAGTCCAGACTTCTCAACAGACATCAAACCATCTTCTCGGTAAGAATACTTGTTAAATTATTTATTTCTACTAAAAAAAAAAAAGAGCCTCACAGTTGAGAAAGGATTGTAAGGGAAGTGATATTTAAAATAGTATTAGGGATATAAAAATGCTATTTGCAATCCTTGCTTAAGTTTCCTTCCTAGTCATACAAACCATTCATCTTAAATCTATGCTTAAACCTTTCTCATTGAGGACTTAATGCCAAAGTCCCTCGGTGAGGTAGTAAAGACATACCTCGTAACCAACTGTTACAGGAGATCAGCATCCTTTAGAGAATACCAAGCAAGCAAACATCAGATTCTGGAAGTCTTTAGCTAATTAATTATGTGAAAGAATGTGATGCTCTGATTTGTGCCATACGGGTGCACGCTGGACTTCAAGGGCGATGCAGTATCAATTTTTTACATACTTGTTGCAAGGCAGAAGGGCCAGGAATTCCATCCTGAAACACGCCAAAGTTCTTATACTAATTCACCCAAGTTTGCATTTTTGTACTTTACCCCCTGCTGTCTCTTCTTAGCGGTCAGTTCTCGCTGACCATGGAAACACCTCTACCTTGAAGGCAGGTATCGCAAAAAACCTTTGCACAATTTTGAGCCTCAGTTTCACAGCTTCTTGAAAGCTTTAGCAAAGTTTCTTTTGGAATATGAGAGCTGATTTCCTGTGTAAATGGCAAAGGTTATTATTTTTATTGAGTTTAATGCTATCTCTGAGGAGTTCGTTGAAAAGCAATTCTTTTTTCTGTAGGTGTTTTCATCAATAAAATCTTGTCACTTCATATTAAATATAGATGTATTTTTAGAGAATAAACCCTTTTAGTTGAAGGCCTTCAACTGGAAAAAACCCAAAAGGTTGATAAACTGGTCTGCGTTACTCACACAGGTCCAGAGACCTTATGCCTTTTTCTTAAAACAACACAGATAAAGGACCTAATCTTTCCCCGAATTGCCCAATGTGGAGATGCACAGATGGACAGCAGGTCTTCGACAAGTCTCACCGTACAAAAGTTGTTCTGCTTGCAGGAGTAGTGGGAGACACAGAAGACGGACTCGGTATCTTATTCCTTGGCCAAAGTAAGGTTTGCTCCTAGGAAGAGAATTAATATGCTTTAGCTATTTTTCCGTAAACTCTCAGTGGAGAAAAGGTCCTGTAGGTTTTTTTACCCAAATGTAATCAGGCGAAGGTGATGTTTTTGAGCTGCCTGTGATTACCAATCTCTGAATCCCTTTGCATCTATTACCATTTTGCAGGTTATCTGAAGTTCGTTAGTTTTCTCATTTATACGGCGTGGAGGGTTTTACCGTTAAATACCTTTGGCTATTTTTGTTCCGTAGGGTCTAATATTTTTTGCTTTGCTACTAAACCTCCATTTTCTAGTCCTTTTTGGATAGCTATCAGAACTGTGTGAAATATTCTGCTCAAAATAACAGCATTAACAATAGCAGAGGAAAGGACAGTTTCTGAAAGAATGACATCAGATGGATTTATTTTCAGCCTAGAGCTTTTAAATTATTTTTACTGTTCTCCAAATAATTCTGACATTATATATAAAAATAATCACAAAGCATGCCATGTTTTATCAAAGGTAGATGATCTTTTTAGTATACTAACGTGCAGTTTAATGAAAGAACACTTAAATAGGATCGGTCACATTAATTTTTAAGCTATACTCCATACATTGTCAGTTTTTGAGGAAAAGTAAAAAAGGTTTGTAGCTAATCTTTCGTCTCTACACTAGATTGCTGCTTATGGTTAGTTCCCACATAAATGGCAAAAGGTTTGGTTTTTTTCTTCTAAATTGCATGGGTGATAGGTATCGGTTTCAATCGACTATTCATTACACACTGATTACAAGGAATATTTAGAATTACATCTAAACCTACAGCATTCTCTCGGTGCCTTATAACTTGGTATTTCATGATTTTAATTCTTTTTATTATCTTTGCAAAGAGAATCATACAAACAATGAATTCAACTTTGATTCATATTTGCTATGACATCTAAATCTCCTTCCCTCAAGCTATTGAAGGTATGTTTATTCTCTAAAAGAGTAGAGAAACGAAAACACTCTGAGTAACATGCACAGTTTTCTTTGTACCTCTGCCCTGGGCTCAGATCTTTTGCTCTGTTTTAATGTTTCATAGTGTTAAAACAATTTCTTTATCTGATGGGATTCCTCTACTGAAGAATAATAACTAGGCTGGATATTTCAATCCAAACGCTGGAAGGTTAAAGAGTAAGATAAGAAATAGAAATGAGGATGCAATTACTGAGCAAGTATGTACATCCCGGGCAATGATTCCAGTAGCATGGTAGGATTCAAGGGCCCATAGTGACAAAAAATAAAGCATGGAACTTAAATTTAAATCTGTATTTGCACATCATATTAACTATTATTCCAGGCTTCTCTAGGATTCTGGCATGTCTTAAGTGTTTTATTGAACCGAGACCGTAACTGTGACATAAAGAATTGCTGATGACGAATTGTCATATTAGCCAGAGGGTGTCAACAAGGCATATTGAAAAGATACAATATTCTTGGAGTAGGTGAGCTAAGATAGCAAAAATTTATGAAATAAAGGACCTAAAATATTTTGTATAACAAACAGGTTTGTGCCATTAGAAAGGCACAGCCTCTTTGTCCTCACTGCTAAGAAGTATGTAAGGAGCTAGAAACTAATTACAGTTGAGCAGCAGATTCTCAATATGAGAGAAATTCTTGTCCTTATGTATCTGGACCCCATGCCTCTGACCTTCAGATTGATGTAGCAGTAGTCATGCAACAGGGTTCTGCTCTTCTCCTCTCTCTTTTCTCCTCTCTCTTCTCTAGCAGCAGTGGAGTAACTGTCGCTTTAAACCATGCCTAAGCGGATTTGATCCTAAGGATCACTCGCACCTGAGAGCCAGAGGGAGAAGAGTTCAAGATACGAACGAAGTCGTGAGTAAACAACTGTGCAGGAGACCAATCTGTCATGATTTTAAAAGAAAACAGGTTTGTTGAATGTGATCTTTACAAAATGGACACGGTGGATCAAATTAAGGGGCAGTAATCTCCAGCTACAAAGGGCAGTACAAGCAAAAAGGTGACCTCTGCAAATGATGGAGGGACAGGGCAGACAAAGACCACTCATGTCAAGAGCCAAAGTAAGCAAGAAAAGCGGGGAGAATGCGATATCGGCAGATTAGAAAGGTCAAAATAATACATAACTTCAATTCACGGCTTCTTATGCTGAAAGTAACATGACCGTGGATCTTCATAGTACAGATTTGTGTGCATCTCTTGAGAGAAATGGAGACTTAACAGCTTGCTCTGCCTCACCAGAAGGTTAGCCCTCAGACAGCTTTCCAGGGTGGCTTTAAGCTAATATCTAAGGACTGGACTATAATTCACTGCAATTTAATAGGAGAAGAATAGCCAAAAAAAATGCCATCTGTTACCTCCTTGCTATTAGTATCCACTGATCCCCACAACAAATGAGGGCGTCCTTCTCCTTGGCACTGTGTATATCCGGGTCAACAAGATGGCGTCCACCTCAGACTGTACTTTGATTGTAACACGAGAAAAAAAAATCAGTGGAGGCAACAAAATGAGAAACACAAGCATCTTGTCTTAGAGCACAGGCATCATCTCTCAATCTTAAAATATTTTCTTGTGAATGTGTTACCTGAAGTTTACTGAAAATGGTTCTTCTTGGCTACGGTGATCTGCAGGACGGCAGTGTGCTTCCCAGCTCCTAGACTGGGCCGAGTGCTGGATCTGGGACCTGTGACACGTGCGGTAAGTACGGGTGGGCTCTCACTGGTGGGGGACCAGGACCCCACGGACAGAGGTGTACCTCTAGCCCGCCAAGGTGGATGCAGATGTGCTGCGCCAGTTGCCCAGCTGTGTCACGTGCGAGAACCGCAACAGAAAATAGTGTAACATCATGACGATTGATAAAGTGCATAACTAAAGATGAGGTGCCAGCCAGCACTTAACTGTTGGAAAGGCTAAGGTGGATACAAAGACTGAGAAGCGCTGGACTAAAAGAATCAATTTCCGTTTCCTTTTATTACCTTCTGCAGTTTTCTTGGTTGGTTTCAAGGAAGGTTGCTCCTTCGTCGCCCAGTCTCCTGACTGGCAGGAGGGCAGCTCTCGTGATGTTTACAGAGACCATCTGGAGCCCAGGGTTGTTTGTTTTTTTTTTTTTGGTTGGGTTTTTTTCATGTGGACTTGTAGGATTTTAAGCTTCCGTTTTCCCCAGCTGCTGCTGCGTGCTCCCGGAGCAGGGTATGGAGCTGCTCGAGGACGGAGCTTCAGGCACCGCCGTGCAGAGGCTGCAGGGGTTTCCAGGCAGCTTACGCGAGGCCAACAGGCAGGACGAGGTCTTGTCCACACGTGCTCTTCTGCTAGCTCTGCCACTGGGAATTTTCCTGGAAAGACAAGGGAATATATTCTGCAAATATGTCCTATTTCTTCAGTGAAGAAGTAAAGGTGTAATGCAGCTGCTTTGCAGTTCCGTAGTTTTGGCTAGCACTACGTGGTTTTGTTTCCCATCCTAACATGGTAAAAAAGGTATGGATGTGCAAAGAAAACAATATATAGGTTTCTAATGGGAGTTGTTAAAATGAGAAACTTTGAATATCATAGTTAATTCTACTTCACAGAAGTTTATAACATCTATTTTCAATGTTTTTCTTATTACCTTCAGAAATTTTGTTTGCTTTCATTTCTTTTCACCCCTCTATTTTGTATGCCACAAAGCAATAAGCGCGTGCGCGCTCGCTCTCTTTCTTTTTCCTCTTTCTTATGGGAGAGAAGAGAAAATAGAGAAAAGAAATGTGAAAAGCAAAAAATCCTTTGAACAACATGCGTTCTGTTGAACACAGTAGAACAAAAAAAGGAAAAATAAAAATCTGTAAGTGTCAATTCTGAGCTATCACACAATCTTCCTTCTTGAATTACCAGACAGATAGAGACCTGCTATCTCTTCTTTTTGCAAAGCTGAAACTTACGAGAGTGTGTTTGGAACCGTTAAGTCTCCAGGAAATCTACGCTTTTCAAAGCCCTTGTCTCTCAGGGGTGCGTGCCTGAACCTAATACGCAATTTGTTCTTATTTTTGTAAAAGGACTAGAGAAATTTTAGATTATAAGATCGATTATATGGACCCTGATCTTTTTTATTCAAACAGCATCAATTGCTTCAAGTCTCTGAACCTGACAGAACAACTGAGTAATTTTTTAAAACGTAAATAGGGAAAAGCTGTTTTTAACATTTCCATTTTCTTGTCCATAAGGCCTGTAAAATCAACACATCTGTAGAAATGCAAATAACTTACATGTGAGGACAAGCTGAAATTTAGCCTTCTCGGGCAGATTATATTTATTCATCAGCATTCGCATATTGTCTCATCAACACATGCAAGCACTTCTATTTTTGAAAAGCCTCATTTATCACTTGTTGAATGTTTGAAGCTGAACCGCTTGTTCTCTAAAAAAATGTTCCTTAAATTGACAGGTTCTTATGTTAACTAAAAAATAAAATAAAAAAAACAACCCCCACCCGCCTTTGCGCACCTACTATGCAAGGAGCCACGCGTTTTTTGCATAAAAACTTTATATGTACGATAAAAATGTAGGTTTTTGTCAGTTGGCTTACGGACTTAGATTCACTTCCAATTGTGTGTTTTTAACTCTTTATAGGCCTTTAACCGTCTTTACATTTTGTCTCATATTACAAACGGCATTGAGGGTACACAATGAAATCAAGATTTATTTTTAATATCGGATTAATCCTTGCAACACGTCCCTGCCACAATGGTTGATGCTGTGCCGTAGGGGCTGGCCCGGCTCAGTGTTATTTTATTCCCTTTCTGTTGAGGGAGTTCATTGCCACAGTTCAGTTATTGCCAGTCTGGCTTCAGAATATAGTTGTATCCTGGTGTCCTGAAAAGATCCTTTTGGGGAAACAGCCGGCCCTTTGCCACATTCGGGGGTGTTTTGCAGCGAAGGGAGTTCCTCCTGCTCTTCGTCCCACATCCCCACCTTCTGATTCTTTTGGGCATTGGGTCAACACGCCCAACACCATCTGTCTGAAAATGGACTAGAATGAGCAGAGTGGTACGTTTCAGGAATTCACTAGTTCATGTGTGTTATTAGATACTGAAGTTGCATATGAACTACATTAGAAATGAATATTGAAGGTTACCTGTTTAGGAAAAATTATATAGTTATTCAATATGCACATTTCATTTCCTGGTGGTTTTATAATTAGCTGTTCTGTTCCTGAGAATAATTTCCTTTTCTTTTTTTTTCAGAAGTTCATATATCTTCTTTAATCAGCCAACATACACATTTGTCTTACAGACGAATGCATTAGATGTTGCATATTTCATCAGTGAGTGGCTTCCAGAAATTAATTTCCATATCTAGTCTTCATGAATCAGCAGAACACCTCTATAAATCTTCACTTCCTTTAAAGCATTTTTTTTTAATAGAGGTGTATCCTCATTCTGATGTTCTATAATCAGCTTTGTCAGAAACACTGTGGCCCTTTTTTTCTTTAAAATATTAGCTTACTAAAAATCTAAACCACTATTTATAAGCAAGAGAGGGAGAATCCACGTATTATACTTAAAATCATTAGAAGATTGATGAGCATTCATAACTGGAAAATCCAGACAGAAGAGTAATTTCTTTGCAGCAGCCTGTGTAATTAAGGGGCGAATGAATATTGGTAAAAACATTACTCCTTACTCTCTTCTTCCAGTACCTGGAGATGGATCACAGCTTACAAAGCTATATTTCCCTCTCCTGTGATGGCACAGGCAGGTGGGTCAATTATAAGAAATCAAAACCCACAGGGCTCGAGTAGTCAAACCAAGTATTCGGACACAGGAACGGGGTGCAGAGAGGTATTTATTTTCTAGCCACTTTTTGCTCTAGCAGTGACTAAAATAGCAGTAACCACACAGGGGTGGGCTTCATCAGGAGGCAAATACAGGTTTTGTACAGGTTTGTGCACCTCTGCACTTACCACAGGGTCACTCGCCCCGAAAGGTTTAAGTAGACGCCTGGAGAAGGATAAAAATACTTTTTCCAGCAGCGGCAGAGATTTCTCCCTTTGGCCATGCTCCACCAAAACGTCATTTCGGTCAGATGCCCCTGACCGCTTCACAGCGGCTGATCTGAAACACTGGAATCACAGCTGCTGTACTCTGTACCGGCCCTGAGAAGGTAACTTGGTCTCTTGTTTAGTTAATAATGGTCCACGTCATCCCTCTGGGATTGTTTGAAATGTCTAACATCAAGCTCCTTCACTGGGATTTACACCCTTCTAATGCTTCTTCCTGTTCACCATGAGCATGAAGAGTAACTGTTTTCCTTTTTCTTTTTTAGAGCTACTTTTCATGTGTTTGCATGTCAGGGAACGTGCTGTCATATCCCTTTCTCACTGCTCTCTCACCTGGATTAAATGACTTCATTTCTGCTTTGGGTTTGTGTGGTGGGGTGGGGGGGGCAGGGCTGGCTCCTGTGAGAACCTTCTAGAAGCTTCCACAGCTGTAAGTCAGACCTGCCGCTGGCCCAGGCCGAGCCCATCAGTGATGGTGGTAACACCTGTGGGAGAAGTGATTTAAGAGGGGAAACCTGCAGTGAGTGGGGGGAGCGGGATGTGAGAGGAGTCCCTCTGCAGATACCGAGGTCAGTGAAGGAGGAGGAGCAGGGGAGAAGGTTGATGCCCCCACAGCCCGCGGTGAGAGGGCAGGCTGTCCACCTCCAGCCCGTGGAGGGGAGCGGGGGAGCAGATGCCCACCTGCAGCCTGGGGAGAGAGGAGCCCGCGCTGGAGCAGCCCCCCGAGATGGCCACCACTCCATGGGAGCAGGCTGTGCCTGAAGGACTGCAGCTCACGGAAAGGACCCAGGCTGGAGCAGTTCATGAAGGACTGCAGCCTGTGGAAAGGACTCATGTTGGAGAAGTTCGTGGAGAACTGTTTCCCATGGGAGGGACCCCACGGTGGAGCAGGGGACGAGCGGCAGAGACAAGGTATGACAGACGGACCCCGACCCCCATTCCCCTGCGCCGCTGGGGGGAGGAGGGAGAGAGAACCGGCAGTGGAGTCGAGGTAGGAAGGAGGGAGGGGTTCGGGGAAAGGTGTTCTAAGGTTTGGGTTTACTTCCCATTATCTTTGTTTCGATTTGATTGGTAGTAAATTAAATTGATTTTGGTTTTTTCCCCCAAGCCAAGTCTGGTTTTTCCTGTGACTATAATTGGTGGGTGATGCCTCCCTGGCCTTGTGTAGACCCACAAGCCTTTAATTATATTTTCTCCTCCGTATCTCACGGGGGCATGGGGAGGAGTGAGAGAGCAGCCTCGTGGTGTTTTGCTGCCAGCTGGGCTTAATCCATGACAATTTCTTTCAAGCATGCCTCATAACTCACCTTTTCTAGACCTCTGATTATTCTATGCCTCTTACCACTTAAGATTTAACACTAAAAGCTACCGAATACTGAACCTGTGGACTTAATGTTGAGTAGATTGGAAAGGAGCTAAGAAAGTGTGAAAATATAGGTACAGAAGAATGAACACCTGTGAGTAATAATTAGCTAATGAAGGCCTGTGGATGGTTAGATGGAGTAATCTCAGCCAGGTAAATACATTTAATGAGACAGCATTGGTCATCACGAGGGACACGGATAGAACAAGAAAGGCATCACATAAAACAAGTAATGGCTCCCTAGGTAGGAGGAACAATATGGATCTTCTTTGTCTATGTGAGAAATGTATAAACCACCTACAGATATCGTCACCACTGGTAGAGAAAAAAAAGGTGACCTGTTCCTGTAAATTTGAAGAGGAATGCCTAAGCTGGCTTCTATCCGTAAGGTGGGCGTTCTTCATAGTCGACTGCAGAAATAGCATACTACCTATGTGCACTAAAAACCTGGTTAAGTTATTGTGATTGAAGAAGCACAAACTCACCCTAAATCTCCTAATAGATGCTTTTTTTCAATGCAAGAATAGCTATTCTTGTAAGAGTATGGTATAAACTACAGGCGTTAACGTTTTTATAATTTATTTTTGCATGTATAAGAAGAATGTACATGCAGTGGTCATTCCCTTCAGCAACACAACTAAACCGGTTTAAAAGTCATTGTTAAAACTAGCCTTACTGTTGTTTTCAGCAGAGAGTACTGTATCTCTACAAAAGTAGACATGCCTTTAGGTTTTTTCTTGAATACAGTTACTGGCATATGGAATAATAAAAGAAACATTCAATTGTTTAGGGCAAGACCGCATCCAAAATAGACTTTAAATGACAAACAAATTGGAGCAGGCACTTATGTCCAGATGAGCCAAACCGTACTTACCTTTGACAGTAAATGCACAAAATTACATCTGGCTGAGAAAATCCCTTTGAGCTACTCGGGGGAGTACTAGGCGCTTGCTCTGTTCTTACCTCTCCTTTGACATCTGCTTGTGACTACCGAGATCTCTGACCAGGCACTGGCATTTGTATATTTTTAACTTATAGTTAAGGGAGGATATCATCTGTTACCTTCCACCATTCTTCTCTTTGAGTCACTTCAGTGGCTATTCTGGAATAATTGTAATGCCAGTTCTGGGTTAAATCAAATAGAAACGCTTTAACTGTCTGAATTTGCCACGCTCATTTTACCTCGGCATCCTCAACTTTCTGTGGCTCTTTTCCAAGCGTGTCCCACACTTGCCCAGCTCTGTTTATTCTGGGAAAGGTATAAGTAAAATAGCTGAAGGTCATATGGCTGGTATCCATGCATAACTAATCCTTTATCAGAACAGATGTGAGTCGCAAAGAAAATTTACGTCTAACTTTCCAAAAGGTTTGAAGGTAATCTGTCTGGAAACAGCCAGAACTACACTACAGTGATTCTTTGCTTACTTCGCCACGAACTGGTGGAAGCACTGTATGCCAATAACATTATTCAAATCAATATGAGTTTAGTCAAATCTGATATCTGGGTGTGAACTGTCCTTTCTGTCTAAAATCTAAGGAGATTAATGCAACTTTTTTTCGTCTAAAGCTGGCACGGTCGGAACCATATCTCTACATAATACAGACCCGGGGCCCCGTGGGTCCCCGCTTCGTGTGCTGTATCTTCTGAGAGCACTGAGGTGGTATCTCGGTCCCCAAACAAAATAGCTATCGCTCATTCCAGT
Organism: Aviceda cuculoides; assembly: GCA_035590195.1. Classification (NCBI taxonomy): domain Eukaryota; kingdom Metazoa; phylum Chordata; class Aves; order Accipitriformes; family Accipitridae; genus Aviceda; species Aviceda cuculoides. The sequence continues at coordinate 10,251,185 of JAVJGG010000007.1, forward strand.
TTGGCTCCACACGGAATTGATGTCAAGGAGAGGGAGTTACTTTGAAAGAAAGACTGGGTAGGTCAACTACTATAGCTCTAAAACAAGCAGCAAAAGGCCAGATGGCCAACAAACTGTCCATCATCTTCAGAAAAGGCCACCCACCATCTAGGAAGGCCAAAATCCAGGAAACTGTGGCCCAGTCAACCTCACTTCAGTGCGTGCAAAAATCATGAAGCGAGTCTCCTGGGAACACGCTTCCAGGCACACAAAGGAGAAGGTGACCGGGAAGAGTTGCGAGGGTAAATCTCGCCTGACCTCGGTGTTTCTAGGATAAAATGACTGAATTTGTGGACAAGGAGAGAACAGAAGATGTCATTTTCCTCAGCTTCAGCAGAACTAAATTCTAATGAACTGTAGTGCTAGAAGGTAGACAGGAATTTTTTAAAGAAAAAAATTATTAATGAAGTTTGAAAATCTCCTCCAAGCCAATGTAGGGAAAAAAGACCCCAAACACAACAATTCAGTGTGGTAGTCTAGAAATCCAAAGCAAGTACAAAGCATCTCGCTTTATCTAACTGAGAAGCATTAATGTGGCTCATGAAATTGTCTTGTACTGGTCATGACTGGATGGATTCCTTCTTCCATCTTGCTGTTGCTACTGTAATCACATCGGTTACACAAATTCAGTGACGATCTAGAAAAATCTTTCTAATGTGGTCTCTGTGTGTGCGAGTACAATATATATCTTGCCGGCACACGTCTATTCAGTAATGAATTAGTTACATGCTACAAAAAGGAAAAAACTGTACTGACGGGAGCCAAACCAATAGTGCCTTTCAAATCTTCCACCTACTGTCTAAGAAAAAGAAAAACATCATTTTCATAGGTGTGATGGATATTGGCGACACTTAATTTGCTTTAGTAAACCTGAAGAGTTTAAACCACGTAACTGATACGAATTCTAGCATTTTTTTCAACTTTCATGAAAGGCTTACGCTAATTGTACATGTTGGATTTGGTGGTGACTAGATACTGTGGTGATAGGTTCTTCAGAAGTGCTGAGAGATAGATAAAGTTAGGATAAACTGATGTATTTCATATTATAAGCAGCTGGATGAGCCCTGAACACCATACCCCAGTGATTAATTTCTGAATGGTGGTGAAAAGAGAGGGGGGTGCTTAAATAAATCAATGGTGATTTTAATAAACTGGGAGACTCTAGGTACTAAATCTGTCGGCATCTGATCTGAATTGCAATTACCTGTCAAAAATTCATCCATCATTGCAAGTTCCAGACAAACTTTCTGGCAGCAGATGTTTCAGGAAAGCTATTTCATGTGGGAAATATATCGTTTGGTGTACAGCATTCCCAAGAACAAAAAGCAAAGCAGAAAACATTTCACGAGTAACAGCAATAACTTCTATGTCATACCTAAGCCTAGTTTATTGGTGAATATAATTTGTAAATGTGAATTTCCAACATAAATCAGTCAATGAAATAGGACTCGTAATTCAGCTGATCTCAAATAGATGTAGTAATTAATTCAGTATTTGTGTACTTGTGAAAGCAATGGTATTTCTGATAACTTTAAATTCAGCCTTATTAAATCCTCTCTCTAAGGCTAGAAGACTGGTGCCTGCTTTTCTGAAAAAATGTGGAGTGCCTCCACCAGCCAGGCTATGGGAAGAGCTTTGTGAGGGAGCCTGCAAAAATATGTCACCCTCCCTGGGATCGGAATTCAGCAGGTGCGGGGCTACCTGTGCAACCCATGTCTCTCTTATACCAAGACAAAAACTATATGAGGAAGAAACTAACTTGGAGAGGATAGCATCATTAAGTCAGGGTAGAACACATTCTGTAAGCATTCTGATTATTCTCCAAACATAATCCTAGGAAGTTCTTAAATAACGTAAGTTAAAACGTTTCTACAAATCTGTCTGTTATAATGTGGAATGTCACAGATGAGGCATCTAAGCAACCTTAATTCCACCCCGTAACGAGAATATACCATATAGATACACCTGTGATTTAAATATTTCCGATCTCAGATCGTTTGTTGATTCTCAAAGCCATGTTAGATTTTTCTCATCGATACTGCGGCCCTTGCTTGTTTGAGATCTGTAAAGCTCTCGCAGCCAGGCGTATCGGCGGCTTTCCTTCTAACCCGGGGCTCGCTCTCCCAACTGTTCTCTCTTGATGACCGAGATAAATACGGAAGGAAAAAGACCCAGCAAACAACCAAAAATCCAAAACCCAGAAGAAACTGGGGGGAAAAAAGTTTGCCTGCCACTTAATATGGGTTCATTGACTTCCCGTCAGAAGAGAAAGGACCGAATGCAGACCGCATGAAGGATTTAAATTCAGAACACCTAAACTCCAGTTTTTCATCGACAGCTGTTCCACCGTTTGATACGTGACCGGTCCCTTCTCGTGTGCCAAGAAGGCAACGTAATGAACATTTCTTTGCAGCCATCAGTGAAATTGTCATATAACACCGCTATTTCTCATCCGAACGTGTACCTTGAAAATTACCTCTGAAGACAGGCTGGGCATATGATTAGAAGATTGCTATCCCAGCCAAATGATACCCCAAAAGCTGTTCTACTGTCACCTCTATCAAAACTGTCCATTCTGTTTGCCAATTATAATAGCAGAATCTATCACTCTTTTCAATTTTCATTATATCAGGAATTATACTTTGCACATTTTCTTCCTCTATGTAGTACTTTAAAATCATATTTCATTAAATGCTGTTTCTAACATAATTGAGAGCAATTCACTGATAAAGCAACTGCTGACAGATGGATCCCTTTATATCTTATACATGATGTGCTGGGCTTCTTATCTTGTCACCTGTGTCTGGCGTTCGAGAATTCATCTTTTGTATTAGTAGCTCGGAAAGCCTCGGCTTGATACACTATATCAAGTGTGTTAATTTGAGCTCTACTCTCACACTGCTATAAAACTGACGGCCGCCAAACATTGGGAGGAAACATCTTGGTTTGTCTTTTACTTTACAATATGTCATTTTCAAAACTCCTCAAAGCGAATGAATGCGTTAAGTCCTTGTGGCCTCTTCCAAACCCCACTGAAATGAATAGAAGGACTCCTGTCGGCCGAAGAAGCTGTGCGTCAGTCCACGCTTGCCTTAAACGGATTAATAGCTTAATATACTGTGGCCATCGGGTGCTTTCACAATGCGGTCCCCCTTTCGGTTAGAGAGACGTTTTGCAACTCGCCCTACTTCCACTTTTAGCCCCGTTTCTCTCATTTATGTCAGTGAGGTAACATTTTATGTAGAGTAATGCTATTAAGAAAACGTGTACATATTGCACGTCCGTTATTCTCCTTTATTTCCCTGTCACTTATTTGTACAGCATTAGCTTGGAAGGACCTTGGGTACTTTTTGCAAATCGCCTCTCAGGCCTGTGACAAGAGATTGTGCCCACTCCAAGGGGTTTACTGCCTCAGCGCTGGTTCCCATTACCATCTGTCCCTTCCCCTCTGCCAAAGGCACAGAGGCGAACCAAAGCCCGGGAAATAAATGGTCAGTCCCGTGGAACAGCGTAGCGCATGGGTGCTTGACACCGGCACTGCGCACTAGCCGGAGGAGAAGATCCATGTCCGGAGAGTAAGTGAGAGGTAAGAAGTAGGGAGTAAATTATAATGAACCTTGAAAGTGAGGATAAATAACTTTTGTCTAATACAGTAGAGAAGCTGGAGCCAGCAAAGGGAAAAATAAAGAGGGGAATGGCATGGAAAATGATCCTGGCAGGAAGCTTCATAATGAGCAGAGGGAAAGATAATTTATATCAAGATCTGGGCACAACAAGAGCTGCAAATGGAGGGTGTGAGCCTAAAATCAAACTTTTCCTCTCTTTTTATTTAGGAACGACTGCGTTTTAGGAATATCAAAAGGCAAACTAGCTTCCGAACTTAGAAGCAGCCGGAGGAGCAAGCGCTTCGTGGTGAAGATGCCGTCGGGGTTGCACGTATCCCAGTGGATCCGTCAGCAGCAAGGCCGGGTGGAGTAGCATAGCGTCGGTGCTGTTGGGGTTGGGACGTGTTTTTCTGGGGCTTTGGATCCACGAGTCGGTGTTACAGCATCACGGGGTAGGCAGAGGAAACTGCTCGGAAGTTAAATGGCGTGACCAAGAATTGTGTTCAGCAAGTCAATGTTTCCTTCTTGTCCTCGTGCATTATTTACCTCCTTGCGCTAACGGTAAGAGCACGATTCCGTCCTATTTAGCTATCAGCTGGACCTGTGTTTCTCTAGGTTGTTTGATGAAGTCTTGTGAGATGACAGTGGATTCATTATTTTAGAAACTGCCAGGGCTTGCCCTGGAGAGGGCAAGGTGCCAGCACCAGTCAAACAATGTCTTGCTCCTTGATTAGAAGCGAATTATTTGAAGCTGGAATTCTTCCCAATTGGTGTTTTTAATTTAATTTTCCTGTGGAAAGGTTATTGAAAAAGCTGTTACAGCTACTTTGATCGTGCATTGCTGCAGCTTGAAAAATTAAACTTATTCTAAGTACAGACCGCATATGTTTCAGGCCTATGTACATAATATATTTCAATGTTGGTAAGGCATCTGTGACCTCAGCACAGAAATATCATGAGAAGGAATGGAAGAAGCCAGATAGAAGAAGGCCAGGAGGTCTAAAGTTTAAAATAATCTCATTAAAATGTATTTTTCTAAGTTTGACAAAATAATGAGAATCAGCCCTTGATCCATTTTCCCGAAAGCAGCGATCCAATGTTTTAGAGGCCGGTTTCATTCTTATTAATAATTTTTTACTAAGAAGGATGGAAAATGTCCGATGTGATAACTATGAAGGTATGCAGAGTCTTTTTTATTATGACCATGAACATTTATTTGTGGGATAAAATCACCCTTAAACAGCAAAGTCCCCTACTATTGCACATATATGCCTGGTTCTTTGAGCTGTTGCTTCATACATGTCTGGTGTAACGAGATACCTACTTGAGGTGCAACGAACAAACATATTCAAAATATCGTAGACCCAATACTGTGTGACATATTTCTGTCATTTTCCATTGTATGCTTTAAGCTTTCTTTTATTAAAGAGAACAAATGTGATACTTGAACCATTCAAAGGAATTGCAGCTATACCACCTCTTTAAACTATCCATCGACATCTTCAGAAAGCAATTTAATCCAGCTCTTCTTCTCGCCCCACGTGATGAAAAGACAAAATTCTCAGTTTGTATTACATTAGCCTTCAAGTCTTCTTAAAGATAAATAATGTTCCCTGCAGGTTTACGTTAGGGATTAAGTGTCTTTGTTCTGAATAACTCTGGAAAGAAATTAAATGAAAGGAGGCGCAGCCTTTAGCTCTTTTTCTGGGTCTTCATTTCAGACCATAATTTTTATATAGCGCTTTTGTTTCATCTATCCAGCACTAGGCCATGGTAGTGGTGCTTAAGTACGTTTGAGGACAAAATGTAAAATGTTTTCAGAAAAGTCTTCCCTTGACCCTCCCATTTCCGTTGCTTTAATGTAAAAATGAACATTTTTCTCAACAATCTCAGAATTTTGAGGCTGACTAACTATATTGCGTGTGAACTTGACTGCTTTGTGGCTCAGCTTAAAGTTCTCAGCTCTCCATAGGAGAGCCATCACATATTCTGCGATGAGACGTCTAATTCATAATGACCGGTGTGTTACTGATGCACGCGAAACTCAGTGAACGATTCTTGCGATGCAGAATCTTTTTCTACCTTTGGAAAATATTTTCAAAGCACTACGTGACTCATTATTATGAAAAAGTCTCTGATCTACAACTTAACACTGTCATTACTGAATTTCAGTGCCGCATAACCTGTGGCTGTTGCAATCTTTTCTACATCTGTAATGTCTGAAAAAGATTAAGTTTCTGTTCTACATGCAAGATATAAATGCTTATTTCTAAGTGTAGAGGTTTGAAAAATCCAGTTAAAATATTCCCATTTTTCCTACACAAAAGATGAATTGAAAAATTACATAAAACCATTGCATTTATTTTTTTTTTTTCAGGATAGATAGTAGTCTGGGTTCTACTTTTAAAGCAATTTGGCCTGGCTGATCACCATGTGGTCTTTCCAGATCTCCAAACTTTATCAGTAGTTAACCAAAGATAAAAGGAAGGCACACTGTGAAGCAAGGAAATCTTTCCTTCTGTGCTGCCTAACGAGAGCAGACAGCATTTTTTTATTTACATATGTGATATTTTTATCCTTTATATTCTTGAGACTTCTCCAAAAATTGGGAAGGCAAAGGACAACTTCCAAATCTTCCACTCCAAGTTGGCTTTGACATGTTTTATTTCCCCCTTTGGCTTTCCTTGGGTTTAGGTGTTTTGTTTGATTTATCACTGTTTTGCTTCACATTACAACTAAGGAGGTTTTTAATACTAACACCTGAGCAGAAGAAAAATCAAAATTAAGACGCTGTTCCACCTGACTTAAAGCATTATGCCAGACTGTTGAAATAGTCAGGGATACCGCAGCTGTAGAAATTAGGTGCTGGTAATTATGCGTCCTATGAAAAATTTCAAAACTAATTGCGTTTCTTCTCAGGGCAGTGCAGTGTTTGACACTGCCTGTTTCATTGCGCTTAGGTGGCTCTTACGGAATGGGAGTCATACAGAAAAGAGTGCAGCAGCTAAAAAAAAAAAGTAAAAAAATAAAATAAGAAATACTTTCTGTGATTTAGCAGCCTGCTTGGAAACAGAGAATAGAACACTCTTTAGTTTTATGGCAGATGAAGGGTGTTGGTTTCCTGATCTTTGAATATATATATATATGTGTGTGTGTGTACATATATATATATGTGATTTAGCATAGCAAGGTAATAACTAGCCCTGACTGTAGAAAAGAATATTTATACGATATATTTTTCTGACTTCTTCAAATTGAAACTGTGTCACTTCTACTGGAAGCTTTTCCTTATCTAGCCTGCAACCTGTCCTTTTTCTTTCAAGTCCACGGGCAAGAACCAGCAATTGCGGATCTGCCTCGCTGCCGGGAGGGATTTACACAAGTAGAAAGGGAAACAGACACTGATTCTTGCTTCTTTTCCACACTTGCAGCAGTCGGTGCCCAAGCCTGAAGTTTCCGTTTGGGTAAGACATTAATTTCATTCCTTCCTTCGTCAGGCAAAGCTACAGGGATGGACTTTGGCCTAAACCAGATTCAAGCGTATTCAGCCGCTCGCCGCCCCCCAAACGAACAAAACTTCCATCCAAAGGAACCGCGGGCGGATTTATCTGCGGCAAAAAGGGCGGCGAGAAAAAGTAGGGGTAGGCACGGTCTTTGGCAGACCTAAGCGTTGGCAAAATGGGCGTCCGGTTACTTTTATTAAATGCCTTGCTGTCCAGCAGCGCGTGGGAACGACCCACCGCTACTCCTGTCCGATGTCAAAGCGTGCTCCCGACAGTGGCGCGGGGTTGTTTTTTCTGTCTGCGCAGAGCAGCAGGCAAAGGTCATCTCGGAATGAGGTATTTCCTTGTCCTCGCGCTTATCCCTTCAGATTTTGTAATGACAGCATACTGAGAGAGAACAGAAGGACTGAATAAATGCAAAAATCACTTTGGCACATCTGGAAAAACTGTTTCCTTAAATGTTGCAAACAGGTGGTAACTGCAGCTGTCTGAAATACTTCATCTTACTCCCATGAAGAATTTTAATGATATTTTTTTTTTTTTTGAAACATCCCCAAAACGAGATTTTTTTCAATTTTGAGCCAGTTTGATTTGCAACAAATGCCTTTTAAAAGGGGAGACACAGACGCTACAAAAAAGAACTACAAAAAAATCCATGCAAACACAATTTTCTAAAAAACCAGAATTAAGATGGGAGAATCCTTACCGTACCCTGATAGATACAGTCTTCTAGCAATAATTTCCAACATCCCCCTAGGCTGATATGCCACAGGAATTAAAAGTCTTCACAGCTAGTGAGATTTTGATCCTTTATTTCAAGGTCATAGTAAATTAAATGCATATCATTTTAATGGGAGAAACAGGGGACTGTCACCCGTCACCCCGTAGGTGGTGGCCTGTCTTGGGGCTGGAGCTGCGTGAGGATCTCTGATCTGTACTCATAACCGTGAACTTTGGACTAATATCGAAATAACTCTTAAAATTCCTCCAGCAAGGCACCCGTACGGAGATAAATGACTTTAAATGCACCTTTAAGCAATTGCGGAAATTCCTAAGCTAAGAACTTATTCATATGAAATTGTGATAAAGCTCTGAACGTGAACTGAAATTTGAAAACTGTAGCTTTTGGCTGCCTTTCAAGAAAGGCATTTTATTTTCCCTCTGCACTTAGTACTCCAAAATGAAAATATCGGTGAGATCGAAGGGTAACTGCTATGGGCCATGTTGCATTGATCGTGAAAGTTATTTTACATAGTTCTGGGAATGCACAAATTGCCCCAATCTTTCCATGCTTTTATTTATAAAAATCCTGCACGATGAGGTGGCTGTGGGTAGGTACTAAGACTAATGCGCGAGACAACTGTTTACCTTGTACTTGCAGGAAAACAAGCCGGAATGGCAAGACCGTTTCGCGAAAAGGGTGCCCTCGCGTAGGTTTACCCCTTCTCTTTCAGTTCCGTCTTCATTCCCTCTCCTTTTATTGTCTGACTTGTGTGACTCCTTTTAATTTTAAAATTGCCAGCGTGAAGTCTTTACTTTTCTGCTTGTCCGAAAAGCGCCTTGCAAACCTACGGGGATAAATAAATGGCATTAGTGATTAATTCTCACTCGCTCACCCTGCAGCTCTTGGCCTTAGTATTGACTCTGTTGGCTCGGGCACACACCAGCCGAGGAGCTGGCATAAAAAATGATTTTCTCTTAGCCTTCAGTGTGGCGTCACACATGATCCTGAAACCAGGACAGTGTAAAACAGCAGCGTGTGGGTATGTTTGTTTTGAACTACGGCCGCAGTCATTCCGTTCGCTCTCTAATTTTTCTGTTCTAGAAGCTTTCAAACAGAACGTCCTTTACTCCTGCCTGTGTAAATGCGTGCCTCAGAACGAGTGAATGGTTTAATTCAGAGATTGAGGTAACGCTCCTAAACATGACCGTCTCTCCCTGTGCCGTGTGCCCGTCGTCGTCCGGTGTTTTCTCCCTCGGCGCCCGCGACGCCGGGACTCGCAGCCGGGTCCGAACGCTGCTGCGGACGCGCCGGCGATCTCTGTGCTTCCCCATCCGCAGCCAGGCTGCGCGGCTGCTCTTCCCTCTCTCCTCTGGAGTTTCCGCCTCCTTTTCCTGCTCCCAACTTTCTATTCCGGACCACAACTGTGGAAAAGACGTACAGAAAACAAGTTTACTAATTTCAAAGTTCATTCAGTGAACCTTATGGCCAGTCTTATTTTTTTTTAAATAACGAAGCCTTGCTGTGATCCTCCCTCTGCCTTTCTGAGTTCCATTCCTCAGTTCGCAGAAAGTTTGTAGGAATTTCTCCAGGTCCCTGGCAGGGCATTCCGGGGTCCTGGAGGCAGAGCTACGCAGCTCCTCACGCCGCTCTGGGAGGACCTTTTTCTACCAGGAGCTTTCTACCTACTTCACCGTGTCCCCTCTATAAATGAGACAAGCTTTTGAGGATGGAGGACGAGCCTCTTTCAAAGCACCATCTTTGTTCTCATTAACACAGAAAAGCTTGTTTTAATTAACAAATGCTCTGCCGCAAATTAGCTCAACAGCTC
>JAVJGG010000007.1:10300835-10313645 GCA_035590195.1 Aviceda cuculoides
ATACTGAACTCAAAACACAGCACTGTACCAGCTACTAGGAAGACAATTAACTCTATCCCAGCTGAAACCAGGACAATCATTTAGATTGGAAAATACCTTCAAGATGATCAAGTCCAACCATTAACCTAGCACTGTGAAGTCCACCACTAAACCATGTCCCCAAGTGCCACATCTACATGTCTTTTAAAAACTTCCAGGGATGGGGACTCAACCACTTCCCTGGGCAGCCTGTTACAATGCTTGGCGACCCTTCCCATGAAGAAATATTTCCTAATATCCAATCTGAACCACCCCAGCACAACTTGAGACTGTTTCCTCTCATCCTATCACTTGTTATTTGGGAAAAGAGACTGACACCCACCTGGCTACAACCTTCTTTTGGGTAGTTGTAGAGACTGATAAGGTCTCCCCTGAGCCTCAGTGCGTACTTAATCTGTTTATGCAGAGGTATTGTATTTGGGCTCACTCAGTTTGCGGAGAATAAGAACTAAAGCTGACACACTGAAAGGTAAAAATGCCACTTACATTTTTTCCCATACTCTACAAATGGTCCCTATGGAACATAACACAGAGCTGTCATTCATAGAAAAACACAACCAAATTGTTGTGAAGCAGGGAAAGTCAACAGGTTTTTTTCAAGGTACTACTAAAATGCAAAAGACAGACTGTTCTAGATACCCTTTTCCAAGAAGTGAATGTGATAGAGAACACTAGAAAAGGCAAGAAAATACACAAATAGGTAGAGGTTCCCAAATGCCCCGAAGTTCAGAAACCAGACTGTGCAGGAGTGTGGTTGGCACTTGGATAAAATTTAGTCTTCCCCAGGGGTCCAGAAAGAGCCTAAGCCCTTGGAAGACACATTTAGGCTGATAATATGTTCATGGAATACCACCCGCTGAGCCTAATGCTGCTCATGGCCTAAGTTTAAGAGGTGTGTGGGCCGGCAGTGTTATGGATGCACACATAACCAAATCCAACATGTGTTAAAACTCAGATGAATTCTTCAGTAAAAGTTAGTTACAAGTCTGGTAACATTTTATAAAACCACAGGCTCCATGTATAGAGAATTAATACTACACAGCAAACTTATTAAGAACACCCAAGAATTAAAGCCATGGCTCCAAAACACACATATCACTCACCTAAAAGCTGAGGGCTCTCTCCCTCTGGCAGTGCCCCCATCTGAGGGGGAGTCCCTGAGCACAGACCCCCCACTCCAAGGAGGACCAACTCCAACATGTTCTCCAGCAGGACCCCCTTTACACCCCTGTCTAATCTCAGCTGTGGGCATTTAATCCCAAATAGCCAGGAGGGTCACCTCAGTGCACCTGGCACATCTCAATTGGCCAGTTCAAATTTCCACCTGCAGACTCCAGGGTTTAGGGTTTTTTTTTTTTCCCTTCCCCTTCTCCCTGCCTGGAGAAGTTGCTTTTCCTGCTGGCAGGATGGGGGCAGGGGGGGAGTGCACTGCCACACAATCCACCCTGTGACCACAGTCATGATTAGACTGGTTTTCTTGAAGTGCTGGTACAGTCACCTCTTGCCTCCAAAGTGAAAGTGGGGTGCAGCCTGATGAATTTGACTCTCACTGTGGGCCAACATTCCCTTCTGGTCTAGAGTTAAAGTGGAATATCAAACACAGGAATATCCAGCATATGGTCATGTTTTAAGGGTGTATACTGAATCATTAATACAGGCTTCACTACAAAGCACTTGATAGAACTCATTGCAATATAGATTCCAGTAATCATAACTACAAGCATTATTAAAGATTAGAGAAGGCTGGTCACCCACCCTGTGAAGGAAAATCCAAACATATCAAAACTTTTAGAAGCAATTGTCTCCAGGTCTCTTGCTATTTCTTTTGTTGATTTTATCTTGAAGCTACTTTAACACATTTGGAGTGAACACAGCAGTCGTCCAGCAACAGGTTCAAAACTTCACATACACCCTTCTCTTTCATTAAGACCTAATCCAACATGGGTCAATTTTTGACAGTCATTTTATCAATGTTATAACCGATAGTTTAAAAGTCCCCAAATTGTCAGATGTAACATTAGCTAAGGTGATAGTTGTAAACTCAGTTCTAGAGTGCTCTATCAGTGTTCCCTTGGTTACCATACACAGTCACCCCCATGGAATTTCAGGACATAGTGCAGTACCATTCCAACTAACCCATGGGATCATGGGGTGGAGCTGAGGGATATAGTCACATTTGGTGTTTCATACTGAACTAGCATTTACTGCACCTAGTGACCAACTACAAACAACACGAGTAGAGCCTCCTCCCCATCCAATCTGAACATCCAACTATAATTGTTACATTGCTCACATGCGAGCTCAAGGAATCATGATATAATGATGTCCATCACTGTTGCCACAACATTATCATCCAGATCTTAACCATCCACACCTGCCACCATCATCACTGCCAGCAGAAGCACTGGAAAGGCTCATTTCATCATTGCCCTAAAAGAAAGCACAAACTAGGCCTCAGTCTTAAAACCAGGTCACAGGGTTACAAGTCCAGGATTATTCACCAGGCACTGATGCGGTGAGTCTTTCCACTCCCAGGAGATGGTCTCAGAGGACCAATGCAATCAACCTGCCGGGTGCTCCGAAGAGCCTTGCCCTGTTGTGTGGATTGTCCGTCTCAGTTCACAAAGGAATTTCCCCACGTCTAGTGCACGGAGACGACTCATGGGGGGGGTTACAGAAGCCCCCCAGCCTCGGATGGCCTCGAGGCCCTGTCTCTCTGCAGAGAGGACTCACGGGGAGCTGTGGGGACAGCTTAGCCCTGCGTTGTCTGATAAACCCCAAACTGAACAGGACGGTGGCTGCGCCATTCAGAGAACCAAAACCTGAACGGAGCCTTGAAATCCCTTAACAAATAGTAGGTCCTGAGTCTCAATCCAACCACTACTCAGTTGCCTGAGGAAGCAAGGTAAAAAAAAACCCCAAAACCTGGAGGGTTTGAGCTTCAGTTTCAAATGACAACCTTGCGTATTCAAACAATCACAGACCAGCAAAGGAAAGATAAGGGGAAACTCCACTCAGATATACAGAATCCATTTAGGCACATATCATAACCCACTCGGACATAGTCATACACACCATTCCACGAGTCAGGGGATAAAAACATAAAGATTCAGGTTGGAAATGGGGGAGTCGCTTCAACTATACAGTTGGCTTGTGAAGGAAACTATTCTCTCCCCCCCTCGCCTCCCTTTTTGATCAGGACAACAGTCAAGGTAACTTCCCAGGGATAGAAAGCCCTTACCTGGAGGGGTAAGTGAATATGGTTTATGCCTTAAGTTTGTAAACACTTGTGTGCTTGTGGTTGTAATAGTGTGCTACTCTTGCCTTGAAAAATGGCAATAGTGCATTCCTCCATTGTATCTGTAAAACCTGCAATAGTGGCGTGTTAAGTCTGTACGTGAAGATCAAATAAATCATTTGCTTGAACCTTGCAGTTAAGTCCTTTTCCATCACACTTGTCTGATACACTGGGCCAGAGCTTGGTTTGGGTGATTAGCCTTGAGCCTTATTTGGCATTGCAGGCAAGCTGTAAGAACTGCTTCACAGGTTTTCATAGACACTGGCCAACCCTGAGATCAGCATTCATAACAGAGATCAGCTTTCCCTGCATGGCCTCATTTGATATGCAACCCTTCTGCTAATCTACCTTCTCACTGATGACCATCCTGATTTGGGCCAGGCGGTCCACCCGCTGATTCCATTTCACAGCTGGGGTTCCATCCCAAGTATGTCCCTTCACCCATCCCACCTTTAAAGGCCAGGATCTCCCTATTGCCAGTCCTCTGTCCTCCACACTTTCACATGACCTACTTCCCACTTACTAGATTCCCACTGACTTATCCACTCTGCAGCACCCTTAAAGGTTGCTTAAGAGTCAGTATAGATGATGGTAGCACCACTCTCTACAGCCAGTAATAAAGCCCATAGATCTCCTACTTGTGCAGTACCCTCACCCTCTTCCTCAACTTTCTTCCCAGTACCAATTTCCAATGCCACTGCTTTATATTGCCATTTTGATCCCACTCGATGGGCAGATGCATCAGCAAACCACACTCCTTGCATATCTGAGCCTGCCATGAATTTGGGTGCCTTAATCAGAGAAGGTTTATACACTTGACCCAGCGAGGTTGGGTCAGGGTTTACAGGCTGCTGTAGTTTGAGAACCATAATCAGACCCTCCTTTAGTGGTAGCAATTGGCTTATCCCTTCTAGATATGCATACCGTGTCCTAACTGTGGCTTTTTGGGCTACTCCCTCTGGAGGAGGTGACCCATTGAGGATTGAGGTTTAGAGAGGGAAAGGACCCTGTACTATAACATCCTGTGAGCTATGCAGCTTTTCAGCATCTTGAACTGCTCTAGTGAGGGAAAGAATCCCTTTCTCCCCATCTGAATGTCATCACTCAGTCTCTTTAAATGCAGTGGAAAAGAACAATAATGGTCCCTGTGGCCCCTTTTGAAACACACCACAGTATGAGGCATGTTCAGCCAATCCCCATCCCACCCTTAATGGATCTTGTGGGTGCAAAGGGCCTAGTCTCTGATAAGCCTTAAGCTCATCTTTCAGAGTGTTAAGGGCTTCCGTATGTTGCAAAATCCAATCCCATTTTCTGTTTTTTTCAGAGAAAGTCATAAAGAGGGCGGCCAATCACCAAAAGCCCCGGTATGTGTTTTCTCCAGTAGCCCAAAGTACCTAACGGCTGTTGTAATTCGATTTTATTGCCTGGAGTCTGTCCCTTTTCAATAGCTGATAGAGTATCATCAGGTACCGCAACTGCTCCAGCTATCCACCATGCCCCGAGGAATTTGACTTCTTCTCCTGGACCTTGGCATTTAGAGGATGAAACGTCTAGCCCATTCTTGACTAACAGATTCCAGATGGCCTCAGCCACTTGCCCTACCTGTTCCTTATTGCCCCCACCACCTAGGGTATCATTTATATACTGATGTAAGTGGACACCTGATGGTACTTCCACAGCATCGAGGAGCTTGGCTAAAGCATTGCGAGCTATAGTGGGGGAGTGCTTATATCCCTAGGGAAATTGATTAGAAGTGTATCAGGTCCCTTCCCAAGTGAAGGCGAACTGGGATTTGTCCTCTTCCCTTAGGGGAACCATAAAAAAATATATCCTTGACATTTAAAGCAGCCATCCATGGGTGGGCTGCAGCCTGTATTGCTGTTATCACTGAGGTGATACTTGGGACAGCAGAAGTTAATGGTGGGGTATTAGTGTTCAATCTTCTATAATCAATTGCTAGTCACCACCTTCCACCTGATTTACAGACTGGCCAAACAGCAGAATTAAGGGCAAATGTGTGCAACTGATAATCTCTCTTTTCTCCAGATCATTAATTACTTGCAAAATGCCCCACTTGGCCACAGCTGGAAGTGGGTATTGAGGGACACAGGTTACTTGAGCTTGTGGCAGTGCAAGAGCAACCTGCCATGTTCTCACAGAAATAGCCTCTGCCTCCCTGCCCCAAAGCTCCACACCCTACCATTGGGTCGGTCCCACTGGCTGCCTGCCAGCACATCAAATCCCAGTATATTTCCCTCCTAAGGGCTTAAAGCCACCTCCACAGCTGTCATTCTCTTTTCCCCCAGTAACCCAAAGCCAAGTTTGAGCTACTGGGCATTTCCCTGTGACCCCTCTTACTCCTCTAATGTTTACAGCCTTTCTTGATAGCTTAATTCCCAGCTCACTAGTTTGTCATTCATTTAAAATACTAATATGGGCTCCTGTATCGATTAAGAATTCCCAACTTAACCATTTTAGGCCCACAGGAATGTGTATATAAGGCTCTTCATCAGCAGACCATTGGCAAGTATGAGGACTGGGCGGCCTGAACCCTAAACCCCAGCTCCTAGGGTTTGTTTTTTTTTTTTTTTTAGCCCTTCCAGTTCCTCTCACAGGGATGGGAAAGTGTCACATTTCTCTTCCCTCGGTTCTCCAGCTCTCCCTCCAGCAATCCCCCTCCCGCAGGCCACCGGCGAACCTGCCCAGGCTGCCCCATCGCCGGGGCCCCCCGCCGCAGAGCACCCCTTCGGGCATCGCGGGCACCCTCCGACACCATTAAAGAAACTCTCCACAAATACGCAGTTCCGGTTTCGCCCGGAGTTCGGGTCCCGACCAAGGGCTCGCATGTCCCTTTCCCCCAATTCCACCTCAAGACAATCTGTTTCCCTTTCTACCAGAACCCCTCTGTGGGTTCTGTGCTGGAACCAAGTAAACCACAGGCTCAGTGCTGCAAAGAGAATTAATACCACACAGCCGACTTACTTAAAAATCCCCAAAATATAGAAGTGAAGACTCAAAACGTGCATATCACTCACCCAAAAGCTGAGGACTCTCTCCCTTGAAGAGTTACCTCCAGTGGTGCCCCAACCTGGGGAAAAGTCCCAACTGCAACCTCCTACTGCTCCAACAAGGACTAACTCCAACACCCTCCCCCGGACC
The DNA here is from genome assembly GCA_035590195.1 of Aviceda cuculoides. Taxonomy (NCBI): domain Eukaryota; kingdom Metazoa; phylum Chordata; class Aves; order Accipitriformes; family Accipitridae; genus Aviceda; species Aviceda cuculoides. Next base: position 10,307,332 of record JAVJGG010000007.1, read on the forward strand.
CCCCCCTTTATAGCCCTGTCATTTCCCACCTGTGGGCATTTAATCCCAATTAGCCAGGAGGGTCACCTCGGTGCACCTGGCACCTCTCAATTGGCCAGTTCAAATTTCCACCTGTGGCCTCCAGGGTTTAGTGGGGGTTTTTGTTTGGGGGTTTTTTTGGTGTTTTTTTTTCCCCCTTCCCCTTTTCCCTGCCTGGAAAGGTTTCGTTTCCTGCTGGTGGGATTGGGGAAGTGTACTGCCACACGGAGAAAGACCTCATTTAGGGCTCTGGAACCCCCCTCCATACCAGTATGGGGCACACAGACCTCCTATTGATTTATCGGCTCTTTATAAGTGACACAGCTGAAGTCAGTTTTTAACTTCATTTTTTATTTCAGTGTTGGGGTAGAGTGAAACACATTTTGGAATCCCGGCATTAGCTGTGCCGTGCCTTCACAATACAGTTATTAGCTAGCAATACTCACATCCAAACTGGGTTGTCTGAATTACATTTGCCCTCTTTGTGAAGGACCTGAGTTCAAGTTTCTAAACATCAGAGGAACATTATAATACATCACCGTGATAATCCATCACGAGTGACACTCCATCCTCTCTCTTAAGCATCATCATGCAATGTCAGAGTCTCCTGCACTTGGAGAAGGGGACAGCAAAAGAGTCACTAAGAGTCACCTCGTCTGTGGTGCTCACTCGCCTGGGACAGTTTGCAAACGTTTCCCCGATGTGGACGGAGTGCGAATATAGAGATTTGTCACGGGGTTGCACCAACTTCCAGTAGCTTTCACGGAGGACCCCTCCCCTGCTCTTCTTTATTGCACCTTTTAAAATGCTTCTCGCTTTCAAGGTGTCTTCCTTGCCTTTTCCCGGCCTCCCCTCTCTCCCCAATCCTGGCAGCGTTATCTTCCTTGGAAAGTAAGGCAAGCGAAGCTGGGCGGGGGCCATTTCCTTTTTTTAATGACAACATAGTCCCCAAACACAAGTTAAAAAACCCCCACGGGACGGGACTGGCGCCCTGCCTATAGGTAACCCGCCAGCGATCAGCGGAGCCAAAGCCGTACGCGAGCTCCTCTTACGGAAAACGCCGTGGTACCGCCGAGCTGCCGCCGAGCCGGCTCGGCCGGGCGACGAGGATTTGCCCTGCCGAGGGCTGCCGGGCGAGGGGGGCAAGCGGGGGCAGGACGGGGGCTGTCCCCTCCTCCCCCATAAATGTCCCCTGGGCTGGGGCTGACCCCGCCGTAATGCGGTTTATCCATCCCGAGAGGGCCCACGGGTCATAAACTAGAGTTTCTGGAGTCAAGAATCTCCAGCGCTTCTAGCAACGTACTCCATCAGTTCTTGTCACTTTTTATTCAGTGCAAGTAAGACAATTTCTGAGATGGACAATGAAAAGCAATACATAAAATCTAAGACAAATGATCATAAATGGCCCTGCCGAGAAACTAGATCATATGTAATTTAATGGAGGCAGAAGGTCATTCTAAACACATTAAATATAACAGCACAAAGCAAACAGCCAAAGCAGATCCTTATGTCACTGTGATATTGAGATTGAAAGACCACACACTTAAAATAACTTAAAAGGAAAAAAAAAGTGGGAGGAGGCGTTGGTAGGTATGTTGTTTACTCTATTTAGCATTATGCTTTAAAAGAAAAAGGAGTAGGGTTTTGACATATATTTGAGGAGACTAAGCCACAGATATCTGCAAAATAGTTACAAACTTTAAGTGCTCGACAAATGGAAAGCCAGACCTTTCTACGTAAGTGCCAGGCTGGGCACCCAGAACCGAAACACCGAAGTCATCCATCACTCTTGGGAATCCTGCGTTCATCCTGTTTTGGAGTGTACGCCAATAATCCAGATTGAGACTAAGGACAGCATTTAATAAGGGAAGAAGGATGGGAGCTATCGCCTATATTAAATATTGGCAGAGTAAACAGCAGAGAGTGCTGGCTATTTTATCGCCTTTAAGAGTTGAGAAGATAAACGTGCGTGTTTTCAGACTAGTGTTCCCACAGAATATCTGTGTGCATTTTCAATCACACAGGGATTTATTTTTTTTAATGTAGTTTTTTCAACAATGTTTGAAAATGTGTCCTACAAATGAACTCAGCTTACTTCCATATGTTAGACTATTATTGTTATTTTAATTATGAAGGAAAATTGAAGGAGTCACTGATAGTGGTATTTCATGTGGCAACAGCACATTTAAGGCTACCTGTTAAGTCAGCTGTGTAGGATACAACCAAAATTGCAGGCACTGTGTCTTCATCCACTGTCGTTGCAGAAGCACTAAAAGCTCACCACACAGTTTTGCATGTGTACTGTATACACCATATACGTAACTGAAGATATTAATGCATAATTCTACATTGCAGGTGGCTGCTCGTCTTGCTGATCTTAGGTTTGTCACATTTGGACACCAAGTAGCTGTAGATAAATTATGCAATCCTCTGATGAGATGTGACACATTTGAAATTTTCTAAATGTAAATGATCAGTGTTTTCTTAATAAGAAAAAAACCCCCAAACCCAGCTTTTAAAACCCTCTTTGTAGCTTTGGGATTTTTATCTAACAGAACTGCTTTCCAAGGGCCTGGCGACTGCACTTAGCCACCAACAGCTCTAGAGTATTTAACCCAAACTCGGCGGCGTAATCATCCCACGCGCACACGAGAAGGGTTGTTTAGCTCGCCCGCGTTCGCCACACCCATTCCACGCATTCACGTGAAGACGAGCACAAAAGCTTCGAAACATTTTTCGGTCTTTGAAACCGAAATTTTCGCAAGCGCGCTGCTCAGCCCCCCGCTAGCGTCCTCCGCAGCCGGTTTCCAAAAGAGCCAACGAGGCAAGAAAGAAGCGCGACGCCGACGCCGTTCCCGACGACGTGGGCAAGCGGGGCAACAGCCAGAGACCGGTAAATACAGACGGGCAGGCTCCCCGGGCACCCCGCAGAAATCTGATTTCGGAGTCGGCGGTGGGTAACGCCTGAAAACCCACCTGGCTGCCGTTTGCTGCTGCGGAGCACGGCTGAGCGGGAAGGACTCTTCCCCATTTCCCCGCAGATTTCTTCCCCCTGAGCTCCACGAACTTATCCCCGTGCACAAGAGAGGCCAAGCTTTTAGTGGCGCCCCGGATAGTCCCTAAATGCAGAAGGGAGCTGCGGTTTTCCTCCGTCGCTGGTATTGCAGCCAAACGCCTTACTGCGGCTGAAGAAATTCGGGAAGACTTCCCTGGTTTCCTTAATTGTCTCTGCTTTTTCAGGCTGTCTCATCTACTAGTTTTCATCCCCTAAAAATGTGTTTTCCTTCATGTGAACATGAAATGCATATTTTCTATTTTTGTATACTTTTGAAGGAAAACTTGGCATTAATCCAACCTGTGTAACTCATGATTCCCATCCCTACCCCCATCTGCCCCCCCCCAGGAGCAGAATCACCCACTCCTATTTTTTTTCATCTTTCCCTCTCATTTGGTGGGTTTTTGGATCACTCTGTTCCTCTGAATTGTCCTTTGGCACATGTAGTGAGTCTGTCTTGGAGGTTTCCACCGAGACAGATGCTTTTAAAACCTTGAAGAATCAGATGTCTTCCTGTTAGGGCAATTTCTGCATGAGCTAACCAGGCTGCTCTTTCCTTGTTTTTCCCAGCTTAAGGGTCTGCCAAGTGCCAGCAAACTACATTTCATTTCATTTTAAAATCTTCAAAATATTCAGCATGCATAGGAAGCTAAAGAGAAATTCGGAGCTTACGGTCTCCGTGTAAATGGAACTGTGCAATAATACTGAGAAACATTATTTAAAAGCGATAAAATAAATTATAATTCCTACGCTTTCACTGTTTGTGTCTGTTAGTCCAGAATTGCACCCACCAAAGGCTATAGAATAACTACATTTTCTTTCCTCAGTAGGATTTTTTTTTCCCCACCACATATGCTGTTTGAGACTGTCATATAAGTTCATCTTCTTAAAATTTTGCAAGTTTCTAGATGAAAGCAAAATCTGAATCTGTTGCTTGTAGCCCAAGCCCATCTCTAATATAAACATTACTGTGTTAGCATACATTACTAAGAAAGCATAAGAGAGAATATTTAAAGTTACATTATGTGCATTATGGTATCTAAAGTCTTCCTGTGTGTGAATTTCTCCCTTAAGCAAGCGGCAGCGTGATGAAAACTGGTTGTTTCATTTCTGAAGTTTGAGCTGGCATGCTATAATCAGTCTATCAATTTTTCTCACAAAGTCACATTGAATTTATTGTTTCCAATACATCAAGAAGCGCGAGACTTATGCGAGCCAGTGTGACATGAGGTGCCAGAGAAAAAGTTCAAAATAACTCAGATGGAACAGTTTTAAGAGGGGCTGTTATTTTCAACACCTAAAAAGATCAGATGTTTACTGCTTGAAATCAGCATTTGAATTTCTGTATGAGACGACAGCGGAATGGGTTGCATTTAATTTATCTCAGTGTCCACAGATGAGAAAAAAATCAAAAGTAGTTTAAAAAACTTGAAAGAACATCAAAACGAATATGACTTATAGATCCTGCTAGGCTCCTCTAGCTGAAAATATACCCGCTATCAATAATGAAAAAGAATTTTCATCTTTAATGTTTTTAGCAAAATCTCTAGAAATTAAAACAAACAATGAGAAAAAATTATTTGATATTTCACAGTTCTGGAGATCTGCAGAGCATTTTTCCATCCTTCTTAGAGCACTACTGTGAAAAAAACAAAACAAAAACCAAACATGTGGGGCTATGTTTCATATAAACAAGGTTTACACGGCTACAAAAAAACCCAAGATTTTTTTCCCTCAAAATAAAACAGAGTGCAATAGCCCCATTTTTGACAGAGAAGGTCATCACCCTTTTTAAAACAGAAACCCACAAGTAGGCTGGCCACTGCTGAAGTACGGCTGAGAAAAAAGCAGCACGGTCTTCCATTTACTGGAAATTGCTCAAAAGGCGGCTGACCACGTCGTATTGTCTCTCACGCAGTTCTTACGACGGTATTAAATGTAATCGCAAGGACCGCTCGTTGGTTTCCTTAGCATTTCTTTGACAAAGAGCTGGTTTCCAGCCAACGCAGACAGCGAAATACACGTGGGAAACTGGAACTCGGAGGGGCTTGCCCTTAGAAGACAGTAAGTTTGTGTCACGTTATGGTATGGTATGTTATTTCAGATATAAGCAATAGGCTAATGCAAGGTTATAAACTTTGTTTGTGTGGGTACCGTTGGCGGTGGGGGGTGTTGATGGTGGCAACAGCAGCTCCTGACTTATTGATTTATGGGCAAAGGTTTGTGGGCACGACTTCATTTCTCAGTCAGAGCCGGGGAACTGGAGAATTGGAGAATTTTTTAGGCTGCTCCAAGGTTTCCAGGTGCCTGGCCGTGGCTGGCGGGGCCGGCTCCTGCCCAGCCGTTCGTACAGCCGTTTCTCAAGCAAATCCAGAGGTTGCCTGTACGATAAAGTCACCTCCTCCCAAATTACCTGACCTAACATACCTGTGTGAGACAACCCAAGTCCTGTGCAAGGACAGGTTAGTGCATCTGGAAAGCTTTTGTTTTCTATCACACAGTTTGATAGTACGCTTGTGCCTCTGACTGAGAAATGTTGGATGGAAATACAGCATTCCCATATGGGATCTCAAGCCACATCCCTACGGCTCAGATCCCAGGTTAGTGCCTCCTCCTTTTAACTCTCCCAGCTGATACTACCCTACATTTCCAGAGCACCCTCCGCTACCACCCGTATGCCCGTGATGAGTTTTCCCGAAGAGCAGGTGCACAACGGTGGGGGTGGATAAGCTCCAAGTGTGTGGGTGCCTGAGGGACAGGCTCAAAAACCTTCTTCTCTCAACACCGAAGGGTGTTTCAAAATCTGCAGCCTCAGCTCCTGCAAGTCATCCAAGAGATCCTTCCGTTCAAACTGGAAAACCAAGCAGTGACAGCAGAGAGGTGGGTGGGCCGTCGAGTCGGACGGACCAGAAGGACCCGCAGGGAGGTTGATGTGACCAGAGGGGCTCGGCCATGGGACCTGACACCTCTGTGCCCAGCTACACACTGCAGAATTCATCTCCCTTCCCTTGGCCAAAATCAGGGGAAGGATCTGGCAAGGGGCCAAAGCTCCGTGTTGCAGGCTAGCGTTCACACGTGGGATGGTTTTACACTAAAAGAGGGGAGATTCGGACCACATATACGGAAGAAAAGTTTCACGATGAGGGTGGTGAAAAACTGGCACAGGTTGCCCAGAGAGGTGGTAGATGGCCCATCCCTGGAACCGCTCAAGGCCAGGCTGGAGGGGGCTCTGAGCAACCGC
>JAVJGG010000007.1:10313745-10337456 GCA_035590195.1 Aviceda cuculoides
CAAATGCAGCATTCATAAATATTCATTACCACCGTTATTAGCTGTTTGGCAGCCCGGCCACTGCTGGCTCCCCTGGTTGAATGCTGTCTACTTGTTTACACAGATTCCCGAGTTCTTCTCCAGCAACCGCAGGCATGCAGGTACTATGTGTGTAGAGCAAACTCTCTCAGTTATATCTCATCGTATCCTCTGCGGTCTACCTACCTAAGGTTTAATATTTCTTCAAACATAAGCATCATATTTAGATTTCTTCTAAGTAATGAGAGCGCTGTTAATTTCCATAAAATAAAAGTCAAACATGAAGAAATTTTCTATTTTCCACTCAGACAAGTAAGAGGCCCCATAAGATATTTTGGAAATTCTGGAGAAGTAATTAGTTTTACTGCAAAGATGTTTAATCTATGCTAAAAAGTGATCCCTCCTGGATTATCTGCAATATCTACATGCTACTAAAACACGTCATTATTTAATTAGATACCAGGCATTTATGAACTAGCATGCACAAATAAGAGAGCAGAGCTGACCCTTCCCTAGAAATAAGGCCAAGCAGTGGGAAAACTTAGTGAGGGGAGAAGCAGCAAAGCCTGCGGGCTGGTTGATGGTCATGGCTCCACCCTGAGCACCCACCTATCACCCGTCATCTCCCCATACACGTGTGCAATGCTGAGCAAAACATTTTCATCCACATCCAACGCAACACTTCATTTAACCAGTGGGTTTTCATGTCACTCAACTCTTGCCTGGATGCCCCTTGTCCTCTACAGCCTGGCTCCGTGTTGCAAAGCAGAGTTTGGGACATATCTGGCCGTGCGCAGTCCTTCTCACCCGGGCAACGTCAGCTAAGAAATGGAAGCAGGAGCTCCACATCGGAAGCAGGAGCTCCACATCAGCAGTCAGCTCTCGCCCATTGCAGAGCCGACTTCGTGCGGACAAACAGGCAATTGCCTGGGGCGAGAGACTGCCCACCTCCCTATCTCCCCAGGGTTAGGTAGGGTTGTCCCCGCCTCCTGCCCAACCAGCGGTCTGCGGGGCTGCTGAAGACGAATCAAGGCACATCAGCCCATGGCAGTTGCTTTCTTAAGATGCAACATTCAACCCTTCAACGTGGGGCTTTCCTGGGTCCCCAGCCCATGCCAGCCCACTCGCCTGCATGAAGAACAGGACCGACCCATAGCTCTTACCCCACCTCCCAATGGCTGCTGAGCACCACTAATTAGCACCAACCCCATGATCCCCACGGAGAGCTTCAGATCCGGCATTTGCCTGGAGCTGCGATTCAGTAAAGTGATGCAGTGCCAAGGATCGGGCAGTCTGCTGCACAGGACATACTGGTCCTAAAGAGGAAACAGCTGTAAGATTTCTTGTAGGTGCCCAGTGTCCCCCCTCTTCCATTTGGTGTACCTGTTCCTTCTTGGAGCTTAGAAACCATATTTCAGGGTAACTTATTTCCACAGAATCATTTAGGTTGGAAATGACCCTTAAGATCATCGAGTCCAATCGTTAACCCAACACTGCCAAGTCCACCACTAAACCGTGTCCTTAAGCACCACATCTACATGTCTTTTAAATACCTCCAGGGATGGTGAATTAACCACTTCCCTGGGCAGCCTGTTCCAATGCTTGATAACCCTTTTGGTGAAGAAATATTTCCTAATATTCAGTCTAAACTTCCCCTGACACAACTTGAGGCTGTTGCCTCTCATCCTATCGCTTGTTACTTGGGAGATGGACACCCACCTCGCTACAACGTCCTTTCAGGGTATTTGGAGAGAGCGATAAGGTCTCCCCTCAGCCTCCTTTTCTCCAGGATAAACAAGCCCAGTTCCCTCAGCTGCTTCTCACAAGACTTGTGCTCTAGACCCTTCGCCAGCTTCATTGCTCTTCTTCAGACACGCTCCAGCACCTCAATGTCTTTCTTGTGGCTAGGGGCCCAAATGATCAGCGCTGTCATTATTTCACTCCCACCGTCCCAACCCCCAAAATTTTACTTTACCTACATATACATGGGAAGCACAGCATATTATTTCGAATTATTTTTGCATTTTTCCATGCTGTGATAAATACACGGCTTGTAAGACGGCGCTGCCTACGGCATACCACTCAAAGGTGCTGCAGAGGATCTTGGACTAATGCTGGGCCGTGGTGGTCATTCACCCATCAGCTCAGGCCAGCCCTCCTGCTACGACGGCAGTACTGTCCGAACTATATTGGTGACATTAAAAACAGTAAGGGAGAGCTATCGTTATTTCAGTGCAGTAATGGAGAAAGCTTCACAATTTTCTATAGATGCAGCCAGAGTAGGATGTAATTTGCTATCATAAACCGATGCCAAGGAATACTCACATTATTCATTGGCACAAAATTATTGAAGCTGAACTGATTTTTATCTGCAGAGGATTATGACTAAAGACGTTGACAGCCCCGACCAGTATTTTGTAGCTGCTTGACAGAAGTCAACAAGGAGCATGCAACATAGATCGTCAAGGAAATGGGTTATTGATAGCTATCTCCGTCTACAAACTCCTTTGATCATCTTTGAAAACTGAAGACCAAAACCATCTGAGACATCTTAGAGCTGTTTCTTTGATGATACATTTATTATTCTGTCAGAAACGGTTGGTGTACAAATCTGACTTAAGACAATAGTACACAAATCCGTTTTCATCTGGTTCATTTGTGTAATTTGGAGTTGGGTTTATTCTTGAGTCTGAACTGAATAGATTTTTTTTTTTTTTTAAGAGGAAGTTTATAGACTAAAGACATCTTTTCAATGAGAAAACACAGATGGCAATGAAACAAATTCCTATGTCATGAATTTGGCTTAAAAATGCAAATATTTGCTTATAACAGGAGGATTGAATTGCTCTAGACTTCTCCAAAGACTTCATTGGGCCCACAGATGTAACCAGTAGCACTGCATTTGCACAGAATTCATTAAACTTTGGCCACAATTAGATGTACGGCTGATCACTTATACAAGTGTGACAAATGAACAGACATAAAAAAATCCATTTAGTTTTTCCACCCTAATGCAGTTATGCACTGATTGCATAAAGTCATCAACAGCAGCAGTTATTTTTTCACAGGCTCTGAAAGCATGCCCTAATAGTTTAAAAAAAAAAAAAACAAAAAACAACAAAAACCCACACTTTCTTTTTTAGTTGCAGGCTTTAAAAAAAAAAAAAAAAAAACCCAAAACAAACAAACAAACCAACCCAACCAAAAAACTAATTGAGTAGAACCTCCTAAGTAGCTTTCTTCATCTAGGACCCCACATGTCAGGGGTATCAAAGAAGTCTATAACATGGGAAACAGTTGCTGTGTTGGAATGTGGTCGTGATTTAGCCTTTAATTTACAAGTGAGACTTGGGTAGATACTACAAAATAAAAATAAATAACAAACATAGCAACTTTATTCTCACAGGGAAAGGAACAACGCACAGGATTTTTCTGTCGATAATAAAGAATTCATTTAATCATACCAACTAAATCATGGAAAAGTAGAAAGCGTTCCTGGGTAAATGAGAAACAATTTTGCTCTTTGAAGAGGGCATGTTAAACCTACATAGATACAGCATTTGTATACCTGTCCCAAGGCCACGTACCACCATGGATCGGCAGCAGCTTTCCCTGCCGTGGCTGGGAGCACTTTGGGTGGAATACAGACACTGTAATGAGTAGGGGCATGGGAAATAAAATGCCATTCCACATTTTTGTTTCCCCTTCAATCAAAGACAAAAATGTTTCTTTGCAAACAATGCCTTTGTTGCTTTCTTTAGAGATATCATGTTTGGAAAATATTTGATTATCCTGTCAAGAACGCTAAAATATAAAAAGATGTGCAGAGTGGAAATAGAGTAAAAGTAAAAAAAGCGCTTTTCAGGCATATAAGTGATTTTGCTTCAGTAGCAGAAGGGTCATGAATATGAATAGTGCTGAATTCTAGAGAAACAATTTGTCATTATTAAAATTAGTGCTTTGTCAACACAAAAATCTCACTCCCAGCTTCCTTTTTGTGCTACTGCACAAACAGCTGCATTAAGGGCCCGAGTGTTCTGGGATTCATTACCAGTGAATGGGGCTCTGGCTCATAAGGTACAAGAAAAGTCTGTAACCCATAATAGGAGGCTGTCAGGATGTGAAATATATTAAACACTTGAAACTGAAAGAGGTATTTCTGTGGTCAGCCTAGCATAGAGCTACTTGGTATTAGTAAATGGACACTTGACAGTTTTGCATTTCTCAGCCATGACATCCCATTTACACATTCAGAAATACAACATACTGCCATCTAGATCCAATTATGAGAGTTTGCTCTTGGAGCAACTGTACAGCATTTTCTGAGCACAATGGAAGAAGATGGAATAGCAAAATTCATTTTTTCTGGGAAACACTCATGCAAGAGAGGAGCAGAGAAGAGCAGTAAATATGCTACCACAATTCTCCAAGAACAGGATGCCTGCACCATATATTTCCCAACACGTCTTTGTTTTACACAAGGTTGAGCTATTCCCCTGGTTTCTTTTGCATGCGTTAATTCCTCCCTTCTTGTACATTGTATTTAAGAGGTGCAGAAGCAAGGGGAAAAAAAGCTGCTAAAGACAGAGAACAACAAGTTCCTCTTAGAGAAGCAGGATTTACATGTGAGACTTATCTTCATTCCTGGGCTTTCCAGCAGCGGGGCAGGGCCAAAAGAGGAACAGGAGGAAGGGACCTAAAAGGGAACATGGATCCTATTTAATTATTGAATGGCTGAGAGGGTGAGGTGGAGCAGATTTATACATAACTTTTGTAAGGGATCTTTTCATTGCAAGTGCTAGATCGATGGATAGGCATAGTTCGAAATATCAACATAAAGGCATCAGCCAATAGTTGATTCCCAATATTGGATAGCCGTCCTCGAGACTGGCCAGGTACGCCAGTGAGACTGGTTGGGTTACGCTTCAGCTGGAAGCTGGAGCATTCTACAGTCCCTTTTCCAGGAGTTTCTGTTCTAGCACGTAGGCATATTTTATTCTCAAGGCGAAACGAGCAGCTTTGTACTAATTTCATAATTGTTTTAATTCACTAGGATAGACAGCAAGGACATTGGTGGCTATGGAGCACGGGCTCCTGGGGACCACAGAGGAAGCAGCCTTCTTTAATGTCAGCTCCTGTACAAATGAACACAACTGCAGATTTCACACAGGCTGGAGGGATTCACACCAGCTGAGGGTAGGACTTCCCCTCAGCCATCCAAAGGCACAGCTTTGAAGGGCGACATCAAACGCTCCTGCGCTCAAAGCTGCACGTAAAGAATAAACTAAATCCTGCGGTAAACAAATGCGCACGCACGAAGGATAGGGTTTTAAAAGCAAATATGTCCTGCTTTTGGAAGTCACTTTTACCCTTCGACCTTCAGGATATTTGCATTCCTGGGAGTCACATACAGCAAGGAATTTAAGCCTTGGAAAATACAGCAAAGTGGCTAATGGGATCTTCATAGCTACCCGGCCATTGCTAGCATGATGTGGGTCACCCAGCCAGTCTGAACGTCCTACCGTAGTTCAAGACTTTTTTCAAACTTTTCTTTAAAGCTATGACCACACTGCAGGATCTACAGTGGTTTGCAGTTCTCAGGGATGATCCTCGCAAAAAAAGACAAATATGATTTCCAGTCTTAGAGCAGACTACCATCCTAGTGCCCTCCAGAGACAGGTAGCTAACCTTCGTCAAAAAAAGAGTGCTTTTAGTTAAGACTGTACCGAGTTTGGCACTTACAGGAGGAAATAAACCTCTATATTCTGCATTAAGAGGTACATAGGGCTGTGCATCTGGAGAAAGTGCACTAACTCGGAGTACAGAATGCAGTTTCAGGGAACTTCAAGCAGATCTAGCATGGTTTATATGCCAATAATTTTGAAATGAGCTGGTTTTTTTCCTCTACTAGCTGATCTAAATCTCATTTTATGTATATAACACAAGCATGCATATACAAACATTATATATAAAGAATATGCAGTATATCTATAGTTTCTGGATATACCTGATTTTAAAAGCCCTGGAAACAAGAACCAGACAGTAAAATGGTGTGGTGGTCCTGCTACTAGTTTACAGACAGTCTCATATCATAGGTGTAACCAGTTCAGGTTTGTTAATATTTAACCAAATATCATGGTTTAGGAGCAGAGGAGCTGGTAAATAGCCAGATGTAGGATATAGCTTCTGTTGGATTCTGTCACGTGGAGGAAGTGTAAAATACCCTTTCTGCCCCCCCACCCACCCAGCCTAATGGAAATAATATGGATTTATCAACCTGAATGGCATATTAACTGCACAGGTGGTCTGAGAAATTTAGGACCACTGTTCTCCCACCTCTTTCTTTTGAGCAGAGAAATTGCAGACCATGGTGGACATCGCTGAAGTGTTAACACAGAGCAGACATCAGCAACGAGGACAAAAAAGCCCATTACAATAGTAAAATCAGAATTTCCACAGTCTGTGGGCCAGAGCTCTCCATTCATTCCCACTTAATATAGATATAAATAAGATGCTCCTGGAAGCGCTGTGGGGGTCACCCTAGGGAGGGCAGCCCAGCCCAGCAGCAGGCTCCCCTGAGGGAGACTAATTCTTTGCAAATCACAGCATCCCTCTGTGCCGCAGTTTTGTCACCAGCAAAACGTAAATCTCGGAATTCTCTTCCTTGTGCAAGTGTTTGAAAGCCACGGCTAAAATCTGTGGATGTTTCTTACAATAAAATGAGGGGTTAAAACCCAATTAAAAAGAGCATTTCTGTAACAAAAAGGACCCTGGCTGCAGAAAAGGGAAAGTGATTTTGAGAAAAACGTATTACAGGGTATGAGAGGGAGGCAGCCACCGAGATCTCGATCAGAGGGTGGCTGGCGGAAAGAGAGAAGAAAGAAAAAAGAAACGTTTCCTACCCACACCTTCAGCATTCTTTCCCCTTCGCACCTCTCAAAATATGAGTGATGACAGTGGCGGAGGCAGAGGGAGGGATAAATTGCCAAAGCCGATAAGATACCGCATCAACGCAAACTCCAGCATCATTTGAACACTGCTGTCCTGCAAAGCCTCTGTGTTCTGGCACCCGGGGGGGAACACGACCATTTCCGAAATACCACACAACCGACCGCCTTTCCCATAGCGCGTTGGCTCTAGTTCGTACTCCGACAGCGAGGGATTTCACTCAGTGCCTCTCCGCACGCTTGCCTAACACACATTGCTTACGCTAGTTTAACCTTAAGAGTAACGCGATGCGGCCAGAGCCCTTTTCCCCAGCCTCAGGAATTTCGAACGATTTATTGCCTTCGTACCGCACCGTTGCGCAGAGCGGCATCTCGCCTCCCGCAGAAAAGCGTTAGCCCTACCTTGATGAAGCGCTGCCTGCTGGTTAGCATCAGTCTGTGTGCTGGAGCTTATTTTATCATAGAAAGTACGAAAACACAGCTTCTCTCCTATTCACCAGTTTTGCTCAGAGCACTACAGGAGGAGGCAATCCTTGGTTTTCACCGGTTCCCTCACTCTTGCCCTCAAGGCTGGTCCCAAAGCCTTTCTGGGTCCACCAAAGCAGCACAGCAAAGCAGTGGGACAGCGTTGTGTACCCCAGCACCAGCCTCAAGACACGCGGCAGCGTTATGCTAGCTCAGCACATTTCGAGACTACTGCATTTTCTATGGATTTACGCATCGGCATGAAAACAAACTTTCGGGTCCATCCACGCTGTAAACACAAACAGTTAATACCCAACTCCTTTTGCCTCAACTGATTTGGAGATAGATGACAAAGGATTAGATACGGTTTTATCCCATGTACGATGCATCATATTTGGGGTTTTTCTCACTTCAAAAAAGATCAATGGAGCAAAAGAAGTCAAGAGAGATGTCCAAGATATTTTGACTCCATAAGGAGTGATCAGTTGGATCTTTGGGATTGGACTGCAGCCTAATAAAACTCTTAGAGTAAGCTAATATCCATCTCCTGTAAATACCTTTTTACATCTAACAAAAGAAAAAAAAAAATCTCATTCAAATTCAAGTGTAAAAAAAAAAAAGCAAAAAGAGCAAGTAGATTTACTTGCATACTTTATTTGCTGCAATAATATTAAATGTCATTGACAGACCCTTTAGCACTTAAAAAAACACTTCAGAGACAAGATGATATTCTCTATCAATATTTCCTATAAGTGTTTTCATCACTTTAAATAGTTTGCAGGAAGTACTTGTCACATTTTGAGGAGTTGAACTCTAAACTAAAAAAGGGTATGTTTGCCTTGGGGTATTTGGGGGCAGGGGAGAAAGCCAGGAGACTGGAAACCCAAAGAAAATGATTCATTACCTCGCTTCGAAGTTTCTAGGGTACTACATATGGACAAAGTTCAGGGCAATTTTAGTGTTCACTGCAGTCACATCAAACACTTGCAGTCACAAAACGCGCAGGCACTGGAACCCCCAAAGTCAAGCTGACAGAATAAAGATCTTGTACAGCTGCCAATCTTGGCTCAACAGAGGCTCAGAACAGAATAAAAGCGAAGAATAAATTACCTTTTGTGGAATCAAGTGGGCACAGTGCAAACACACTGCAGATGGGCCATTAGGGACACTTTCTCCTAAGCTCCATCCATCTTCACCTTATGGAAGTACTAAAAGCCTCATCAATAATTTAACAAACTAATGGACGTGTTTTTAAACATCGTGGGCTGACGCTTAAAGAAGCGCCACATTGGCAGAGCAAGATGGTGAAAGGGGAAAGCTTGGGGCTTTTTATTCTGTGGTTATTTTGAAGGTCAGGACA
Source organism: Aviceda cuculoides (assembly GCA_035590195.1). NCBI lineage: Eukaryota > Metazoa > Chordata > Aves > Accipitriformes > Accipitridae > Aviceda > Aviceda cuculoides. The sequence continues at coordinate 10,322,536 of JAVJGG010000007.1, forward strand.
GCACGGTGTGCTACGGACAGTATTTTTGTCAGCAGCGCTTTCTTCTGCTAGAGCTCAAGCCTGAGACCGCAAAGCGGCAGCGTCCTGAAGGGCAAACTTCATCTGCGGGTGGTAGCAGCGGTTTGTTTTGGAAAAATCTGCACAGTCAGCAGAACCGAGCCACGTGGATCAGTGATAACAACCTTCCTGAGACACCAGGGCATCGCGCAGCTGTTTGAGACACGAAGATCCCAACTTTTGAGACTCAGCACTCCCCACCACTTCAGCTGCCGGGGAACCTTCTTGCCAGCCAGCTGAGACACATTTTTTCCAAGGCTCTAACTCAGGGCCCATGGTGCCAGGACAGCCTACCTGATTTCCCAGCCATAAGCTACCCCCAGCAAGGACGGCATACACCTTGATATCTCCAGCGTACCTAAAATACACTTCAGGCTCCGAAAGACTGAAGCCTAAACGTTGTCCCCCCGGGCTGGGTTGTGCCAGACACCACTCAAACTGCATCCAGTTTCCCTTGCGACACACGGAGGGAAATAAAACAAAACAAAAAAAAAAAAAAAAAAAAAGCTCACTGACCTGAGCATGCATTCGGGGTGCTGGAGACCCAGAAATCCTGCTACAGCTCTGGAAGATCCACACACTTCTCCTGCAGCACCTCCTCTACCACCTTTATAAGCTCACACCCAGCCCCCAGCTGCGCTGTCAGTTCCCATTCCTAATAATCCACAAAGAGACTCACCTGGACATAAATACCTGCAAAGCAAGCCATTTACCTGTGAATCAGGTGTCCTCGCTGCTGATGACTACCCTCCTCAGAGTCAGGGGCTTCCGACCCCAAAATATGCTTTTACGCCCACCCCTGCCTGCAGACCCGCATCCTAGCTGGGTAACGCAGGTAATACCAGTGGCAGAGCAGACTGGTTATGGCTCACGCCAGTCTTCAGGCACCAAGCCCTCCCAAGGCTTTACAGACCGGCTGCCCAACTGGAATCAGGCCCAAAAAGGCTGGGAGTAGAGCGCTGAGCCTGCGCCCGTCTCCTGAACCCAGCCTGAAGGTGAACGGATCGCTGCCCGTGGCCTTCACAAAGCCGAGGCTTTATTTTCCTTTTCTGGAAAAATCCTGCATTATGGCAGGACAGCAAACTGCTCAACTTCCCACCACCATATTCTGCAGTTTGCTGTATCCGACGTTATGCCTCTAATTTTGTACTTCATGTCAAGGCCCCCTTGAAGCACGATATCGTTATTAAGAAGCGCACTGCCTGACGTGCCGTCCTGTTTAATTGCTGTGGTCACCTTAGTTAATTCGTACTTTTTGCAATCTGCCGCGTGTTATTGATTGTCAGCTCTGGAGATGGTGCTGAAAAAGAAGAAAAATATACGCTGTTCAGTTACCACTAGTATGTTATATGTTGATAGCAGTGTAATTAAATTGCACGGTCATTGCGCATTCTATCTTAGGCCGATATACTGAGTAAAACAGTCAAGCACCAACACTCAGTTTGATAAAATCTTCATAAAACTAAATAATGACAATCTAACCAGGCCTTTGCAGCTGCAGAGCTGAGTTTCATCACCTCATGTAAAAAAAATACTGGGAAATATATTCTTCACACTATTCTTACAAATTCTCTTTATCCTTCTGAAAGAAATTATGAGATCTACAAAGCAGTGGCCATGTAAAGGGGAGCCGTAGTAAGGGTGATAAAAAGGCAGAAGTTATATCGGCTTTAAAGGAAAACAATGACAGTGATATTTAGGTGAGATATCATCATTCCGCAAATCTTGATTTTTTTTCTGTTTCAGAACTTACTCACCTACTTACAGCCATGCCATTTTAAACAAACTAGCCCACCCTGCATTCCGAGGAGGCAGCGTAATAGTCGGATTTGCAAGTTAATTCCATAAATAGCAGCCCTGAAATTAAGCTTTGCCTACACGTCTGAGGAGCGGAGAGCTGGCTCCCCGGGAGGTGCCGGGGTTCTAACCGAGGGGACACGTCTGCCAGCACCTCCCAGAGGCCTGCCCGGGGATAAAGAACAGTGAAGTAAACAGGAGGCATGCAAGAAACGATCTTTACGTTCTTTGTGAAAAGAAGTCAAAACAGAAGAATTAAAAAAAAAAAAAAAAATCTCAGAAAAAATCTCCCGAATGTCAGTCCCTGGGGAGCCCGTGAGCGATACATCCCTTCAGATAAGCAGGGGGGTTTTAAAGAAATGGCGCATACGTGACAAGTTTGGAGATTTGACCCTCACAGAGGGGCTGGGAGGTGCAACCGGTTTAACGTTTTCGTCATCGTCTTTTGGGTTTGGGTGGGGGACAGAGGGTTCGGCAAAGCTCCCGGGAGCCCCCGAGCCGGCCCTTCCAGCCAGAGGCTGCCATCTCCTATTGTCCCGCAACTGAAAAGTTTCTGTTGCCTCCCAGATCAGCATCTTCATGACCCATTTGTCTAATTATGGGAACGACCGCCTGGGCTTATACACTTTTGCGAACCTGGCCAACTTTGTTAAGAGCTCGACTAACCTGAAACTGCAGACGCTCCCCCCAGTTCAGCTGGCTCAGAAGTACTTTGAGCTCTTCCCGGAGCAGACGGACCCTCTTTGGCAGGTAATGTCACATCCTCTTCTTCCTCCAGTTATAATCTGCTTGTGGAAATAAGCATATTTTCCTGTAAAAAGCAATAGAAATAAAAATCCCGCTTTGCATTCAGATACGTTATTTCTTCCTGGATGCCTTGGTAGATTATTTAAATTTTCTTGAGACTAGAAACGGATTAGCTTCCACTCCCCCCAAATCAGGCATGGTGAAAGCGCCTAACTGCCATTTACGTGAGAGAAAGCTTCCCTTCCCATCCCTCCTGCCTTGCAGTTTTCCCGATGCACCGCGTTGCGTTAACTCATCGCGTTGCACTACCGGTAAGATGCCCACAGCCAGCCGATAGCGAGAGCTATCGCAAGGCTAACGATGCAGATTCGTCGCACCCCTTAACGAGGAATCCCTGCCGTTGGATCACTGCAGCTACAAGGAGGATTTCCCACCACCTGAACCCCCTTCAATGACACAGCCGGGAAAAGGGAGGGCGGGAAGGGTCAGCGCAGCAAACACGGAGTGGGCAGCTCTTTTAAGAATGGAAAAAGGGTTTTGCACAGACTGACTATTTTCTGTCTGTCTCTGTTTCAAATGCACAATAGTGCCGCTCGTAAGGTCTACACTGTAATTTCGTAATCGTTGTTACACATGTCTTATTCAGAATACGATGTGCCACGCTGCGCTTTTAGCTGTAAATCCAGAGTGACACCACGGAGATCTGTGGACTTCTTTCGGGCTTACGCTGGCAAAAAGGAGCCAAATATTTCCCTATTATTTTTGGCCCAGATGCAAAAGAAGTATAAATCTATATTTCCACTGAGTTTAGTGGAGCTGCAGTGATTCACATCAGTTAATGATTTTTTTCCATTATATTTTGTTAACTTTATTCACTAGCAAGCTGTATCTTCTATTACCAGCTAATACTATGCAAAAGCAGTATCTATATGATAACTACTTTAAAGAGCAGTCAATCCTAACCCTTTCTGTGGGGTCTTTTGTTCGCACATTTTTATTTTGCATTCATAGGTAGTGGAAAGATAAGGAGATGAATAATACCCCACATTTCTATTTTGTCCTTCCTTCTGGGTTCTTATGTAAATTAAAATTGGCACTAAGTCCTATGCATCTGAAACCATTTTGTCACCTAAGAAAGTAATGCCTTGAAGCTATTCAAACAGAGGTTTCCATTTTAACCTCTAATGAAAACTTGATTAAATCAATGTTTTAATCTTTTTTTTTCTTCTTTTTCGTTTCTTTTTTTTCCTAATGACTGAACTTAATCCTCAGTCATGCAAAACCATTATATACACATTGAATTTTAGTCAAAGGGACCACATACGTGCCTACCCACGTGCCTATGGTCCCCGTGTACCTGAATGCTCCCATGGATCCGTACCGGAGTGCGCAGCATCTGTCAGGGGTAAACTCTTATAAGGAAATGTGGGATTTGACTACTTAGTGTAAGGCTCTGGCATTAGCCCGTAACATTTAGCTCCTACAAAGACTCGCGTGCGTGCAAACATCTAGGATAGCCTCAGCGTGATGTACACAACCGCCTTTTCTTCTTCAGAATCCGTGTGATGATAAACGACACAGGGATATTTGGTCCAGAGACAAAACTTGTGACCACCTACCCAAATTTCTTGTGATAGGACCCCAGAAAACAGGTAAGAAGTAATGGATTTGTAACCGAAGCTAGCCCCCCAGTTTTGTATCTGTGTATTTGTGTCCTGTAAAGCGAAGCCAACTCCCTGCTATAGAGACGGTACATTCCCAATCCTTACCGGATTCACATAGTAACTCCTTCACTGCCAACAGAAAGGGGTAACTGTTTTTATACTAAAATTGCATTCATTCACCATAAAAACCCCCTGCCGTCAGGCAGCCCTGTGTTAAGTTTGTTATTAAGTTCCTTGACAAGTTATTTCAACATCGTTTGAGAACCTAATTGACGATAAATGTATTTACCACCTTGCAGGCCTCTGAGAGTCTCAGGGCATTTTTTTAATTAAGCTACATATGCCCACTCCCAAGATAGCTATTACTGTTGTGGACGTATTACAGAATGTGGATGCTGAGGAATGGAAATAAATGACTAATCCAAGATCATATAGAAATTCTGTGACAGTGACAGAGACAGCAGGTCTTGATTCATAGTCCAATGATAGCTTGCATAGCATAAAATCATCGAAGAGCAAGTTTAAAGATACATTCTCCAAAATTTCATTTGCCACCATACATAATTTCCAGTTGTTTTTGTCAAACAAATAACAAAAAAGTACTGTTACTGGGATTTTAAAGCATACTTATGACATACGGGTTTGTTAGCATTGAAATAGATGATTTATTCCTCAATAGCAGACCCCCAGGAAAAATACACAGAGGATGAAAGTGCAGTTCTGGGAGCAACAAAAGCATAATCCCACGGTTAGTGCTTTTGAAAAGTTTTGTGCAACATAAATAGTTTGAAAACAAATGTGTTGAGGCCAAATTCCCTCACTGGTTAAATACACAGTCGAGCAAGCGATCTCATCAACAGCAATATCGCGTTTGCATTGGAGAGCAGAATTCGGTTTGGAAATGGGAAAAGTTTGATGAGCAGAGAAGTCTGCACGTATCCCCCCTTCCCCCTGAAAGCCCCTTGTGCTTCCATAGGCCTTTCATCAACGGGCAACTTGCTTATAAAAGGCGATCTAATTTTCCTGTATATCTCAGCGTGCATTGATTTAAAGTACTTTCTTTAATGAATAAACTCAAAGAGGTTTTTTTCTGTTTCTTAATGGCATCTCTTTTTGTTGTTGTAGGAACAACAGCTCTTTATTTATTTCTTCTGATGCATCCTTCCATTATCAGCAATCTCCCTAGTCCAAAAACTTTTGAAGAAGTTCAGTTCTTCAACGGAAACAACTATCACAAGGGAATTGACTGGTAAGAAGAATTAAAAAAAGAAGTATTCATTATTAATACATGGTAAATCACAACGGAACAGTTACAGAAGCATGTATGACATCGACATAATTACTGGATGAATTTGTTATGCTTGGCATTATCAGACAGAAGAAGAAACTAATTTGTAATGATGGGACATTTAATCAAGTTGTTATTTTTTTTTTAGATATTACAATAACAATTTTCTTATTTTTTCACAAATGAATACAATAGCCAACTTAGTTATGATGTCTGTCTTCACGCCGAATAGCATCTCTGTCTTTTCATAACTGTATCTATACTGAATTATACTCTTTTTCTTCAAAAGCGGCTTTTCACAAAGTAGGATTCGATTCCTCTCTTCATGAGACTAAAACCCACTGCAAAGCATTTCAGCTGGTATTCCTATCACAGCTTTAAATATTGCTTTTACTATTTTTGCTTAAGAAAGGCATTTCTGTAAGGCTTTCATTTCCACAGGGAACAGCTGTTCTCAACCTTGTGTGAAAACTGAAATATAAGACAAACACCACACTACACAGAAACAGATTAATCTCGAGGGGTTTCTCTTGCCCACGAACGGCATGGAGAGCACGCGGAGCAAACCAGGCTGACCGATAAAAGCAGGCTCTCCCCGCAGCTGTGAGAACAGCTTCTCAGTTCGAGGCATCACGAAAAATAAAGGGAAAGAAATGCTCGGCATTTGTTTTTCCGTACGGGAGCGTCTCTCCTCTGCAGCCCTTCCCACAACAGGTGAAGAGGCTGGCCTCTGGGAGACCTCATCTGCCACGCTTCGCCGAAATTGGTCTGCAGGTTCAAAAGTCAGGAGGGTTCCGTATGCACGGTGAAGCCCCACATACTTCCTTTCTATAGAAAGCACACGAAAAACAGTTAGTCCCACCAAAACTGGAAGTTCCCGGAGTGCTCAGCAAAACTAAAGGGACTGAAAAATGCCTCCAAAACAATTTTGTCTTTTGCTTAATTTGAATTCTTCACCCTTTCAGTTGAACCTTCTGGTTTACTTACTTTTACTTCCAATCAGTTTTAAGCGGAAAACACCATTCAAAGCCAAAATGCAAATCTTGCATTCTGAAAATGTCTAAAAAAAGATTTGTTGGTTCCAAAATGAAATATTTCAACAATATTAAAATTAAATAGTTGACATTTTGAAGCTTTTCCCATTTTTTTCTGCAGCTAAAACTGAACTCACTCCAAACTAGTGAAAGATGTCCCTTTGACATTGAACTTGTTAGCAAAAATCCCATCCATCAAAGGAAAGAGCTGATTACCTGACTTCATGGAGGCTTTAGCTATTACCAGTGCCATGTAAGAGCCAAGATGTGTTCCACCTCTTCCAGTTCCAGAATGAGCCAAGAAATTCAATTTTGCTTCTCGAGAATTATGTCTGAAAATTCACCTTTTCAGCTACCATGAAATGGGAAGCACAGGGATATGACCCATTTGTGAAACTGCTAATTCTAACGAGTTTCTTAAACCCCCAGGTACATGGATTTCTTCCCCACTCCTCCTAATGCCACCACCGACCTCCTCTTTGAGAAAAGTGCCAACTATTTCCATTCTGAGGAAGCCCCTAAACGAGCTGCTTCCCTCATCCCCAAGGCCAAGATCATCACCATCCTCATCGACCCATCCGATCGGGCCTATTCCTGGTACCAGGTACGGACCTTGCCTTTGAGAAAAGGACAGTGAAATCAAATGACAGGGGATGATGGCCAACATCAGTGGGAATTTGTGTCCTTGAGCAAGAATGGGATTTATTGCAAAGCTTTCGCACTGTGTAGAAGCGGAAGGATGCTGAATGCCAGCTTTTGCAGTTGGCACCTGTGACACCAGTGTCATAAACGATGAAACTTCTCAGCACAGAGCCGCCACCAGCTGTAAACAAACAGTTTAATCTCAATTACAGCTGACACTGCGTAGAGGAAAAGCAGTGTTCCTCGCCCAGGGAGATACACGGGGGAAAATGAGCACGGCCTAACTAGAAAATCAGAGCTCTTGATGCTGAGAATCTGGTACCTCATCCCATCCTCCAGCATGTAAGCTGAGCAATATGCGGTGCTATATAAATGTATGCAGCGTCTTCTAAAGTTTCCAATGAGTTAAAGAGCTGTGTCTGGAGAGTTGGTTTGGGGGTTTTTTTCTCTCCTTGGAAACAGAAGAAAGCCTGTTGTTTTTCCGAGGAAATTCTAGGATGCTCTTTCTTGCCTTTTCCTGAGCCCACACCTTTCCGTAACAAAGTCTGCGCTGTTTAAAAAAACTATTTTTAAAGAGACGTTTAAGCATGCCTGTAAAACATGGCGTAGTCGTACAGATAAAGGAAATACTAAAAGCAGTGTTAAAACAGGCACAAATTTATAATGTCACAATAAGCATAAAATACACCATTTCCGATACTGTTATTATGAGTTCTGCAAGGAATAAAACATGGCCTAGGGCTGCAATTTGCACCCTTTTTGATCTCTCATTTGCACCTTTACAACTGCTGATGAGAGATGCAAACCAGTAAAGAAAATTGTGCCCAGTTTGGCAGAATTTGGCTCCTCAGCTCCCCTCCCACCCATCCCGGGAGGGCCTTTGACTGAACGGTGGTCCCATCCTGCTTCGTTGCCCGTCCCTCACTCCTGCCCAGCAGAAGTGGCACTGGTGGGGAGCTAAGAGGCTGGTGTGGGCTGCAGCTGGGCTGGCCGTGCCAGCACAGCCTTCCCGACAGCTCTCGGGAGGCTTACGGCTTCATCTTCAGCATCCTTGTGATATGTGTCTAAATATCTCCCTTCAGCATCAGCGCTCCCATGAGGACCCCGCTGCCCTGAAATTCAATTTTTATGAAGTCATTACATCCAGCCACTGGGCGCCCTCGGAGATAAGGACTCTCCAGAAGAGATGCCTGACACCCGGATGGTATGCTGTCCATATTGAAAGATGGTTAACTCATTATCCTGCTTCACAGGTAATTTCCAACTTGTTGTTTCAAGCTCATCAGCTCAGAAAGTCCCCAAATTAGTACGGCCTCATGGTTAGAGGTGACGGGATGTTTCCCACTGGAACTCTTAGCTGTTAGGAAACGCAGATTTGACAAGATCGGGATATTTGGCAGAAGTGTGTTGATTTTTCTGTCTCCTGATGGAAAAGATGCAACAGGAAAATGCTATGAACTGTGGCCACATGGGCTTGATGGGGGACTTTGGGGTTTCCTTCCAGGATCAGCCAAGGTTGTCAAGGCTTCTGGGTCCCAAGAAACAAGCAGCTGCAGCATAAGACATTGTGGGAAGGTTTGACAAATTCATTAAGGAAATGCCAGGGCTTTTTCTAAAAAGACATTTCATTCCGCTTCCCACTCACTCCCTTTCATAGAAAATTTCACATTTGTTTGATCCTGATATGGAATTAGCCTTTCTCAGCGTTAGAGCAGAAATTCCTTCTTTTGCCCCATCTTCCTTCAGATGTTTTACTGAATTGTCTTTTATAATTTTTCCAATGAAAAATTTACGTAAACACATAGACCTAAAGAATATTCCTGTTACTAAAAAAAAATTCTTTACAGATAAAAAACCTAAAGCAAGCATTTTAGTACTACAAAGTGTATGCCTGGGCACTCTTTACTGTGGACGTGGTCCATAGCACAGTTCATATGTCTACCTACGGTAAGAAAAAGTTGTAAAAGAGTATTTAATGAGTAAGCATAATGAACAAGTGTCTCCAGAGATTGCTCTATGTGGGACAGAATTTTGCTGAAAGGAGGTAGAACCGAGTGTTGCCTATTTAGTCAGGGACCTGGGGAAAAAAAAAAAAAAATAGAAGCTCTGTCTTTTTGCAATCCTTGTTTTTTTTTTTTTATATATACAGTCTCGGCTGTACTACAAAGAGGAGAAGCAGGTCAATCCTATTTCCAGGAGAAAGGAGAAAGTCTCAGTTAGTCATTTACTTTCTTCTTTCATCTCTGGCCTTTCAACTCTTTCGTAAATGGGGAAGGAGTACTGCCTAAAGCAGCTGAGCTTGCAGGCAATATTGCCCTAGGAGCCAACAGGGAACGTCTCCTCCTCGGCCGCCGCATCCCAACTTATTCCACCAAAGGACAAGGGGCTGTCCCGGCAAATTCGGAGCACGCAAAGGGCGCCGAACATTCCATGCCCTGTTACCTGTGTCCCTTCTCCACCCTCACCTGGGGCTGCTGCCCCGTCTCATGAAGATTTCTCTCCTCCCGCCGAAGTGAAAAGCAAGTGCAGCCCTCTTATAAAACATTCAGGGACACATTGACATATTTCTTGTAAAACCGGTCACTGCTCGTGTTTCATAGTTACAGTGATTAATTTTACAAGATACACAACAAAATGCACTCATTCCTAATAAGGTGCACACAGAGAGTGCACTCCCAGTGCTTACTAATGGGCACTCAGTAATATGCATTCACTCGGCCTGTGCACTCAAAAACTTAATAATTCATAATAAGCCTTCACAATAAATATAAAACACATCTGCCCAGAATAGTTATTAGTAATACTGCTTGGTACTCCAGTGGACTTTTGATACATTGTCTTAACATTTGCCGGAGGTCAATGTACCTTTACACGACATCAATCTTTAATCAAAAACAAAACAAAAATCCCCTTTGCTGACAATTTTGCAAGCCTATATGGTTGATAGGCTGGTGGTGAGTTTCAAATAAATTGCCACAACATCACTTTTGAACATGTAATTGTATAGTTTCTGAACATTTAATTCTAGGATATATATATGAGCTTTTTGTTCTTTTTCTTATTCCATGCCAGATTTTCTATGGACACATTGTAAACCTCAACAATATTTTTACATTCCTTCCCTATATCTTTTTCTCAGAATTCTCCAAGACTCAGGTTTGCCTTGTGAGATTTAACACTTACACTTGAACAATGCGCACACACAGAGTTACAAGGTGCCCACCTATACAAATTCAACATAATAAAGTAAAAAGCAAACCTAAAAAGAAGTTCATCCCTATGATTATTAGCACTGTACCTACTCACATGCTAATTTAAATCCATGTTGTCACAGAAGGGAAATAATGCCATTCTTTCATTAACCTTAATCCTGTTTCTAAATAGCTGGCATATTTACCCCTACAGTTGCTTATTATTGATGGACAGCAGCTAAGAAGTGACCCAGCTACTGTGATGGATGAAGTGCAGAAGTTTCTTGGAGTCTCTCCTCACTATAATTACTCTGAAGCTCTAACGTGAGTCTGTTCCTTTATTATCTCTCTGCCCTATGGGATCACGGTGTACATCCCCTCCTACCAAGATCGCTGGATCGTTAATTACAAACAAACAAAAACCACATTACAACAATGATAATTTTTGCAGAGTTTGAGGTTTTCTTAAAGTCATGTTTAACACCCATCCAGTTTTCCCTTAACGTGTATACATACAATACATTACAGAATTTAATTGCATGATTGCACGCATTTCCACATGCAAACTCTACTTTGCACAACATACAGAACAAATGACTGCTCAGTATTGCATATTAGATGAAGAACAAAGGCCCAGACTCATGTAAAAAATGTCTGCTAAGTTTGAGCATTCGATTGGAGATGTCCAGGACTTGTTTTCTCAGGGTGCCTAGTTTTGCTCTCATCGCTGCACTGCTTAAAATGCGCGTTCGTTTGATGTGAGTTGTGCATGCAAGACTTCAGCACACGTTTGCACATCAGACCGTTGAACCTTATGACAGTCTCCAGAAGCTTAGTGTCGGGTGCGAAAAGTTTGGCTTAAATGTTCTTATTGCATTCATATAGGAGTCTAATGACAGAGAGTGGATTAGAAGCACTCGGTACGGTAACATTCATCTGGTTGCATGGTTTCTTTGATTGTTTGCTTTTAATGCAGACCAAAAATATAATTCCCTAATCCTATTTTTGTATATGGTTGAGCCGATTCTACTGACCTTTTACCTGGTGGTAGCCAGGCACATGGCATGGCAGAATTCAGTCTGTACTCTTGGTAAAATTAAAAGTTACTAATAGTAGATCCCTAACCTGGAAGTCCCGGGCTTAAGCGCATCACCTGGAGCGTGGGGAGAAGCTCATATTTGCCTACGAAGCACGAAACCCTCAGACGGAGCAGCCTGACTGCTCACGGCCTGGCGTGTAGGTGCCCAAACCGCGGGTGCTCCACAGGAGCCCGAATCAAGGTGCCCTGAACTTAGGGAAAGCCCTTGGATTGACTGCCCACAGCCTTTGGTTGGGATCTAGCAAAGGCAGCTGCGATGAGCCTGGATCCCATTTCTCATCCTCACTACCCGGAGAGTGAGGCTTTCCCAGTGAAAGGGGATTAATGGCCTGTCTCTTGGACATTTCTCAATTCCCTGCAGGAAGGCAGAGTCTCTGCCGGGGCGGGAGTGGGCTGAACCTTCTCTCTCCCCTCTTAGTCCGGCAGAAAATTTTAAGAGGCTTTTGCACTGAGCCTCTCCGTACGAGGAGCATCATCTCATTCCAGCCAGACGCGCTGGGCTGGGAGAGCCTGGGAATATCCACGGGCTGAGAAGCCTGGCACTGTGGTGGAGGTTTTTCCAAGCCGGTGTGCAAGCAGGGAGCACGAGCCTGCATGTGGGGTGGGAAGTAGAAAAGCCTGTGCCTCGACTTCCCTGCAGGCTGGTACCATAAAAACTGGGGGGAATTAGACCACAGACTTTCCACCTTCCCTGCTCTGCTTCCTCCGCATGTGATTACTGTTTAATGTTTCCTCTGCTGGAACCATTATGGTTATTCATATAAGATAAAGTGGGAGTTGGGTGCTTGTTGTTCTTTAGGTCTTAAGAATGTTCCTCTGCCAAAATCTTTTTCTAGAGGAAAAATTTTGGATTTCAAAATGCAGTTTTTTAAGTCATTGGTTTCCGAAGCAAATGAAATAGAGGAGGAGTTCGAATACACAGCTGAACTACTGATGTTTGAACAACTGCTGCCGCACATCTGCAGTGCCTTCTGCTAGGTTTTCAAAAATACACACCCACGTACATATATCTTCCTTTCTGTAACTAAATTAAAGTCAGTGGAGTCACACACCAGGAAAAAATTTGGCCTCTCATATTTGTTTGGACAGGAAAAAGGGACTGTAAACAGGTCTATAAAATTATGCAATCACTGTTTAGAGGCATCAAGAATGCAAATGTGCTGTGGAAGCACACGCTTCTGTATGGATTTAGGATGGAAGAGAAAAATGCATTAAACAATGTAGTTGCTTTATGGTAGGACTGTCAAAGTAAAAAAGATTGCACAGAATCGTTCCTAGTCATTACTGCCTAACCACTGTATACCACACATTTGTAAAGTTGTCACAAAGCAGCCTAAGGACCCAGTCCTGCAAATACTAGTGAGCAACAAGTTCATCACCCAGAGTAATTACGTGGATGTCTTGTAGGAGAGTAAAATCAACCCAAGCAGAAGGAAGGTACTAATCAGAGCCATGGAAAAAAAGCAGAAAGGGAGACAGAGGCAGGGCTCAGGCGTCTGGAGAGAAGCGCACATCATGCCGGGTTAGTAAGAGCCACAGCTGAGACGGGCAAGTAGGTCGTTGCTTCTTGCACACAACGCTGAAGGGGACCTAGATCCAGACTAGACATACGGAAGACATTTTTTACAATGAGGGTGGTGAAACGTGGGCACAGGTTGCCCAGAGAGGTGGTAGATGCCCCATCCCTGGAACCGCTCAAGGCCAGGCTGGAGGGGGCTCTGAGCAACCGCATCTAGCGGAAGGTGTCCCCGCTCGCTGCAGGGGGGGTGGACGAGTTGACCTTTGAATGTCCCTTCCAACACAAACCATTTTCCAATTCTATGGTTCCATGCAAACCATTCGGTGGCACCTTTCTCCTGAAGCAAAGAGGAGGAGAAGGAGGCGAGCGCCCAAGCGGAGACCGGCACCGACGGCGTGAAGCGGAGCCAGGCGGGCAGCCGGTGGTGCTCTTAGCGAGGTGGAGAACTTGCTCTGTATTCCTTAAGCAGTAATATGACGGCAGCCTTAAGCATTTAATATTCATTTTAGGTTTAAAAAAAAAAAAACCAACACAGCAACTGATACCGATATGCATTATGCAAAATTAACACGATATCTGCAGGCTTCAAAACAAAGATAAACAATGTTGTTTTCCTTTACTTTCTGTATACAATTATATATAAAGAAGATTAATAATGCCTGCTGACATTTTCTTCCTTAGAACTCTAGGCCAATATTATGCTACTAACTCGATTTCAAAAGCAGAAGGAGATGAAAGTGATAAATTAAAAAAGATGCCCGATCTTTGCATATTTAGCTTTCCATTACAGAAATCCCTGTATTTATCCAAGTGGTCTTCTGCTTGTATTATCTTCAATTTTGTCTCACTCTAATCTCATTACCATAACCTAAATCTAACCTGTTCTGCTTTTCGTGCTAAAGCCTGCTGTCATCTTTTCTCATGACATTAGCATGGGACACATTTTTATCAAACAGATAATGGCAAAACGAATTGCATTCTGTTCTTTCTGCAATAAATAGTGGGATCGAAAGTTCATAATTTTGGGAGCTGAAGCTGTGAAACAAGATGATACAATTCACGAGTAGCTTTCAAAATGACGAATACTGAATCAGAGGTTAGTTGCAGCTCCAAAATTCATGAGTTCTCAGAATTCAGGATCAATAAATAGCTGTGTTCTTTAAGAAAAATTATTTTGTCAGTACTTCTATTTTTGTGAGCCAAAAATATAGCTAATGGGGGACAAAAAAATAGACTGCATGTTTGGCATGAGCCACTGTATAGGCACTTACGTAAAAAGCCAACCTTGGATCTTCTTGATAACTTTTTCTCTTTTTGTGCATAAACTGATAGTTTTATATAGTTACCTATGTAGCACAAGTTCAATCTGCATTCTGTGATGTTCATTTCTATGGAGCCTGACTACCCCTTTTAAGGGGAAATCACATTAAAGCAAGGGAATGAGAAAAAAAAATCTATTTGCCAACGTAAAGATCAATTGCTTATTAAATATTACTTCCATTCCTAGAGCTTCCTCCACCCCTAAGTAACTGATAACCATTGCATTAGATATCCTGTGTAATCCCAGCAGGGCCAGTCTTAGCCATCCTCAGGAGCTGTAAAAGCCCCTGAATTTCCCCAATGTGCAGGTTTATCCCGACCAATTGTTTACTCAAGGAACTGAGTGCTGATTGCTTTGGTCTTTATCAGATCTAAAAACGGAGCTGTTCTTTTTCAAGCCTTCACCTGTAGAAAATAAATATTGTTGTAAAATGTCACCAAAAAAACCCCCCAAATTGCCACTTAAGCTTTTTTTGTCCTTCTTAGCACACGAGGAAATAGCGGTCCGTGGGGGTTAAAGTGTCGTATTCATACTTTTTGCTGGTCTTGAATCAACCTATGTG
>JAVJGG010000007.1:10337466-10371493 GCA_035590195.1 Aviceda cuculoides
TTTAGATCTTCCTGATACATCTGCTTTTCTTCAGTGGAATCACAGCAAAGTGAAATTAAAGTAAAGCAGAGGTGAACCAAACCCCAGCTGTTTATATGATCTTTCAAACTGTGCACCTCACTGGGAATTACCTATTCCCTGTACCATCTGATGCTAGATCAGATGTGATTCAGAGGACATTTAAAGGTTGGTGGAACAATTTGGACATGTTCAGACAATCATTCAACATGTGCAAGGCGAAACCTGTAAGTTTTGCATACTTGTACGGTACGCTATTGGCCTAGAAAGGACTATCTTAAATTTGGATGTACCTCATTGCACCTTCCTTTTTTTTTTATAGGAAATTAATGGCAGTGGGGTTTGGCATTTTACTAAGAGAAACCGCAAGCTATGCTCAGTCCAGAAATGTGTGACTTCATTGCCTTGCCCATACAAATCAGTTGCAAGAAGTTTGTATGCTCCTGCGGAAATACTAGCCTTGCCGGACATCATCTGTTCATTTGCAGTAAATCCAATATATCTTATAAACACTGGGCTAACTGCCCATAAATTAGATGCATACTTCTGTCCAGGAAATCCCAAAGAGAAAGATGCTAACCTAGGCAGAGGCAGAAGGAGAGGAAAAAAAAAGACCAGTTTTCATCCTGATTTTCAGGCATCGATGACGCTAAACCTGCTAGGCACGGTGCCTGTTGTAACCGCTGTGAATAGGCACACCTACTCGTGGGAAGTTGTGCTTGCTTTATACAAAACAATCTCACCACTGTTACATTTTTAGTAAAAGCCACTGGAAAATGTCCTGGGTATTCAGTTTTAGCCTTGCTGTGACTCAGATGTGCCAATTTCTGATTAGCCAGCAGCACTACGATGTACTTCTAGGACCGAAGCGTTCCCTCAGTACATAACATAAGCCAGCTGAGCACCCGCTCAAAGCCTTTTGACCAAGTCAGTGGAAGACTCTAATGGTTGCTGGTCTCCAGTGGAGGGGAGGAAGGCCGAGCTGGAGTCCCCTCTTGCGCGGCTGTGTAGCTCGCTCTATACCTGTTCCCTATGTTTTTCTCTATGTAGCTCTCTCTATACCCATTCCCTATGTTTTTCTCTATGTAGCTCTCTCTATACCCGTTCCCTATGTTTTTCTCTATGTAGCTCTCTCTATACCTGTTTCTTCACGCTGCACCGAGGAACAGGTCCTCCGGGCAGAACGTGTAAGTCACCTGCCAGCCTGGATGCTGGGTTCATTAGACAACATATCTCCATCTTTAAGTAATTACTTACATCTGAACCATTACAGATATCAAGAAAAGATGAACTAGGCAATGTGAGCATCGAAATACTGTTTGGGCAGCGTTTTACCGAGTATAGGGGTTGTAATAATCTGATCTAACGAGAACGACCGTGCGAGATGTACGTGGAGATTCTTGATCTGACAAGGACGGGTTGTAGGAATCACTGACCCCCGGCCACCTCCACGTCAAACCCTGTGGCCCCTTCGGAGAGAGGGGCCCGGAGACCTCCCCTAGCTACATTATCTCATCTAACCCGAGGTGCTACTCCTATCAGCTCAAACAGGATTTTGGTTTCGCCCGTGACCTTTCATATATTTCGGGATGAGGACAGATAAGCTCAGGGATAAACAAAGGTCTCCTGGAAGACAAACTGTTCTATTTCATTACTACAAGTTAAATGAAATAATCTTATCTCCACGGTTTAGGTTTTCTTCTGCTTATTTGGATTTTTGCTTTTCGACTTTTACCAGTCTTGGCACGTTTAACTTCCAATATTTTAATCCTCTGCCTTTTCCAGGCTGCTTCTGGTTCGGCTCACTTAACAGTTCTTAGTTTTAGCATGATCTTTTTTAATTTAGATAGCATCCCTTTCCATTTACTATCGTTCCTAATTGCTACATGAAGGTGAATTCCCATCTGTAAACAAGCAGGGATTTGTTACCCTGGCCAAGAGAAGCAATCACCTGTGCATACAGATCAAAGCATCAGCTGATATTTTATAAACCTTTGTTTTCACAGAGCTCACAGATCACTTGCAGCACAACATTTGGGGAGCTGGAAGCCTGTCTTAATGATCATTGCTCATGCACATGGTTACTGGAAAATCATTCATGAATATTGAATTCGATTATTATGAACAGGTGCAACCAAGTAACTACATTTCATGCTCACTGAGATATCACAAACACTTAAATTTGATAAAGTTAATACACAAATATATACTCTGGTACACAACAATAACTTCATGTACATTCATGAGAATGCAAATATAATGATCATGATTCTCAGTTTTGAGGTTGTGATCAAGATTCATTTTCAGTAATTTTAAACAATTATTTCACCTCATTGCTTAATTCTTTCTACAGCTGGGAATCCAGTACGGGGAGAAAGAACAGAGCTTGTTGTAATCCCTTTCTTGCTAAAAACTGAGGCTCATTTAGGTCCCTGAGAGAGAGAAAGGAAGAGACTGGTTCGTATTAAAAATCTTTCAAAGCTGTACTGTGCTGAAACTGCCAATAGAAAATACAGCGTTTGAGTGGGGCCACAGCCCAGGGTCCCTTTGGAACTGGACCAAAAGTCAAACAATAGCACGTACCTGAGCACGTACATGTCCAGCTACACGACCTTTACCAACAATTGTATTTTAGAGCATACAGAAATGGATAGCAGCTTCTGGGTGGCCAAAGCCAGTGTGCGGGACCCCGGTACCATCAACGTCAAGCTGGACCCACCAGGAAATTCTCAAGATCCAGCTTAAAATATTTTCCATCACCGCGAAAATCAGAAGGCTAGTCCAGAGACATCAGCAAACTGCTTTTCTGATTTTCTCCCCAAATTGTATTTCATTTCCCAGCTTTATCTTGCGTACTTCTTCCTATGATGTATGTATTTAAAAGGATGCATACCCCTTTTTAAACTGTCTCTACCAAACCTAACTTTCCGAGTGTCTTTCGGAACGACAGGCTTTCTTTTCTACCTAAAATCCTAGTAGGCCTTCTCTGCGGATATTTTTGTTTGAACTCCTCTTTCCTGAACGAGGGTGACCTGAACTGGACGCGGGTTCAACCGGGGTGTTGCTCAGCACCATTAAAACTTTTTGCTTCAGAAGCACGAACGGCGAGTTGCTGCCACGGCTTTGCTGCGATTGCACGTTGCATTCACAAGGGAAAGATGTCTGTATGAAAATTGGTCTCATTATTTTTATGCTCCGTAGTTCCCACCGAAATGATTTTGACCAGAAATAAGGCTGTTGAGCATCACTGAGCAGAAAAGCAAACATTCAGCAATCCTGATAACCTTGTAGAAATTGCTGTTGTTGCTGACCTGAGCCCTGGGGTGAAAGTTATAGTGATAACAGCAATAATAATATCAATACTAATGATTTCTAATAATATTAGAAAATGCTTCTTCCTATGTTTGGGGAAAATGTCTATAGTGAATCTCCAAGTTACATCCTCAATACTCACTTGGTTTCTATATATAAGAATTCCTTATACATTCCTCATAAGGCATCTTCATCAGTTCAATCTTCTGTCTGTCGGGCAATATGCTCCCTCATTATTTCCAAGGTGAGAGCGGAGAACTTTGCAATTGGCCTTCACTTCACAGTATCTCTCACTCCTTTCATTTTTTTACCAGCAAGGAGAAAGACTGGGGGGGGCGAAAGTGTTTTATGATCTGTGCAGGGACTGAAAGTGGCCTGAAGAGACATATTTTGGATTAACTCTGGTTATGTAAAATCAAAGTCAATTAGGATTTCCTCCAAAAAAAATTAAAGAAGGAGATTATTAAACTTATTTAATAGTCAGATTAAGGTCTGCTCCTCAAGGTTTTAGCTTTGGCACTTCTCTAAGCAATGTGAAAATGCAGACTATGAGTAATTGTGATAGACTGCATGGAAGAGTACTTGGAGGATGAATTCATTCCCGCATCCAAACCAACACCCACATCCAATTTGCAATTGACTTAGACAAGGACAGGAATTCACTTTAGACTGTCAATACTGCCCAGTTACCGGGAGGGTGACTTAGACTACCACCATTTGCCTTTCTAATATTTAGTGGGCATCTGCCGGACAGCTGTAAGATCACACCTTTTAAATTAAACTTTGTGGAATTGCTTAGAAGATGCTGTTTCTTATTTTACATTTTACTATCTCTCCTAGAGAACATAATGCTATTACCCATATGTCATCTGCCTATTGTTCTGGAATAATGCAGACCAGAGGGCCGACTCCCCACTGTGGTACTTCATATTCATGCTGCTGTAATATTATGTTACATCAGTTGAAAATTGGAGTAATATAGTGGTGAATGAAACTATCCATACGTTACTGCAGCCTTCAGCACATCTTTTCTGTCAATAAAGAGAAGCCAAGTCACAGATGGTTTTTACACTGTTATAATTAATAATCATGGTACCATGTTAGTGTCATCCTAACATAATAAAAGTGAACCTATAAATTGTATTCAGCATTTTTACAGCATCTGCAATGACTGCTTTCTGCAGCAGAAGGGTACAGCTCTGACAGTAACTCTTTTTGAACTGCATCCGTAAAGAATAATTTCAATTTACTGTTTGTTTTCTTTAATATTATTTATGAAGTGGCATAGTTAATTTTTTCTGTATATCATTTTTAGATTGATCCTTAACGGAGTTGGATTACTTTTTTTTTTTTTTTTTAATTCTGCATTTTCTTTCTCAGCTTTCAAGGCAAATCTGTTCCAGACAGGATGATGTGTTACAGCACTCCTGAGCTGGCCTAAACTTTGAACAGCCTGAAGCTCATGGCACTCCCAAGACCCAACACCATCTTACCTTTGTGGGCAGCCCAAACCCTGTTTGATACAAAAATATCATCTGTCCTTTTGAGGCTACTTGTAGGATGACTTCTGCAGAGCAATGGACCCAATATAAGTGTTGGTGAAATGTATAATTTTATGTGCAGGCATTTACTTCAGTGTTTTGCGATGCTTCCAGTTTTTTCTCTAGGCTGAAAAAGCACGGGCACATTTCAAATTGAACACATGCTTAGTAATTTTTCTGAATCAAGACAAGATTATATCAAGGGTAGATGCAGCTAGGAAAGCCTATTATTTCTAGAACCTTTAAAACATGTTAAATTTTGAGAGAAATCCCTTTCGATTCGAATTTGACTCTTCCCACTCTTGCTCCCACTCGTAGGAATGAATCCCGCTGAGATGCTCTGCGTTCCCAGGTCGGATCCTGACGAAAACTGGAAGCGAAATGGCAAGTTGGGATATGATAATGGATGGAGATGTTCTCTCAGCTTATTTCAAAAACTCAAATAAAATTTGATTCACATTCTCTTCTGATCATGGCGAAGGGTAAGCATGTTTAATGGTTGGAGTGGATGATCTTAAGGATCTTTTCCAACCAAAATGCTTCTATGATTCTATATTCCCAAAAATCTTTTGGCTATCGAAGAGCCCAGGCATACAGATGTAGTGGAGGGAAAGTACCTTCTAAGAATACTTATGTAAATAACAATTATTTTTTTCCCAACAGATGGACTTTTTCCTACTCAGCATAAAAGGAACGTGTTTTCCTACACAAAAGCTGTAATTTACCTGTTGTCATCTACCATCCTAAATCAGAGCAGTAAAATGCAGCCACAAGAAGCAAGGAAAAATATGTAGCCACATCATTCGATCTGCCTAGCCCAATAACGAGTCTCTGGCGGCAGCCCATAAGAGATGTCTGGAGAGTTTAAGACTACAACCACCTTATCGTGAGGACTGGCCTGGTCTCTCCAGGGCTACAGTCCTCTTTTTGTTGGAAATTTACTGGGTCACAGCAGAGATTTCTGTTTAGTAACTATCGATTTTTTTTTTTTTTTCTTCCCATGAATGTCTGATTGATTGCTCTTTGAATTCATGTGAGCTTCCTGCATCAGCAGCAGCCTGTGGTGGTACGTTCAGCAGGTTAAGCACCTCGCATTTTTCAACCTGTCACGTGATAATTTCGGCTGGTGACCCTTAGTTCTTGAACTGTGGGAAACAGTGAACCATCACTGCTAGAGATGTTCCTCATCAAGAGCTGTGGGCCATTTAGTTTTCCTGTTCTTTATCCCAATCATCGTATCCGTATTAATTTTACTACCTCGAACACACGAGCTAAGCCTGTAATGCCGCTGTGGACACACATGAAGTCTACTGACTTTGTTCAGGGTTTTTTCCCAGACATTTTGAAATTCCTTTGTCTATTATTCAGATTCAGAAGCACCTATTAGAACAATAAAATGTAGTCTTTCTTTTGAGCTCTTTTGACAGTAAGGTCCTTTAAAAACTGTTCTGTTCTGGAGGGCACCTTTGCAGATTCAGTTATGCAGTCAAGTTCATTGATAGAGTAATCCTAAGTGACTGTGAAAACTTGGCATCTGCCTTGATCCACCAATATTTTTCAGGTATCACATTGATTGGTTTTACAGTCTGTTATAACGGAAGCTTAAGTTAAGCTTTTCACAGGCTCAGAAATTCTTATGGTGAATATCCCCAATCACTTTTCAAGAGCATCCTATCAAGTTCAGTTGATAAAGATGAGATTAACCTATTATGGATGTCATCTTTCTAGAACACCGATATTATCATTTGTCAGTTATTGCTGGCAAGAAGCAGGTTTGACCTTTAAGACAGGAATATGTAAGACGTTGTCAAAATGGATCAGAAACTCAAATAAAATAGATGTGAAACAGCATTACCAAGACTGTAGAGTGAGAGTTCACCGATCCGTATGGCCCCCCAGAAGACCCCTTTCTCCTAGAGACATCAGTGGCAAACACCAGCAAATGCCTGCTTTGCTTAGACGTATTTTGGTGAATTTTAACACTCCTGAAAGGAAAGGGCTAACAATAAAACAATGACTGGTGTAGGCAAAGCACTCTCTCCACTGGCAGAGTGGTCTGACTGACTTTCTGCAGTTTTTTAAGTCTGACTTTAACCTCCCAAGATTTCAGCTTTTGGACTGCGGACTGTTGCGTGCCATCATTAGTAAGTTTGTAAAGTAAGATATATAACCTGGAATTCCCAGATTTTCTCTCTATCCTTTTTTCCCCATGCTATCAGGGCTAAAATAAACTGATTTACTTCATAGATGGAACATGAAAGAAATGGAGTCAGTCTCAACTTTTGGTAGATTACAGATAAACTTATTTAAACAACCAGAAAAAGTGACTGCATAATATTATTGAAGTATTTATTCCCATTTCAGTAACTTGGTATTTAGTATTTTAATTCTGAAAAAGGAATTCTGGAGCTGGAAATAATGAAAACATCACCATTAAAATGGCCAGTCCACTCTGCAGTGAGGAAGAGTGGAGATGAATATTCAAGAGCAGAGTTTAAGTTAGAATTATATGCAGGAAAGTATAGAGACCTGCAGCAGAAGGTGACATAGAGCCACGTTTTCATCCCTGTCATCCCCCTCAGGCAAAGTTCTGCACAGCTGAAAATCCGAGTTCATGACGTTAATTATTTTTTAAGCAGGCTCGGTAGCAAACACGTCCTGCAATATGGTAAAATAAGGCTCTGTTTTTCCATTTCCAACATTGTGTTGTATTTCTTATTTGCTTCCTCAAAGAAAACATTGATCTGAGGTACCATATCCCTTTTCCTTCAGGTATTACACAATGAGACACTGAAAATTAGTGATTTAAAAACCATAAAAAGAAACTTAGTTCTTCTTGGATGGGATCCTCATGTTGCTGGGTATGTAAATCCTACTGAAAATCAGTGGGAGTCAAACCTTACTTTTGCTCGTCTTCTTAAAAGACACAGAAAAATTCTGCTTGCTATGGATATTGCAGAGTTAAATATACCCTCAGGTTTCTGTGGATATAATCCATTTCTCCTTGAATTTCTTTGGCCAGATTGAGCTGCTCTTTTTCATGCAGCATACAGCACTCATCATTACCTCATTATGCGGTACGTGGTAAGTGCATGTATTTTAAAATTGTCTTACAGAATATTTCTAGAAAGAAATCTGTAAGAGATTGAAATACCAGTGATGAGCTTTTATTTCATAACATCACCCATCGTGATCGAATGGAACAATATCAGGCCTGGTGTTGCCTGAATAATTGCATCCATCTTCTGAATTTGCTGAATGATCATTTACTGTTTCCTACTTCAGATGATCAAGCATTTTATTGATGTATCTCACATAGAACTGGTTCAAAATCATACTGAAATTCAAAGAGAAACCTGAAAATTGAACGGCTGTCTTGCCAGCACCCATCACACGCCTTATCAGCAAGATCTTCATCTAACCATACAGTGCTCCAAAGACGATCCTCTACCCAGGAACAAAATACGAGCCCCAGTCGTGGAGAGGGTAAACCCTCAGCTCAGGGCTAGTTATTCATTCCTGTAACTAAATACAAAAGACATAGGGATTGATTTTCGCCTATACTCAAATTCACAGCTCTGAAGGTCTGAGCTACTGACAAATAATTTCAACTTCTGCCATTGATTATGCTTAGTGCACATTATATCACCGGAGCATATAACCTGGATTCCTCCCATGAACCATTGCAACAGCAGCGTCCAAGGTCCATGCTTTTTGATTCTGTGATATCTGCAGCTTTAAAAAAAAATAATTCAGAATATAGCATTATTGTCCTTCCAAGTCTGTACCTAGAAAACATTTCTTTTGTAGGAAGTAGAAGCACCAAATAAAAATCTTGACCCAGCTGCCCCTGAAATTAAAGGGAAAATTATTACCTGTCACCACGGGCCACAATTTCTGGTGCTTTCAGCTGGCAGAATGCAAAAAAGCAGCACTACTGTGCTCCCTTCCAGTGCCTAGAGCTTCATCCATGCTGGATTTACCCACCACTCTATTGGTATTTTGCTACCCGTGCCTGCCCAGCCAACCCATAACAGTACCAGCCGGAGTTTGACCATAGCTATTTACAGGTTAAAACTCAAGTGCTATGACTTGTTTTTTCCTTTTTTATATGGTAAAGCATATTCTGCTCTCTCTTGAAACACAAGCCCTAAGGCCATCGCACTCCTTTCTGTTTACCTCTTCATTACTCAATCAAAAAGATATACATTTATGATTGCAGCTTTCAAAATAAGTTTCCTTCCTCAAGTTATTTTTTCGGATTTCCCACAAAAAAACCCCCTCAACATAATACATAATTCTAATTAGCTTACTAACAGAGAATTTAGCTTTACTTTTCTTAATAAAAACTTCCAGTAGAACATGTTCACAGTTATTTTTCTTTTCTGTCCCTTGCTTCATGACTTGCCTCTTCATGTTTTTATACTCACGTTTTTTATTTTGGATTTTAAGTTGAAGAAAAACCCTTCTCTCTGAAGATTTTCTCATCGAGTGAGCCATGTGTATTTTTTAATAAGGGAATCAAACCCAGCCTGACGGAACAAACACGTTAAGACATCTTCTGTACATAAGTGTCTTTTTAAAAATATTAAAGCTCTAGAGGCTGAATTGTTTGCAGGTTTAACTGAACTGAAAGAACAAGAGACATTGCGATAAGACAAAATGATGACTCAGGTCTCCATGTAGTATACAATCAACTTTATAGGATTTCTTCAGTAGCCCATGTCCTTAATGGTCTTTGCCTCTGAATTTTGCTATGTCAGAACATCTTTACTACAGGTTAATTATTCATAAAAGCTTGTCATACTTTACAGAATATTTCATTTATTTCTCCATTATGAAAAGCAAGTTTGGGGTTATTTGGAGTTTTTTTAATAACATTTTTGCAGGGCTTCCAGTGCTCCTGCTGGACAGACTCTGAACAGTTACCTTCTTGCTTCATCCCTTTACTTGCAATTCCCATGTCTAAACAATTGATAGTTCACTTGGTAAAACAATTTGTTTTCCCTAAAGAAAAAAAAAAAGTACACATTGTCTATTTTGTGTGGAACTGAGGTTCCTCGACCTTCAGCAATTTTTCCAGTTACGGCATAAGTCTTCCTTGTAGACAGAAACAAGAATGAGAAATTGCAGCCTGGGTACCTTACAGCTACTATTCTTAGCTTGCCCAAACACATTCCCTATCAGCTTCTGTTTCACCTTTATTTCTGACTCTGGTGGCTTTCTTGATATATCAAGACCTTACTGTCGTAACTACAGGAATACTGTCTCTTATCTGAAAGGGTGTTTTTCAATTTAAACATTTCTTTTGTACATAGTAATCCTGACTTAAGTTCTTAATTTTCCAGTAAGGCTTTAACAGTCCACAGTCATGGACAAAATAATTAGTTACTTGAGGATGAAGATTTGTGATCCTGAATTAGATCTACTTGATATATGTGTATGTATGAGTTGTTTTGCCTGGGTAACTTTGAATTTCACACAAATGATGACACTTTATATCAAAAAATTAAAATCCACTGTTTCTATCGTTTCACCTTCTGTGGAATTTATTAGCTTTTAACAAAGGGTGTGCTCCTTCATGAATTGATGCCGGTGTATAATCCAGATAATGTCTTTTCTCCACTGTGTTTTACAATACAAACTCATAAATGAAATTAAACATTCAAAAGCTAAGCAAAGTTTGGGTTGCTTACATAAAAGTTTAGGTGGATTATATGAACCCATGAAAAAGAAATAAATTCTTCCGTATTTCTGGATGACATGCATAAAAAATGCACATCATGAAGACTTCCTTCTCAATGATTTAAACTTTCCAAAGATTTAGGGTGATAGCATAGTTGGGGATTTATTAAAAAAGAAAAAAAAAAAAAGTCAAAGCAATCAGAGTGCTGTAGTAGATATAGTAGATAAGCCTTTTTGTGCATGGTCAAAATCACCCAAGCGCTGGACTTGTTGGAATCTTGTTGGTATCTGTTGTGAAAATAGCACAATGGGACACCAGCTACCCCGGAGGCTGTGGGTTGTACTGGTTACATTTGTTTCTGCCAAAATGGTAAAAGAGAAAGGGGTGGGGAGCTCTGATGATGAACGCGTGTCTAAAAGTTGGAAGCTTTAGTGCAGTGAAGTAGAAGCCAGCTTGCCAAGAGCTGCCATGAAGTAACCTCATTCCTATTTTTTTAGATGGTAGGAGAAAGGACGGCAGGAGAAAAACAGCTGGCCTCAGGAGTGCAAACTTCTGTAATCTCAAGATATTGACAGATGATCTCTCCTGGGAGATGAATGTAAGAGCAGGGAGAACGATGGAGGTTGGCCAGCTTCCTGACGAAACTGTATCAAGGGCACAAGCACAACCTAATCCACTGAGAAAATCAGAAAGGGAAGATAATGAGATACGCAGTTGGCCAAAATGTGAGCAGCTTATTGACCTTCGGAATGATGAAGAAGTATATAAGTAACAGAAAGCAGCCCACATCATTAAGATGTAGCCAAAGAGCCAAAGGGACAAATTATAAGCAATTACAAGAAAAAGAAATTAAGTATCTATAATGAAAATAAATCCAAAATTCACTACTCAACATGAAAGGAAAGCCGGCAACAAATTATCATCGGATCGTCAAATCGTTGAATGTTTTTTGTATCAGAACGTCAGCTGAGATCAGGTTGTTAACACAGCAAGAAAGAGGAAAGATCTCCAAGACAAGATCTCAAATAAAGAAGAAACAGATCAAAGAATACTTAAATAGTTCTGATTATTTGAAATCAACTGACTAGCAGGTTGTTGGAAAGTATTGGTTGATACAACTGATGAACCTTGAAAAACCAGCTGGTGAAATTTTTGAGCTCTGGCTAGTTGTCTTTCTGATAATTGAACCAAGTGTGAAATGGCTGAAAAGAGCAAAGGGAGAAAAGATGCGTTCAGGTACTATACATAAATCACATAAACCTCAAGACTGTATGTCAAATGATCCTGTTGACCTATCCAAAAGCAGTTTCACATATTGGAGAAATGATATGGAAAATATAGTCTATGAATCTATGCATATAACACTCAGTTGTAGATCTAGGCAGCAGTGGTAAAGCGCATAAATGTAGGGTAGCTATCAAGTAGGTCGATAGTAGGTCTTCAGAAAAAAACTTAATCAAGATGAGTATGTTCTACTCTTGCAGAGGCAAATGCTAGTGTAGTTAGTCCGTAACGTGGCTTGTAATATATAGTGAATAATCCTTCTACCATACTCGGCACTTCTAGCATCAAGTGGAAGGAAGTCCTCTCTGTTTGAGGCATCCTTCCTCAAGGAAAGGTGTGGCTGAATGGAGAAAGCCCAAGGAAGAACGAGCAAACATCTTGCAAATATAGTCTACAAGGATGCCTCTGTACTCAGGGTTTGGTAGCCCACAGAGAAACAGTAAAAATCTTAAGAAACATAAAGGATTGCTGCAAAGAAAGTGGCAATAGTCAATTTTTAGTTATCTGTAGAGAGAAGACGAACTGCAGCAACAGATTGAGGTTACACATCACAGAAAATGTCCTTATTGTAAGGATAGGGAGATCTAGATAAAGAAGCTTCGCAGTCTTCTCACCAAAAGACTTTAAACATGAGTTTGAAAAACATCTGTTACAGTTGACACAGTACCAGTTAATCCAGCCTTGGAAAACGAGCTAGGTCTCCTGTTGAGGTCCAGCCACTGCGCATTCCATGTGATTCTGCAGTTTCTTCGACGTGGAGGAGTGAAAAAGAGGGAAAACAGGAGAAGAGCACGTACGTGGTGTCATCTCATAATCCTGCCATAGGTCTGGATAGGTGCAAACTATGCACTTTTTAACTCTACCTACTTCTTTTTCCAGAAAAATACACAAGTATTTCCTTACTAAGTCTTGCTAGGCTAATTTTTGTTTTGCTCTGTAGAATCCCTTCTTATTTAGTATACATTCGTGTTCACCAATTTAACGTATAAAATATGTTCACGTTAAAAATGTTTAGCAAAATGTTGCACTTGCTTTAATCTCTTAGCCAAAGTTGAATGAGTAGATACTTGGGAAAATCCTAATGGAAACAAACATTGTGTTTTTACCATTGAATAAGCCCTTATTTTTTTAGCCAGATTTTGAAATTTTTAGTTAGTGTGGTGGAATCTGGCCTTTAATAGATACTTTTTACTTTAGTATAGTATTATGGTATGAGGTGGACCTTTGGTTCAAACTGTTTATGCTTGTTTCTGTTGACCCTGTATTTACACCAAATAAATATCGTGCTAGGTTTACAAATAAATTAATGTAATAAAAAGCTAACCATTATTTCTTCAGAAGAAGTCCCCTACAACAATATAAAATTTCTTCTCAAGCCACGGAAAGTTTGTTTCACTTCTGGTAATTATTAGTGTGTGTGTGCTAGGTGGAAATACAGAACTGTGAAAAGGCTCATTTTAGCAGGAATAACAACTCACAAAAGTTATTCTGAGGAACGGGGTGGAATGAATCATATTCATACGTGTGTGCGCTGGATGGCAAAAATCAATGCTTTCTCTTAGCAAAGACACTCTCGGGGATAGAGAAATCAGAGCTGCGAAAAACCTAACAAATTTTGCCTGACAGATTTTCCAGGCAAACTACACTGCTGGTGCACTGGGAGTACGCCGAGGATGTCAGTCCCTGCGCCGGTAGGAGCAGCCGATTTCACAGTGGCTCATTTTGGGTCCCCGGGGATGCCACTAACCCCACCGCTCCCCCCTTTCCCCCCACACACCAACCGGGCTGGGAAGTGGTAAAGACGTCGGGATGGCAAAGAGCAAGAATCCAGGGGAGGATGCAGTACGTATGCTGCAGAAACAGGCATACTCTATCAAATACAAACCTGAAAACAGGGGAAAAATAGGAAAGCAGATGGGAAAGAAAAGGGAGAAGCATCATGGTGTTGCAGGGTGAAAAAAAAAAAGGCTTACTTATGGCCCCATCCTATTAAGATTTTGTCTCTGCAGCCCAGTTCAGCAGTGTTACCTGTTTGATGCCGTCGCTGCTGCAGCTATTCGCTGGAGTCTCACCACCGTTAAGCCGGTGTAATGGTCTGCGGGCTCGGGAAGCCCGATTATTGGTGGCGTTTAACGGCCCCCTCTTAGCTCACCGAATCTTTAACAATGCCCTGTTAAACAACAATCGTGCCAAGAGCGGTGTATATTCCTGCAGGCCTAAGCCACAAAATGTGGCCATGGCGTCTGCGTGTCCAGCCTTCATTAGCTCCCGGGGAACAGGCGAGAATTTGTATTTCTGTCCGGAAAATGCTCTCTCCTGAGAACAAGAAAAGCAGCCTTTTCTTGCCCACCATCACCAACAATTATACCCTTGCCTCTTTATTTGCCTGCGCTAATAATGGCACTGTGGTGGCTCAGGAAAGAGCAGAAAAGATGAAGAAATATGCACCACCAGTGTGGTGCAGACAGCCACTGAACTATCTCTAGTCCTCGTTAGTAAAAATTATGTGCTCTAAATGTCAGTGCCTAACGCAGCCCCATCCGACTGCAAGGGATTGTAGCACATACAGCAAAACGAAGGGAAAATTGTTGCAGCGTGATGGTTGCTAGGCTAATAATGGCAGTAAGAAAAGAACTAAATGAAATTCAAAAATTACAGATTTAACAAGTAGTTAGACGGCAGTAATTATTTGGGGCCAATATCTGAATTCGCCTCTTCCTGTCTTGTGTCATTAATTACATGAATCAATCTGTTGATCTGAGTGGGATGACTTTCACGAAGGCTGGCTTGTCAGTGGGAGTGAAGGGTTTGCAAACCGTAGATGAGACAAAAGGATTCCTCCCATCAGCAGTTTGCGAAGGTGCCGCGGTAGAGCATTTGCACAGACGATACACTGCAGAAGAAGGTTGAAGGCAGCAGGTAACCACGCAGCTTTTATCCAGAGAACCTCTTCTGTTTTCTGTGCTGAGGACCAGGAAGCAATACAGCTTTATGTTAAAAAAAAAAAAAAAAAAATAAAAAGGAAAAAAAGCTATAAACACAAGAAAACTCACACTTTTGAAGGCAAAATTGCCTTGTTTTCCTTCTTCAAAATAAAAGGGCAAGCCTCTGCTTCATCCCCATCAGAAGTGCTAACCCTTGTTCTGCTAAACAGGACCAAGCCAGTATTGATTCTACCCTGAGAATAATGTAGCTGAAAATCAGATGGTTTACACACGCACCAAAATATATAGCAATTATCAAGTTGGAATAGCGAGGGTGAGCCTTAAGCTATATTGGATTCATACTATGAAATCATCAGGTTTTATAAGCTCAGGAGGGGTGGACCTCTTCATTATCTGGACGGAGGACTTTACAAAAAGCCCCAGGAGCTGAAGGAGCAGTGGAGGCATTTCAGCTCCAGATGGATACGCTGCCACGCTCTTCGGTGCCTGGGTGCGCTTTGTTGCCAGACGTACATTTTGGAAGGGCTTGAACACTTACTGCCGTTGCCGACCCCGCAGCGAGAGCATCCCTGCATCCCACCAACGCTCAGCCTATGTTTTTAAGAAGATTCCTGGAATTAAACAACCCGGTGAGCGACCAACTTGTGCCTGTCCCTGCCCACGCTTTGTCACGCCGAGCTCTGGCTCTCATCAAGACCCAGAGGGTCACTTCTCCAAGGGACGGCAGCAGCGACGGCCCGGTCTGTGGCTGTGTCCTTCTGCTACTCGGCTACTCTAAGAGTTCCATCCCTACCGCGAGCCAATTTGGTGGCCGCCAACCCTCAGCTCTAGGCCTACGTGAAATAACGTAGGACCACGTGAATGATAGCGCAGGGCCAGATGAAGGCCAGGAGATCCCCGCGCCCTGCCCCGGCTGTGGCCCGTAATACCTGTTCACGGAGACAGTCACGAAGGCTGCCGTGCGACACTTTCCCAGTATTGCCCCATCCTGCAGCAATCTGCAAATCAGGGACAACCTAAGCTTGAGGTGGACTTGATGTCTTTTGGGTTGCTTGGGGTTGGCTTGTTTGGGTTTGTTTAATAAAGATACTGTATCCTTTTCTTTTCTACGTTTCTTCAACCAATTTTTAACCATATAGAGTTTTGGCATCCACAAGTTCCTGTAGCAAGGAATTTACCCACAGGTTACACGTGAATATAGGTATTGCGCATTTTGGCTTGTTTTGAAAGATCCATTTGATCATTTCATTTGATACCTCCTGGCTCCCTGTAGTGAAAGGCAGAGAAAAAGGAGGCCTTGTTAAATTTCCATGGCACTTGCAGAACTGTAGCAGTCCAAGACAGCCCCTCTGCCCCCTCGACTGCTACACATACCTCCCGTTCATCCCTTTCAGCAGCGTTTAAAAATCCTAGCCTGTTTAATCTTTGCTTACATAGAAGTTTACCGCACTTTTGGCTATCCTTGTCACGCCTGTCTATACCTCCTTTCCTCAAAATGGTAAAGCTGGAAGACCAGAAATGTACGCAGCGCTCATTATATAGGAGCATCATTTATCAGCATCAGTTTTGTCTGCTATTTTCTCGCTCTTCCTGCTTCCTTCAAGCAGGTGAGGAGAGTTCAACTGGTTTAAATGATCGTGTTCATGTCTCTCAAATACTCATTGCTGCTGAACGCTAAAAGCATGTATTTTAGATGAGATCCCACATTACGCTTCTTTCTCCTTACTAGAGGAATCATTAGGAAACCAATCGATGAGCGAACTTACATCATTTATATCTTTTTTACGTAAAGTCTAGATGCTGGATTGCAGTAAAGTGCCTGTAAGCGTGCCACACTCACTGCAGGCGCTAATGCTGTTTATCTGCTCTTCGCAGGCTGCTCTGTCCTCAAGGTGACTCTCACAGATACCTATATGCATAAATATTACACTAACCACCATACCTCAAGATATACATAATGCATTACTTAGTCTAAGCAGCAGCATGAGGCAATGCATTACGCAAGTTACTGACATGGGAAGAGACTCGGGGCTCTTACCAGCGCTGAGAGTGCTTAGCTGGGGTGCGCTCCTGACAGGGAGCATCACTCAGCTTCTCGCAGAAGAGGGCTTAGGTGCTTAGTCCAGAAATTGGAACGTCTTTCTTCACGAAATATATCAGCTGTAGAGTTTCTCTATGTTCTCGTGGCGTGATTCAATATTTGAAGAAAAAGGCTCGATGCTGCTCACAATGAGGCCAATGAATATTTCGCACTGGATTCAGAGAAGATAGAGCGCTGTTTCTTGTACTTTTCTCTAAAGAGTATATCAAACCAACGTTTTTAATGAAATACACATAATGCATTTTCCACAGCTCTTAGGGTGTGCTATTAGACGCTCAGCCATAGATCACTCTCTGTGTAAGGTACTTGAGAGGGGTTTGCCGCTACAGCCGGTCTGCAGGGCTGTGTCCCAGTTTGCTCTCCGAAACTCTCAGCCCAAGGCCGTGCACGTCTCGGTGTCCCTCCACGGCCAGCCCGGTGCCACGTCAGGCTTTGGAGGGTATCACTGGCTGGCGATTTTAACTGCTCCTCTTCTTCCACCTTCTCCGGTTCTTCCTTTTTGCCAGTACTGTGTGGTGACCAGCGATCACCCAGTATTTGCAAAAAAAAATTACTCTTGCTAAATGCAGCTTGACACCACTCAGGGACCCTGTTAGGAAAGCTCGATCTTTGAAAATACACCCCTCGGTAACCTTGTAGACAAATCGTAGTGAACATAAGCGGCTTTGAACTCTGAAGTCGTCATAATCCACAGTCATAATTATGTGAAATGAATAAATGAAGCTGGATTAAGTGATGATCTTTGACCAGATGCCAAAGAAAAACTTGCTGCGCCAACGGTTGGCAAAAGGAATGAGAAATTAGTCCATCTTCTCAAGAAAACGCTGGTCACCTTAACTTACCTTTCATGTGGTTTTGTGCTTTAGAGTATATTATTAATTTTTCCTTCACCGTCACGTTGACGAGTGCCTCAGAACCGCACACGAAATTTCCACTTGGATTTCCATGGTGCCACTCGTTCTATATCCCCTGTCCAGGACTCCTCTGGATCTGCTGAGAAGCTGGGAAGGGAGGAGACCCCGGAGCTTCCTTCCGCCTGACGAGAGGCGAACAGGTCAGCCCCTCGGCCGGCATCGCGCCGGCACGCCGGCGTTGAGCCGAAGCAGATGAACGCGGTCAATGACTTGTCTTTTCGTCGTTGCTCAACCTTCTGGAGCTGCCCGGGGCCAGGATGGCTGAGGGAGTCTGGAGGCTCGGGAGAGGCTTTTAAATGGTGGATGAAGAGAGTGAAAAGGGACTTTGTTAGAGCACTTGATGGGATGCACGTGGCGTTAAGGTGTTGCTGCAGTTAGGGTCAGACATGAAAATCCCAGACAGTTCTTCAGTAACCGTAACATCATAACAAATAAATAAATCTCTTGGAAGTGCAGAAAAAGACAGATCTTAAACATATCAAAAGCACCACATCTTCACCCAGAATAGCAGATTTGATGTGTCCAGACCAAGTATTCTGATTTTATGTTGATTTACAGAAAAATATTGCCCAAGAAATCTTTGCCTTCACAAATATCCTTTCCCCCACACCCCTCGCTTCAGTATTTCAAAATTTATTCACTTTAGAATTATAAGGTTAATATGAAGACAGGGGAAGAGAGGGTGTTCATAGAGGCAAAGAGTTTTTAGAACTATAGCCCAAATCATGCCTGCAAAAATGAACTTGAAGGCATCGAAAAGACCTGAAGATTAGAACAAATTTTACACTTTATTATTGGTTCTTAAAGAAAGAATGAACAATGAGAGTTAGGGAGAGAAAAGTTGATAAGAATTATTGCATCCTTGTCAGATAAACCACACAGATGATAAACACCTTCCCTCTGCCTTCTCTGCAGATATGGGAGTTGGAAGATGTTGATCTAAATTCATATTATATGTGAAGTTTATGAAAGAAATGTATTAGATGTGAATTTAGCTACAGGTATTTTACTTGTGAAGATTTTAGCTCCTATTACAGCTCTTACTGTAATGCTAACTTTAGCATAATACTTCAGCTTCAATAGATTTTTAAAATCTGGGAAGTCTTCTTAACGCAAAGTTTACTACAAGGAGTGACTCTTGGATTATCCGTACACTTTGTAATTTATCTCATCAAATCACTGTGGTAACAGGGAGCCAATACAGCTAACTAGCATTCCACTATAATAAGAAATTCACAATAATAAAATAACCAGGGGGTGTATCATACAGTCGTAGTTGTAAGTTCATCTCAATTTCTTTTGAACCTTTTTGTGTCACTGGTACACTATTATCTTTATAATACTTCTTGAGCATTGCAATGAAAATGATAAAAAGTGACCACTGGAAAAGAAAGCAAATCAAATATTATAGAAAACTCGGTGGACAAAAGTTAAATTGTCTGCTGAAACGCCTGTTCCTGCCCCTGAATTACCCACATGCAGCTGCAGGGGGAATTCAATTACTATACGGCACTTAGTGCAAGACATGCTCAATACACTGGAATAATTACATGCAAAGAACAAGAAAAAGTGTCTGTGGACAACTCCTACAAGTTATTGCAAGCACCAGAAGTATTGCCCGATCTTCGTTATTTCCACGTGAAGGTTCTGCGTACGTCACGGCAGTGCTCTTCATCTGCAGGTCACTGACTGCAGGGCATCAGGCTGCACGGCACCTAGAATCAGCGGTCTTAGGACTCTACCTCTTTTAGTTTCTTTTGTGTCTTTAAATCAGGAGCACGGTGTCGAAAGCACCACGTGTTTGACAAATACAAGCCTTTTTTTAAAATTATTTTTGTTTTGTATTTCAGCTAGCAGGCCATAAAGGACCCTCTAGGTTAGTGGTTCACGTTTTCTCTCCAGAAGCCAATCAGTTCTTCCTCTTTTACAAAACAAACAAACAAAAAATAAAAATATTCTACAATCTTTGCCCCTCTCATAAATACCTTCATTTCTCACTTTTATCCACAATTTCCACTCCCCCTACTTTTCCAACCTACATAGCCTGGATTCAAATCCTCTTCCAGAAAGTGCGAGCAAACTAGTAATAGCTATTTCTTCTAGCATTGACTGTCAGGTCTCTTCAAAGCCTTTTTTTTTTTTTTTTTTATTTCTGCCTCAGCCTGCAGGCAGTGCCACCAAA
The DNA here is from genome assembly GCA_035590195.1 of Aviceda cuculoides. Taxonomy (NCBI): domain Eukaryota; kingdom Metazoa; phylum Chordata; class Aves; order Accipitriformes; family Accipitridae; genus Aviceda; species Aviceda cuculoides. The sequence goes on from JAVJGG010000007.1 coordinate 10,357,450, forward strand.
ACCTGCAGGATTGCTCGCAGACCTTCAACGCAGCAATCTTTATCTGTCCTCACCAACCAGGACCACACTCAACTGCTGTGGTCCCACCACCCAAGTGGGAAAGACAGTAAGACAGTATCTCTGGTGACACTCAAGAGATCTCAGCTTTCCTTTTTTTTTTTTTTAAAAAAAATTTTGGAGTGCTTCTGCCTTTCCATAAGCAAAACTCGATCCCTGCAGCAAATATGTAGGAATTCATCACACACATAGGAAATTCTGTCAGTAAACTATCTGGATGCCTCTTAATACTTTTTACCTGCTAGAAACAAAGAGGAGAAAACAACTATTGCTGGAATGTGAAAGACCATCAGGCCACAAGGAAAGAATTACTGGGTTTGTCTATTTTAAGTGAAAAACGAGTAAATTGTAAGGGTCTAGCCAGCCACCCCTTCTAACAGAAGCCACCTCTGGGGCCCTGCGTACACAACGAACCCGTACGCCTGCTGACTCGTTAGGAGAAGAAAATGGTGCAAGAAGTGGATGCTCACACAGCAGGACACACCTTACCATTTTTGTGTGCACTGCCAAGCTGCAGAGGAATAATTCACCAAGGATGATGCACAGGATTTGTCCCACTCGGTGTTTTTTCTATCGTAAATGCCAAAGATGCATCAATCTGGACTGCTTTTCACTTTTAATTTCCCAAGAAAGCACTTTCAAAAAAAGAAGATGAGGCAACTGTGAAAAAATTGCCACTTGTTTCTGTTAGTGAGAGAACACCCACCATTCACAGGTACAGTAAATGTCTGCTTTCATTCATTGCTATAATGAGCCTATATTTCTCCCAGTTTATAACACTGCATGCAATGCTAGACTAAAGAAACATCTTTCCCACTCCCCTCCCAGAAACACATACCAGCTGGCACACATGGAAAAGTACACAGCGATGCCTCATACTTTCCATCATTTAAATGGCACATCTTTATTTAAAAACAAAAAACCCCTCCAACCTCCTCCCCCCAAAACCTTACAGCTAGACACACTCTTATGCTTCCAAACACAGCAAAAGTATGTGCATTTTCTTCTGAGAGAAGATCATGGCCATTACTGTTAAAAAAATATTTTCTAATCTTCCAGATTTTGTGTCTACAAAAAACTTATTGGGGAAGGGGGGGCTACTTTCCCTCTTTTTTAGCCCATCTTTGCTAATCATGCAAAGTTGCTGAACTTAAAGAAAATGCAGCTGCTACTGCTCTCTTGGTAGAGCTGGCATTTTGGAACAAAAGCAGCTTAGTATTGCCTTTAATCAAAAAGCAATAAAGCATCTTAAAGTTTGTAATAAGAAAATTCTGTCACTCAGTTTTGTATCTAAAATTTTAAATCAATGTCACATTTTAGAAAAATGACATGAAAAGAATGACTCTCTCCAGTTGCTCCAAGCATGTAGTTAGAAGCAATCACCATTTGCGTTTCAGAAACTCTCAGGTTCTCTACCGCTTTCCATCACTGTTTCGTTAAATGTCATTCCTCACTAGCTGTCAAGCTCTTTGCCTTTTTTGAAAACCAGGCAAATTATTAAGCAGCCTTAACGAGGTCTTCAGGACATAACTGTCAGCCTCTTCTTTTTTTTTTTTTTTTTAAAGATCAGGAGCTGGTTTAATTCACTGCATTTTCAATGTAGGTGTTTGCTGTTTTCTCAGCTACACCTGGAAAAATCCCAAACTTACCTGAATTCCAGGGTAAAATGTGTTAAAAGTGTCTCAGCACCATATATTGCAAACATTTAGAACACTGGAAGGTAAGTGAGCGCGTGAGATTTGTTGAAGAAGACTTACGTACTTGAAATTTGCTTGAATCACAGCAGTGTAACTGGAAACTCCCAAATTTAAGAAAACTTACATCAGAATTTTCCAGTTATCTTCCAAGTCATTAAAAAAAAAAAAAAAAAAAAATCAAAGTTTCAGGTGCTAATCATCCCCAAAATAGGGAGAGTTTGCCAGCTGGACCAAATTTCGAGTAAACTGTGAGCACATCGGCAGTATCTTTCCTCATAATTTTGTTGGATTTTAATTAAAGACCTTTCTTAGATCACATCTTAAAGGAAGGAAACATCAAGAAGGCAGATAACTTTGTGCCACAGAAAGGACCAGTTTGACCCTTGCTGTGTGGACACAAAGGACGACTGCTGTGCTGACAGCATTTCTGAAGAAACTGCCTTTCGTCTCCCTTGGAAGAAAGCTCTCCTAAACAACATATTTAAACCATTCAACGAAAGAAAGTACAAGATCTAAAAGCACTTAGAGAATAATTTTCAGAAACTTCTTCTGTCTTTGCAACTCATATGACTATTAATGAGCATGAATGTATTTATGTATTCTTTGCTGCAAACCAGTAACACCTGGGTATAACCCATATAAGTCTGTAACTACCTTCCCATGGAGAACATTCAGCATATTAGGGTACTTCTACGCCTAGTAAACACCAGCAATATAATTATGCTCATGATTTAGTAAGCATGCAAAAGTGCAGGTAGGAAAATTGGTGAACACATACTAACAAGGCCAGGAAAACCTGGAAAAAACCCAGTAGTTGCATTGTACTGCAGAATGAATCACCATGAATATAATTTGCCTTCCAAAAAAGTAGAATAAATTCTAAGTGATAATGTAGCAGTATATTTCGCTTTGACGTGCACGTCCTTGCCCCATTAATGTGTATGTTATCGCTAGAAGAAGGGAACTCACAATCCTTAGATACGTATAAAAGGGAAACATTGATTGCACTAACAAAATTTATTATAGTAATGACAAACTGCACCTATATTATTTTATTAATTGATGTTTAATGTCCAACAGAATGCAGTTCTGAAACTGATAGATTGCTGGATTGTTATCTCCCTTAATTTCTTTTTAATAAATTAAGAAACACCACTCAGCTATAGACATCATTATAGGTACAGGGAAGGCATTTGATTTATAATGTTTCTAAATAGATGGCACTGTGATGAATTACCACTTCAGAAGACTAGTAGATTATTGGGTTGTGGGCTCTCTTTCCTATTTATTCACTTTTAAAGCTATGATTCCAAGAAAAAAAAAAAACCAACAAAACCCCAAAACCTTGTAGATGTTGCTGCTTTTACAGGAAAGGTGATGCGTGGTATCAGAAATCACGGTTATCTCTTTGTCGGCATGGACAAAGAAGTAGTGTATTGGTCAGCCTCCAGGAAGCAATGCCGGCCTCTCAGCACTACGTTTTGATTCCCTTGGGTAGGTGTACCAGGGCAGTCCTTAATCCAGGCCAGCAAGGGAGGAACTGGATTTTATAACAAGGATGATGCAAGGAGATGAGGAAGAAGAGGTGATCAGGAGATGCATGTTGCTAACGTTCATTTTCAAAAACCCATTAAAGAAGTTCGCATGTAAGTGCAGAAATGTGTAGGCATGTTTTGGGGTGTGTAGGTCTGAGTAGGTACATACTGAGAAGAAACAGGTAGAAAGGACCTCAACCATCAGCTTAGGAAGTTCATCTTTATTAATCTCGTCTGTTCCTAAAGTTTGTGTAAGTATGCTCAATACCAGAGATTTCAAAGTTTTCTTAAGCAGTCATTCCAGTGCTTGCATGCACAAATACGTGCTAATGCATATACGAAGATGTTGTCTTCAAGTTTGCAGGAAATAAATATTTTAAACAAATCTAGAACATGTTATTTAAAATGGTTCTATTAAAAGATTAATAAATTAAAAGACTGAATTCTATTTTTCAAGCTAGCAGTATTCTTTGGAAATGAATTTTTAATATCTATAATGGCATGTTTTCCTATGGATTAATAAAACCATAACCAAGGGGAACCATTACTATCAACATGAGTCCTGGGCATCAGACAGCTAATTAATAGCAGATTGCTCTTCTCTCGATTACAGTTTTTTTTAAATGTGAAGATCTCCATAATTGAATGTCATGCAGAATATTATGCAAAGCATCACGCTTTTTTACAAGATCAGCAGGAGCCAAGTGCCATCGGAAAGGATGTGACAGTACAGAGTTTGAGAAGCTATAATGTTTACCCATAGAAACTCTACAAATGCAAATCACAGTAGGACTCAAAATGGAGCCCTGGGGGAATCACAGAATAACTGAAACCCAGCTGGAATGAAAAAATCCTCTGGAGCAACAAATTCAATATGCCAGGATAAAAAAAACCTAGATCTGAATCGAATAAAGCCTTGCAAGCAGATTGGCAAACACCGTAGCAAAAGTTATGCTCAGCGATGAAAACCTAAATAAAAAGGAGTGTTACCATGATGAGAATGGAGACCTGAAACAACATTAATCTAATTGCATTTTCGCAAATTAAAACTAGGACACTGTCATCTTCAAAAACACGCGTGTTAACAAATACTTCAGCCTCCTGTTGTCCATGTAGAACTCAGCTTTCTACGCGTCTTCTTAATGAACTATGTGTAATATCCACTTACCAATCAGTTTCCAATTAAAATACTATTTCCAAATAACATGATCCTGCTAACTGAATTTCCAGGCGAGCCCTTGGCATAATACTTTATGAGCAGGTCTGCCATCCATCAGTTATTTTGCTGTCAGGTCCAGGGATGTGCTGAGCAGATGGCCATGGATGCCACTTGAATTCGGACTGCTGGTTCCAGTCTCCTCTAGACTGGAACGAATATTTCCATATAAAGCTCACTTAAAATTAACCCACAAGATGTCGCTGTTGCTCCAGGGAAATTTAGCAGTCAGGGGATTTTTTTTCTGGGCATAAATTGAGACTGGGAGTGGAGGGTTGAGCCCAAGGGGGTTGCTCATAGAAGGTTTGAGCGGTGCCATCATCTTGTAGCTCCACCATTGACCCAGCCCGCTGTCCGGCTTCACCGCACTGCAAGGTCGGGGAGCTGTAACCAGCAGGGACCACCAGGAAACCTCATGGGAGGAACAGTGGGAAACAGCCCCACACTTCGAAGGACATCAGACCTTTGGAGACATTGTGCAAGTGAGGGCCTTGTTTGTTAGAGGCCAAGAAGGGCCCGTGGTGCAGTCATGGGGATATGGGGGGGGGCCGGTGTCACCTCAACCATGCCCTCCACTCGAGGGCACGCAGGTAAAGTCCTGACCCCGTTCACATCAGCAGGAGGTTCGATTACTGTTCCTCGCCTTCCTGAACAGTACGTGTGCCCACATCTTCAAAGAACGTGGAGAAACAGCAGCACTACCTACCCCAAAGTCATCGGTTCCTCCTTCCGCCGTTTCCCCTCTGCTTGCTGTCCCGCTGCCTCACCTCTTGTAAAAATTCCGTGTTGGATAAAATTAAGCCTATGCTGTCGCTCCAACTGGCAAAGGTGGTAAAGTGAAGGCAGCTGGTCCCTGTAGCTTTCAGACCCCGGTTTCAGCCGCCCCAGTGAACAGGGAAACCAAGCTAACATGAAACAAATCCACTGCTGATCACAGCACTCAACAATAACTAAGGTTTTCCCTGGTCCTGTCTTTATTTTTTTTTTTTTTTTTTTTTTTATGAAATATTGACAGCAAAAATAGATATTGATGTAAAGCCTTCCAGAACATATCGTTCCAGAGCATGAATGGCTTTATTCAGTTTTAGCTGAAAAAGGGGTTTATAGGATTTACTCTGTACGGAAACACATCTACTGCAAATATACCAACATTTGTAGGGGGCAAAGATTCAGACTAAGCAAAAGCACATCCTCACAGTAACATAGTATCAGGCTTCCCTAAACAGTTGTCTATGGATTAACTGTGCCAGTTTCTTTTTCCCACGCTGTAAATGAGGTTTCTCTAAGAGAGAGAAGTGGCTCATCTCTGTGTTTGGTGACATGATTCCACTGAAACTTCTCGGCGTCGCTGCTGCAGGTAGATGTCCCAGCTCCCTCCATCAGTGCTGCACATGTGGGATGAAAGAAGCCATGAACTCACTCTCTTCCTCAGGATTACTGAGTTTCCCTTGGGCTGATGAAGACACCAACATTCTCGAAAGCAAAAATATTGAATTTTCTTGTTAATCCAGTCTCAGCAAAAGAAACCACATGTGCACTGTTTTCCATCATTCACCCTTCACTCCCCTTCAAGGTAATGAGTTTGCTGGAAATAAAAACAGCAAGTTTTTGTGATTTCAAACACAATTGGTTCATAGACCAATCACACTATCTTTTGCTATGGAAGCGATCCCTTGCTACTGCACTGGCAGGGATTTCTAAGAACTGGAAAAACAGTGAGCAGAAACCTGTTTTCTGTCAGCAGGTACCTTGTAACACTGCCTATATCTCTGTTGTATCGGGACAAATAAGATGGCCTGAGTATCTACACATTAGAGGGCCTCCATATAAAGGGCTGTCGCTGCTGTGTGGCTGAAAGAATCAGACCTAGGTTTGATAGGACTGGAAAGAAACCCAATTTCTGGCCTGCTGCTATCCTAGCTGGTATTTCTCTAAGACCTTCACAGAGCTAAAGCAAAATGAATCACAGCCTGCTTAAAAACCGTTGGGGTTTAGGCCACATGCTGCAATAGCACTCCTGGGTTTGCTGTAAAGTCCCAAGATCAAGCCAAAACCACAGAATAAATGGATGACGCTAGGCAAGGTAGAGCAGTTCTCAGCACGCCCACTTAACTTCAACTCTGTTTTCATCCGAATGCACTAAAAAACCCTCCAGAACCGCGTCAGTGCCTGTGTCCAGATATATGTGCGTTTACGGGGCGCAGGAGACTTCCACTAAATAAATTACGTGATCTCTTCAGGGCTAAGGAGTCCCCGCAGCTTATTCGTACAAGGCCGACGAATCACCGCTGCGTCGCGCGGGGAGCTGTACAGCACAGACTATCAGGACCTCGGTTACTTAGCGCAGACGCGATAATAAATAGCAATTCTGTTCTGACTGGGAATATCTTTTTCTGTCTGGTTTTCTCTGTGTTGGCCGACTGCTCGCTTGGGAGCAGCCTCATTTATTTCAATCTGACTGCAGCTGGAGTGAGCAAAGGGTGGCATCCAGCCCATTTTTACCCCAGTTCTGGTACGTGGCAACGTCCCGGGCTCCGCTGACAAGGCTGTCGCAGCCCACCTCCATGTCATTGCCTGGTAGACACAGCAAAAAGGCAAAATGAAAGAGTAGCAAGCTGGGTTTGGCTTTAAGGAGGCAAATTACTTCTTAAATGGGAGAACAAGCCCATGGCGGACTGCGGCAGGGGCTTGGGAGAGCCGTGAGGAGATGGGGTATGTCTTCAGAAGGTGGTACAGAAATCACCACCCCAAACGCGTGTGTTCCTTCCTCACAGGAGCCAAACCCACCTCGTTGGGTCTCTCTGGCAAAGTGCAGTGAAGGGGGGGGCTCATTTTTTACTGAACGGCTTGTCTGGGCAGGTGTCACTGCTAAATCAAAACCAGGACCTTCCGCAGCGAGGAGAAACTTTCTCTAGCCATAGCCTTACAGGATTTCTTTGCAAGTCAATACAACTTTGAACAGACACCTGCCCTCTGAACTGAATAGCAACATACCTACTACTAATTAATTTTACTTATAGAATCATAGAATCATAGAATCATTTAGGTTGGAAAGGACCTACAAGATCATCGAGTCCAACCATCATCCCTGCCCACTAGACCATGTTACTTTAAAGACTGTTTAACTTTTGCTCTGTGTTTGTCAGAGTTTCCTGTAAATATTTCTAATACTAGATTAGTATGGAAAAGGTGGAAAAATTGGGTTACTCCACTTGAGTATGTTAGGCTATCTTTTCTGGAGATGAAGACTCACTAAATAGTGAGATTTCCTGGAAGATCAACCTGCTGTATTAAGAACCGCAAAAGCCACTCACAACAGTTACCTCAAAGACATGGTAACCTTATCTTCCATTTTTTTAAAAGAAAGAATGATCCAGGGATACTGCAGCCTGAATTGCTTTTCTCCTGCTCACTATCCAGGGGAGGTCTTTACCCATCACGTTACAGAATCATTTCATAGTATTTCAGAGTTCATTTTCCCCCAGGTGCTCTCCACCGTGCTTGATATTAATTATTTCTGATAGTTAACATTTACTGAAAGGTATCATAATAATCCCCCTAGTCATAGGGAAGGGAACTAACACCTCAGGTGAACAAAAACGGCTTTTCCCCACTGACAAACAGCTATGCAATACGTGAACCACTGGTTTCAGAGCGAGCTGGCTGCTCCGCGTTAGCGCGGACCCAGGGAGGACGGCGGGTGGGTGTCCGAAAGAAGCACAAGCCATCGCCTGCCTCAGGGCTGGGCTGAGATCTGGCGCAGGAAGGCAGAGCAAAGCAATCAGATGTCCCTTCTGTGCAACCGCCTCCTCCGGGTGTTAGAGAGATCATAAATCTGAATACATTTATTACGGCCAACTTGTAGCAATACAGCTGAGAAGCATCTCGGTGTCGGGCTTTCCCTAACCGCGGTGACGGGTCCCCTTGTGCAAATAAATATAAATCAAGATATTGGGTGGCTCTATTTTCTCAAAATCTCTTACATTTACTCATTCTTTCATCCAAACTTTTCCCAGCCCCCTCACATTCCTTGTCTTCGCGTCTGTTGGGATTGCTTGCTCTAGGAGATCTGAGAGGGACTTGGACAGGAAAAAGGCTCTACTCTTGCTTCTGTGAGTTTAAGAAGGACTGTTCTAAATCACGGCAAAATCTGTCCAGGATACCGTCTCTGATAACAGCTAATAGCGAAGAGTAGGGACTTCTATCAAGCACACAGTCATATTTCTCTTCTGTGCTCTCCCATTTTCTAGCACCGTGCAGCTGAGAGATTTCATAAAGCGAAGACGTGATCTTTGAATCAGGAACTGAGGAAATGGCTACTCCCTTCAGGTATTTGTCTGATCTCTTTTTCACATTTACGAAAAACGTGTGGTACCTGCAACTCTTTTGTGACATGAATTTCCAGCGCAACTGGGTGTCGAGTGAAGAAGTCGTCCTTAGTTTTATTTGCTTGTCTTTCCCCCAAAAGGACAGGAACTGGGGCTCCTCCGCCCAGGGCACCCTCCGGTTCTTGCTTTTGCTCAGGACCACATCGGCCGTAGGGAGAAACAAACTGGACATGGAGTTCCCACTTCAGCTGTAGGAAGAGGGAAAAGCGAGAGCACAGGTTCCCGATGCCAGGATTTCGGCAGGGACAGGAGCACGTGTAAGACTCGGAGCTGGGGGAGAGGAGATGGGGGAAATGGGTAAACCCTCCAAATGGTCACCTCGTTTGTCACTTTTTTTTACTCTATTGGTGATAGATAGGATAGGCCAAAGTTAATCGTTCCAATGATACAGGAAAAAAAGAGCAATAAACTCCTGTTTATAAGCAATCCATTCAGCTGAGCTAGTAAAGGGTTCGCTGAAACCAATTTTAAAGAAGTTTATTACGATGTGATTTTTAAATTGTCACTAGTGACCTACAATGTCTTTGCATAAATGCACGTATTATTTATAGCACCCGCAGAGTTTAATCCCAGGTATTAAATGGAAAATTGATGAGTAAGTAAGTACTAAGGTGTAAAGCCACAATTTATCCTGGATTAAGCATCATGAACTGAGGTCAGCACACCGAGATGTTTCTTAAAGAGATAGTTCTCTCTGAATTTGGTTTACTGCCCTTTCCTGAAATGAAAAACACACTTCATTATCATCCTGCAAATATTTACAAATATTTAAGTACCTGAAAAATAAGTTACCTAAACTTAAGTAACTTTAACCTACTTAAATACTTAACATACTTTCACAATGATATTGTGAAAATGGGTTTATTCTGTTGGTAATAGATAGCATAAGCTGAAGTTGTTAATTCTCCTGATACAGAGCAGAAAAAAGCAATAGTCTACTGTTTATAAGCAATAAATTATTGTGAAATGGGTAGCCTGTTAGTGGCACCATATAACCTGTCCTGAAATTCCTGTAGTCAATGTGGTTTTGTTAAGCTTTAGCCCTTGCTGTCTGAAAGGTGCAGAGGAAGCTCTTGATTTATGGCCCATGAAAATGTGAGGGGAGATTAACATAATAAGAGAATATTAAGCTCTTGCAGTCTCCTATTAATCGACTTGCTAGCATTACTTTCATCAGAGGTGTGAACTAAAATGAGTATATAAGTTTTCCCACCATTGATAATGTTTTACATTCTATTCTAATATTCATAACGAAACCAAATAAACGGAAGAGCAAAACAACAACTAGTCACATCGGCTGTCTGTTTCTGATTAACTGCTACCAGATTATGAAAAATGACTACCTTTCCTTTGTCTCCAACACTCCTGTTTACGAGGAGGAACCAAGTACCACAGTTTTACCTTCAGACATTGACCTGTGGTTGAGGCCATTTTACGCTCCTTGAGGGATCGCTACCCCTAAAATAAACGCCGCAAACCACAGTTCAGAGAGCCACAGTCTCCAAAAGGCACTTTATACCCTGTTGACTGCGAGGGCCAGCAACTCACACACACGTGCACAAATAAATCCGAAATATGGGAGATGGTGTGGAGAGGAGAGGCAGGCTGGGACGGGTCAGTGACTCCAGAATACGCAGGCTCTCCTTACACAGCTCCGCGCCGTGGGGCTCAAAAATCCCAGTCGGAGCATGTTTGTTTATTAAAATGGTAACACTGGTACCATTTTTGTGTGGAATTTTCTTGTCACTCACTTCAGGCAGCAAGGGGTCTCTTATTTGAATCTAATAAAGCAAGCCCCTGCTGTTCTATATTTCTATGAATCAAACCATGTGCTATCGTCTTCTGTTTCGATTTGCTTTCTGGACCCAAGCAATATTTGGTGGTATGGCATTTATTTGCTTAAACAGCAAGCAACACAGTTCAGATATGAAAGTATCTCAAATTATTCACAAATTATTCTAGGAATGCCACTACAAAAGGAGGTCAATAATGAATTAAAACAATATTTTATTCCCAATTCCTTATACGTGATATTCACAAGCGCATTAGAAATTGGCAATACAAAATCCTGACCATCAGTAGGAACTAATGACTCCCAGTTATTTTCTCTGCCCAGCAATCTTAAAAAATGGATATTCTAAAGAATAAACAACTGTGATTTCAATTCACTGATAACTGAAATATGTTTAAGATTATCCAGCTGAAAGTGTACTTTCATTTTCCTTAAAGCAATAGTGCCACATGAAGTCAAAGCTGCCCAGCTGTGCTTCTGTTCACTTGGACCAAGGAAACCACGTTGCTTTTGAACCCTGCCAACAGACCTATGAAGCGTGTTTAATGCTACACGAAGAGTTACTATAGACAACTAACTAACTATCACCCACCCTTTTTTTTTTTTTTCCTGGCAGTTTTGCAAAATTTAGGTTTAGATTTAAATTTAAGGCAGCTTGCAGTCCCAGCTTGGTATCAGGGTTGGCTTGTGTTCTGCTTACTCCCAAACCACGCTGATATTGGGTCACTAGGTTGCAGCTGTGACGCTGCGGTCCCACCAACAGCTCTTATTTGTGTTCCGCATTAATTAATATAGACATTGCTCGTGGCTTGATTGGTAACACAAAAAATAGAGGGAAAGCCTGTCAGTAAGACAGTGCTGAGTTATCCCAGCTGATTAGAAAAGTCAGGCTCAGTCATCACATCAATATCTAGGTTTTCTACTTGATACCATAACTGCAATAAAAGGATGTCAAGGGAATTGGTGTTTTTCTTGTGTTTGCCATAAAGATGCACATGAACAGGTATTTAATCACCTCCTTTACTTGAGGTGGCCCAGCAGAGCTCTTGTACGTATGTCTAACCTGGAATTGTGTTTAAATTTGGGCTACTTGCAGAAACCTAAACCCAGATAAGTGTCAGCAAAGCCAAAATTCAGCAGAATTTCAGCTTTAGCGTGAAACAGAAAAAGCAAGGACCCTGGCTATCATCTAACTACTATTTTGAAGTTTTAGCACTTGCTAAGTATTTTACTTGGGATGCTCCTAAACAATCTGAAGCCTCAAATAACACTATTACCAGGGCAATAAAATGGAATTTTTGTAGGTTGTTTAGGATCCCCAGAGAATACATGGCAGGGAAGGGGGTGGGGGGGGTGGGGTGAGTGTGAAGCCTGGTGAATTGAAATATAAAGTGAAATTGGAATTGAGGCAGTTAGGGAACATCGCTGAACTGAATGGCAGTTCAAAGAACCCTCACTAAGCGATGTATAAAAACTTCAATACGGTTTTAGTTTAGGCTTGGCTGCGCAAAGAAATATGTGCTAATAAACTGAATCATCCAAAATAAATTGTTTCAATGTTCGTTTCTTTTGAATTAATATCTGTAAGCCCAGTTTCATCACATTCATTTAAGCTTGTGTTCTGATGTTAGAGATGACAAGATATTTTGAGGGACTGTATTCTGTTTGTAGCATTGGGCTACTCAGTTTTCTACAATGAATATGGGTTTTTTCCCCAAACGGTAGTTATCTACAATGGCAGTTTTTAATTAGGGACAACAGTTTATGTCCAAAAGAGTGTACAGTGCTCAGTATTGAAGCTGGGGGGGGAAACGTTGAAAGGACACTGAGCAATCTAGACACATAATGCCCTTAGCTGAGATATTGAAGAACATTGCTGAATTCCCTTATAAGGAACTCAAATTTACTGGCTCGTGTTTCTTACACTTTGCTAACAGGTAGAGGATGCAGCTAAGGCGAGTGCTAACTGGCTTTATGGCTCCGCCTGCTTCAGCTCACGAAATCCAAATTACAGTTGCAGGTCATGAAGTTTATTAAAGCAATACGTTTTTGTTGGTCAAGGACAGTTATAAGCATCTCCTTGTTTGAATTTCATAGCAGGTTAAACAAGAGAGAGTTTTTACAAATGCTTTAATTAAAAAAAAAAAAAAAAAAAAAAAATAAAGATTTTACAACGGTTTTACCAGAAAGGAAAAACCGGAGCTCAGTTCATCCCTCACGTAAAGGAATTAAAATACTTAAGTGTTATCTTCAGAGTAGAGCTTGCTATTTCTGTTTCAGACTGCAATCGTATTAGTGATCCAAATAACATGACCGGGCTTTTCCTGGTTGCTAAGTATTTTAATCTAATAGAAGATACCCTCCCTCTTCACAAACCCTCCCTCTTCACAGCCTCACACCATCAGGCATACAACAGTATTCTCACCAATTACTCTACGCAAAGCATCCCTCGGAGAGAGAAGCAGGTTTCTGAAATTACCACAGTTTCTGAAGTCAGTGGCAACAGAGCCTTTGGACAGCAATATTGTTTTCTAAATTCAACTGATGATTTTTTCAGTGATAATAGATAACATAGATCCAGCATATATCATGGAGACTGCTCAGATGATAATTCTGCCTGTCTTGGCACACCAAACTTCCACCAGCAAGGACACAATTCGGATTTCAGGAGGCCTCCGCAGTGCTACAGTTCATTCTCTGCCCAGGTCCGAATTACCCGAGAGCCCATCCCTTTTTCGCTTTTCCACGCTATGTGGAAAGTTACATTTAACGAGCACGTCCAAGGTCTAATTCCGACTGCTTCTCTTTGAAAAGATAGAGGCCTCTACACAAAGTTTACTGAAATTTCAGGTAGTTCGCAATGTCAAGAGTCAATATGGTAAACCCTGAAGAGGGTGGTTTTGAGGCTAGTACGATGCCCATCTAACCCCATCAGCGAGATCCAAGCGTGCCTGCGTCTGAGACTGTTGATTAGGAAAATAAACTATACACATATGCATAAATGGTCCACTGTGGCAGTACGATATTAGACTCGGCCGCACTGGAACAAAGTGCCTTCATTACATTTCTATGATAAATATCTCCCTTGCACTGCTGCAATTATCAACGGGCTTGATTAAGGGACTGATTTGAATGCAAACAGCATAATTGACCCACGAGAAAAGATGAATGGATATGGCCAATGCAGCCTTTAAGTAAGTGTGTTACAAATAGATGGTAGCATAGGGAAATGTCACCAGTCACAATTTATTATTTTGCCATTTTCCTTCAAATGAAAAAAAGATTTGCTTTTGTATATACAATTATCCAGCATACGATGCCTCTCCACATAGTCTTCAAAAGTTTTAAATGGGTCATTT
>JAVJGG010000007.1:10380063-10517398 GCA_035590195.1 Aviceda cuculoides
AGTAATACGTATAGCTCAGTGGTGAATGGCATAAACAAGCAGTTACACCCAGAAGACAATCTGTCAGAAGGAAGATAAACTCATGCCACACTTCAGATCTGAAGCGAAGCAGTATTTCATTATAATGGCAGAAATGAAGCAATGCAATGAGCTTTACCTTGAGTAATGAGTATTAGCTATCATCACTAAATGGCTTCAGGTAAATAGTTCAATACAGAATCAACTTCTTGTATTTGATTTTGCATCTACCCGTGTAAACAGCTTGAAATAACCCAGTGCAGGAATTCCTGCAGAATATTCATTCTGTGTTTTACCTATGGGAATCACAGCCGCTGACTGCAGTGAAACCGCTGCTTTAATATCACCTAATACCGATCGTTAGTCTGACATGCAGATAATCAGAGGAAATCATCTGGGTTCATCTCCTGCTCTAAGCGGCTTCTGGCTCCCCCAGGGACAGGAGGTGGCCACCGGCTCCTCGGGGACGCAGCCCCTGGGGGTGCCTGGGGCTGGTACCCACGGCAGGGTCCGCCGTCCCCCGGCAGCAGCCCGCTGATGTACTGCAGAGCATCCCCCCCTGACGCTGCGTACCTGGGTTTGGGCAAATTCGTCTAGCTCTCTGTCTTTTCCACACCACCGAAGCTACTGTGGAGCACCGTTGTTATCATCTCACCAGTTAGCTGGGAGCTATTTCGGAGGTCAGAAAGCCAGTATCTTTTTTTAGCCATCTTATTCTGTTGCTTCCTCTTTTTATTCCTGATCTAAAGTCCATAGAAATCACTGCAAAGGTGGCCTGTTTTCTGGGGCGTGCCGAGGCCCAGTTACATCTTCTCTAATGAAATGTCGTTTGCCAGTGTCATTGTGAGTTGAGTACATACCAAATTCAATCCCAAGTTCTTTAATTCCTAAAGGTTCTCCTTTTTGCTTCTATTCTTAAGGCAGTTTTCATGTAACTACTGCAACACATTACTGAAGCTAATGGTCTAGCAGGCGTCAAGGATGAATGGGATCTATCTAGAGACGGTAAGAGCCTTCAGAGTTAACTCTTAACTAACATTAAACAGCTTTAGAAAGAATATAAAATCTCATACCACGGATCTGGAGTCTCTGGTTAGCAAGGGTTGGAAAGAAATTCATCCTCTTGCAAGGGGAATCTGTAATCTCCTACTGCAGAATTTCTGTAGCTCTTCCCAAACCACGTAGTTCTAGTCACCACCAGTGACACTGCAGCCTAGCCCAGTTGCTGAGCCCATCTTCTTGCTCAGACGTACGTCCTTTCGCTGTATTTACAGCCTGCCCATTTTGTCTGCTGACTCGCGTGTTCACTTTTTTTTCATTTTCTTTGATAGTTTTCTGAAGAGTAGACTTCCATATTTCATTATTTCTAATGTTAGAGACAACTATAAGATTTAGACCAGAGAAATACAAGTTCAAGGAGTCATTTCCTGTGTAATTTATTCATACCCTTCTCAAAGTGGGGCTATACTAATTAACTAATGGTTAAGAATAACAGTAAATTAACATTTAATATCGATATCATATTTTGAAGCTATGAAAAACTAATTATATGGTAATTACCAGGTTCACAGTCTGTGAGTGCTGGTCCTTTGATACACCCGCTAAGCTCTGCAACATACCACTGTTCACCTTTAATGTGTCACTAAAGTTACAAACTTAACGGACAATAAACTGGCAACGAAGTGTTTTCCGGGCCCGAGCCAATTTTTCGGCACGGCGTTGCACCGGTCCATGCAGAGGTGCCGCCCTATGAAACTCCATCTGCCTGTTCAGGGAGGTTTTTGGATCGGGTCTCTTTTTGCTTTGGTTTGAGAGCTCCGAGTTTGATTTGTTTGACGCCGACTTTGAATCCAAGAGTGGAGTTTGACCACACTGAAGCATTTACGTCTTAGACTAAAGCAGAGAATAGTATCTAATCTAATACCTTTTATACCCTAAAATCTTCAGTCTGCGACCCGAGTACTCCTGTTCCCAGAATACAGTGAGTTTTTAATCTTTTACATTCAACACAATAACAAGTGTTCGTAATACTACTTACTGCCGGGTGGGGTTGGGAGGATGCACTTGAGCTCGCAGTGTCACAAACGTACCAATTTCCTGCCATTTGTCCTGAAAAATCATTCAGCAGTTGTGAATATTTCTTAATTATTACGAGGTTCCCTCCTCGGTCTTTGTTTTTCACTCAGACTCTCCAGTGACTTTAACACAGATTGAATGTGGCTTACCATTTTCAAGACAAACCCCAAATCTGTAAACCATGGGAGTTTTCCCCAAGGTTCACTTAATTCTAGAAATACTGATCAACACTTGAAGTGGTCTTCAAAACAAAACCGCAGTTCTTTTCAAGTTACATTAATACTGGACGGACTTGCAAAAATCATTAGTGATGCTTTTCTCTTTTATGTGCCTTTGATTTTACTCCGGAGCGTGAGTTACAGAGCAGCAGCTTGTCCAGCCTCACTTCCCTGCCGCAGTGGAGTTAAAAGTGCTGGCCACAGGATGGCATATCCCAGACTAAGGCAAGGAAAGTAAAAAACCGAGTAAGTCTAAGCTCCCTCTCCAAATTCAGCTTTCCGAAGTTGAACATGCAAGTCAACGGGGCCCGTTTCTTAATTTAAAAAAAAAAAAAAAAAATAACAAAGGAATAAAAAACATGGCTAGCTAGGATGTCCCATCTCTCTCCCTAGCCTTGGAGGTACTCTTGAGGTATTCCAGCCCTGCCTACCACTGGCCACAATGCTTAACTTAATTGCAATTGATATTCATTATTTCCTTATTTAGCCTGAAAAATAATTAGATATCGTATGTCCTTCTACCGACATACCCAGAATGGAGTCATAATGTGCTCCATTAATTAAACTGGTAATAGTTCAGCAGTGTGATAGTTTGACATTCCACAAATGAAGAAAAAAGGACAAACAACTGAAAACGGTTGTTTGATTTTTTTTTAAAGTATAATTAATTACATGTGTAAATGCATTAGCTACAACTCTGGACAAGCAATTAGACAACTAATTATGGTGAAAATGCAATTGAAGGCTCAAACAGATGACCCTCCGTCTGCTAGCCATCCCAGGTGTTTATGTGCTCTCTGGGTTGTTTATTTAGGTTTGTAAAAACACATCTGTTCACAGAATTTGGACAAGACTACAAAGTGCAATACACGGAAATACAAAGAAACTCCCCCCCCCGCCCAGGCAGGTATTTTTCCGTTCTCCTGCCAGTGCTGTCAGCCCACGAAACAGTTCTCGTACCCACCACACGCTGAAATGCTGCTCTGGCCACTGGGGCTTAAATATGTGGTCAGGTGCTCTGCTCGGGGAGTCCTAGACTAGGTTTGTGTTTAACTGCTTTTCTTAACTGGTTTTCTTAATAGTATTATAAATTTTAAATCTGGTTTTTTTTTTTTTTTTTTAATTCTTTAAGGCAGAATTACCAGCCAGAAACACATACTTTTTTTTTTTTTTTAAAGAGCCCTAGAATTGGATCTTCCACTATTCTTACCCTTCTGGAATGTACCATACTTAATGTCCTGAATTACATTTTTAATCAATCCGGACATATGCAAGACAGTGCATACTGTCAGTGGGACGTGTATGGGATTATGTTGCTTAGAAGAAACTGTAATGCATAATCAGTATCTTTGCTTGGTTTTCATGTGTCCTTTAGCAACCTTCAGAGGCAAGCCAATGTCCTACCCACCTCCATACTTAAATACTGATTTAAAATGTCAGAAGCAGCCTCTTTTTATTGGAGTTCTATTCCTTTTCTTCCTGTTATGGAACCACTTCCCGGTGGAAAAAAAATGGGATAATCCTTTACATGAGAATTTGCCATTTCTTCCGGATTGCCGAGGTTCTTTTAAGATCTGCTGTTTTACCTCACTAAATACAGTATTTGGGAAGGGATGTTTTTCAGTAATTTATTCCCTTGAGAGAAGTTTACAGCAACTAAACTAATCAGGCATGAGTCTAAGTAAACATGAAAATGCTAATATGCTTCCAAGTGTCTGCACCTAATGAATTAGGTTTCGTTTTATATTTATCTTTTAGACTATATGAAAATGTCCCATGTGACAGGAGCACTTTGTTTCCTTTCCATGTTCAATGCCATCTCACCTTCTTTAGCTCCTGTCTCAGTCAGGACGGGAGAAGTTGCCCCAGTCTGTGCAGCAACACAGGTTGGACACACAGTGATAAGCTTGACAAAAAGGAACTGGATGGAGAAAATTAAAAAAATAAAATAGTGTGATTAGGAAAAATATTCACCTTCATGTAACTGCTCCTAAAGAATTCATCAAGTTAAAAATGCAAATACAATTTTGCACTAAAAATCAGGTTTATTTTTAAAATAAATTTAGACTTTTTCTAGACTTTACTATACTATACTAGATAGTATTTGCATCCATAATACTATCTTCTGGCTGCATTAACACTGCACTGCCCTAAATACCAAAGTTTAAAATTTCTGCAGTTTTTTAAAGGTTACCTTGTGGTTCATGGACACCTACATTTTGTCTTCAAACTCTTCTGCGCACTTAGTTTTCTCTTCTTCTAGAAGCTGGCGCCAAAACCCCTCCTCATGGTCAAATTTTAAAATAACGTCATACACAAAAATAAGGACACTTTTCAGTTCACATACTAATAAGTTATTAGGAATGGCGAAGAACGCACGGCTTATGGCACCTCTCTCACATACTCAATGAGTTTCACACAAATCAGACGCTGCAACCTGCTGTAACTCACCTCATCTTAGTGCTGCTTGACTCTCCTACTTTTAATGTTTTGTAGAACACTTATGACAACTGTTTTCTGTTCCTAATGAGCAAGAAGGTGACCTGCCGAGCTTTTCGCCACTGTCTGCTCCAGAGTTACACAGCAGAAGGCTTTTTTCCCAACGTAAGAGAATGGTGAGCGTAACTGCAAGTCTGATTCTGCCACTTTTAAGAAGTACCAGGTAGAACAGCAGCACTGTCTGTCTTTAAGGTATAATAATTATATTACTTTCTCGGTATTAACGAATGCAACTTGCCCACGTAGGGTCCTTGATGCTAAGTAAGGCTATTTGGGCAGCAATTGTGCCAGATTAAGAGGTTATCACTCCACTTTCTGCTGATCCCACCGCCCATTTCATCACTACTGGAGGTTACAGACTTTTCCGAACTGTCAACTAATGGCATGTGTAATTGCTTCTAACCCAGTTCTGTCAAAATGAATGCAACAGCTGAAACACTTCTAAGAATGGGGGTTATCTAACACAGCTCAGTTTGCCAAAACCGGCTTATGGAGAGACTACACATCCAGTTATGCTGACAGATCAGGGAGGCTGGTAATTTCAGGGAAGGGGTGATGAACAGCTGAAGATGAGGTGTGGAACAGCAGGAAAACTTTAACACAAGTCAACTAAATCCAAAATGGCAGTCTGATAGCAGCGTTACTACGCTCTCTCACTTTTACCTTTCAGATAGATGCACAGCAAATACTGATGTCTGGTTTAGCAAAGCGCTGTCTAGTGAACGTCAGGCTTCGTCAGCGGGTTCTTTCTCATGCCTCATTTTTCTTTTTAGATCTCGGAATATCAGCAGAGAGAACGCAATTACGGCACTGTTAGCAAAATCACAGGGCCTAGCTGTGAGCTTTCATCTTGTCAAACTTAGGGGGAAGGAGACACCTGTGGGCACACGCTGCCCTTCACTTATTTATTTTTAATGATAAGCAAGTCGATACTGACGCAGTGAAGACATGCTGAAGTGTTAACACCAAAGCGGGCAACGGCACTTTCTAAAAGTATGAAATATGCTTCCGTTGTGGCGAGTTACAGATGCGTGAAGGCCCCTTTGAGGGCTGGCACCTTACTGACGGAAGGGCTGTTTCACCCTGGAAGGTGACAAACTCATCTGGGAGCAATGGTGGGAAAGGCTCGCGGGGCTGTTTCCTCCTGCCGCCTTCAGACACGCGCTGGCTCAGTATGAGGGTGTCAAAACTGTTGAAGAGAGTTTGTAAGCGGCTTTGTTCCAGAGAGCGACTCAAAAGAGCTTTTTAAGGCACTCCTAACTGGCTCTAAGGCCTAAAGTTAATCAGAATGGAAAAGCATGGCTGGGATGGTTGGACAAAGTAGGCCTTACACGTGTACAGCAGGGGAGAGCTTATATTTCCATCGTAACTCTCTCTACCAGGAGAATTCTTTTCTTCCTCTGCTGTGCCAGCTCAGTGCCATCTACCCAGCACTCTCTGTCCTCCCCTCACGTTTTTAGAAACCACCTTCCCACCTCCTGCAGGTACCTGTGAACCACCCTGCAAGCAACTTCGTAACTCCTCCTTCCATCTCTCTTTGATTTCCTGCCCCTCCTCCTTTTTTTTTTTTTTTTTTAAACTCTTTTCTAGAAGTTAACTCATTCACAGCACCAAAACGTCAAGCCCAATTTTTGAGAAATGGCAGGGGACCGGTATACTACAGAAGTTGGTTCCTGTATCTACAGGCAGCTGTAAATCTGGTCATATCTGATGGCTTTGTTAACAAGATCCAGAACTAAGTTCCTAATTTCTCTTTTTCTTTCATTTTCAGAAAATGCAACAAAGTTCTGTTTATCAGCAAGTGAAACTTTGAAATCTTGTAACTCAGAAAATCGCAGCTCTGCTGCTTGAGACTTTTTCAAGAGTTTTACAAACAGAAGAGCATCACTGAGCTGAATATACGGCTTAGCTAAAAATCTCTTTTGTAAAGATGTCTGACACAAAGTCACAAAATACAACAGCAAAAGAAAATAATCCTGAATGCTTTTGTTGGGTTTTTTTTTTTCCTTTCAACTGCATTAAAAAGTCCACAAAGATGTTCCTTAGGACATGAAACTGGTGGGTTTCTAACCTGAAAGATGTGCAGAGTCACAAAATTAGGTGCCTTATTACTTTTAAAAGTCCTCCTTGGTACTTGAATTCTTTGACAGATTTCTAGTGAATTTTTAATTACGACTACTTACCTGTGTTTGTCTCTTTTTGCCAACGATTTGGCTGGCACCACTGTATCTAGCATTAATTTTGGCATCATTTCCAAAAGGGTAAGATTTCACTCTGTGAGTTTAATTTCTGGGGGGTAAAAATGATCTTTCCTTTTTTCTACCTTCTTATAATGTTCTCAGAACTACACCCATATACCAATTATTTTGATAAGTGAATGACATTTCCCATATTCTTCCAGCCTCTGATTCTCAGCCATGCCACAAAAGATGGTGGCTCATAACTACTGGCTCTCAGCAGGTACCATTATTTTCAAAATAGTGAGATACTAAGAGCTGAGTAAGAATTTTGAAAATACAGCTTAATTTAAAGTCTTCCTTTCTTAAAATGTAAATATTAACTGGATATAGTTGGTTTAATGAATAACATGGATTCTGAAAAAAAAAGGTCTCAATATTTTCAAAAGGAGAATGCTGTTTCTTAGTCTAGTGCTTTTTAAATTTTAGGTTACGCTGGTTGTTTGCTGGAGATTTAGTGCTGGGATACCATGTGGCAATTAACAGTCTCAGACATTTTCTAGCTACCCAGGAAGGACCTCAGGTTCAGAAGTCATGAATCAGAAAAAACCTGCCCTTAGAGGAATGATTGGCGAGAGTTTCTGGATCTGATGGCTGCAGGTTACCATCAGCTTCAGCCCCCCTCAACTTCTCCCATGCTGAAAACGCTCTCATATAAATCTCTTTTCTGCAAAATAATCATCACATAAATCACACAAAGACATCAGAATAATTACAACGCAGAGAAATTCCAACAAACTTTTGAACTTCATCCATTTCTATAATTGCATCATTTCTCAGTTGCTGCCCATCTATAATTAATCGCTGTAAAAAGAAAAGAGTATCTTTACCAAATTTAGCACATACATACCTGGTTAAGCTGCCACAGTTGCAGCCTTGACAGAAGAGCGAGAGAGCGGCAGTGGATGAGGAATGCTGGTGCGGTACATATCCAAAGAATGGGGGGGTGGGGGGGGTATTTGCCCCTCTTTGTACATCCACCTCTTGTGCCTATCCTAAGCGTTTTTATCGGTTTTTCCAGTCATATGTTTCAGTGAGGAATATAAAGTCGACGTGATTTCAGGAACCGGCCCTCCGTTCAGCCAGCCACAGGGGCTTCTGCGGCCCCGCTCGCACCTACGGCGCGCGTTGTTTAAGGCTTGCTGGAGATTCAGGCAGAAATCATTCAACCAATTGACATTTAATGACGGCTTCAGGGTTAGTTTTACCGCTTTACGAGCTAAAAACTTAATTATAAATTTTCTCTCCACGCTTCCCAAGAAAAACTTTTTGTTCCGGGGCCTAGAAGACGACATTTACCACAAGTGATAGAGGCAGCGGTGACAATCCTGACATGGGGTCAGACGTGACGGCTTGTGACTTAAAAACCGGCCAGGGTTTTCCTGGGAGGCAGCCGCGGGAAGGTCGCTGCCAGGGATTGCAGCTACGACAAGCTGATCAAATTATCCCCCCAACACCGCTTAGCGGTTTGCACGTGAGGCGCAGAAAGCTTTTACCGTGCCTGAGGTTTTTCCCTCTCTCCAGCCGCTTCATAATCAAAGCTTTCAGCCACCAACGTGGAAATCGTTGGGTTTTTTTTTTTTTTGAAACATCCTCCGTCGAGCGTACAAAGTGTTCAGTGAAAGAAATGGGAATATTTGAGTAGCGTCACGGACCCGCTCCACTGCCTCGTCCCTCAGCTGGGCAGGAAAGCCCACCAGGCCTCAGGTGGCATCCAACGCACGCATCCCCTCAGACGGCGAAAGCAGGTATTTTTATGTCACCGTAATGAGGTTTTTTTAAAATGCTTTTTATCCAGTGCTTGGCCTTGCAGGTTCCTGATCATCATGGAGTCTGAACAAAAAGCGGTACGCGCAGGTATCCTGTAAAATAGCATTTGCTCATCGCATTTGGACTGACACTTTCTTTCTTTTTCTTTTTTTTTTTTTTTTAAAGATCCTAATTGAAAGCCCTGCCAACTTAAATTTATGACAAAGGTAGCTGCTTCTGCAAGTTGGTTTTCAAACTGCCGGCTAGAAATGTGACTGACGCGTATGTCGTCTGACACAAAAAGAGCTCGTTCTGAAGAACTTCTAAAAATCGGCATTTTTATAATTGACCTGAGGTTCACGAAATGGGAAGACAAAGATGCTTTGCTGTTTTTCAGAGCATTTATAGGCCATGTTTCAGAAAATTACTTTCTCAGGAAAACTTCTTTTAAGGACAGCATGTAACCATAAGCTTAGATCCCACTAAGATTTCAGCAATATTGAAGGCTGAGTACAGATTTAAATGCTGTGTTAAGAGGGTTGGTTTTCTGACAGACTTTCAAAATCCACCATTCAGGGAACAAGCATTTAAATAGGGGTTCACATCTCTCAACTGTGTAAACGTTGCCATAATAACAGTGCTGGTACGCAGACATTCCTGAACCACAAAGTTCCAAAATTTCCTCTTGGCTGAAATTTGTTCACCTCCTTTTGTCTGAAATCTTTTTCCCAATACTCATTTTAACAGAAATTAGTAGATTAACATATTTTATCAACTACTGGAGTTCTACCTTGGATTTTAATTAGACTTGGGTCAGGTCCTAAAAAAAAGACAGTCCATTTCAACAAATGAATTGAGAAAGTCTTTGTGTCTTACAAGTGATACATAACAGTGATTTGAATGTATATTTGTCTGCCTTATGATATAATTACTTTGAATAGAAAAATCTCTTTTTCCTTGCTTTTAGGAGGAATCACTGAGTCTGAAGAATTTTCTCAAAGAAATAAAAATTGCTCTTATAACAATGACTTTGTCTTTTTGGATTTTTTATTGACTTTTTTTTTTCTGCATTTCCGCAAACATTCAGACTAAAACCCACTTCTACTGCAAAACTTTTTTTTTCCACAAGTTTCCTCATTTCATCAACACGTATGTTTTCTCCAAAGCCTTTCAGAAAACTGAAAAGCATTTCAGAAAATGGTAGTAACTTGAATTTAAAATGAAAAAAGAAAGTATGTAGTGAAAAGAGTAGAACAGATGGGGGAATAAAATAAACCCCAACAAAATGCAAGTTCTTTCAGCTGTTGCTTAGCTAAAATAAAGCCTCTAACATCAGAAACAAGGTTTTTCTTTTTCCAATGCTCTCCTTCCTTCCCTTTGATTTTTTTTTTGCAGGAATTCCTAATACTGCTGCCATAACTTCAGCCACTCGGATGCGAAAAATATTGAGAGCCCTAGCATAGGTGGTGCAGGATACAAATTGTGGTGTGCACTGATTAGACTTGCTAAGAGCAGGTTTTACCACCAGACTAACTCTGATACCAGTTTCTTTAGTCATTGTTATTTCTATCATATATTGAAATTCCATTATTAGGAGTATTTGCTCTATCTAACCTTAGATGTCTAACATGGCTGCCCAAATCAGGAGGCTTTTCAACAGTGGGTGGAGAGAGAGAGGCTCCTTCACAGTCTGGCAGTTAATTTCCACATCCGTCACCAGTTACGGTCACACATGCTGTTTAATGCCAGGAAGATGGCACACTCATTTATGTGGGACCTTTGTGTCCTCTTCCAGTCACCCAAAGGAGAGGAAGGTCACCAGGTTTCAGAAAGCACAGAAGGAGAACCCTCATTTGTCGACCTGAGCATTCCTACAAAGCCACTAGTCTGCACTGGAAGAAGTGGGTATAATAGAGGGACACAGATTTTTAATGTGTATTATTTTACGTGGGGGTAATTCTATCTATATGTGAAAAAGAGCAGCCCAGTCTAGACACTGACTTTGGAAAGCTGGGCCTTCAATGAACTTACAGGATCTAGCTCTTTATTTCTCACGTGGTGAATGCGAGATAACAATCTTCTGCTGGATCCTCAAAGCACACCCTGGTGCCACTGGAAAATTGGTTTTAAATCCGAATGCGTTGCTGGAGTGTGTCATAATGGTACCACAGCCGTGCTAGATGTGTTCAGCGGGTGACGTTAACAAATGTGACTGTTCCAGATACAGCATGGTTGGTGTCACGCTGCACTCTTTTGCTAGCTTAATACAGGACAAAAACTACAATGACTGGTAGTAACAAGAGGCTACATCATTATAGCTGATACCAGGAGTACGCCTGATCCGATGGATCAGGGAGAATGGTGATAACCTTGGCCAGAGAAGGTGCTCGTTTGGGAGCTTTCTCAGAATAGAAATAATTGGCACTTTTCTCAGAGAGGAAATGGCTTGTTGCATTGACTGGAACAGGGGAAAATTCCAGGTACCTGGACAAGTGAGAGAGAGAAATATGGATTAAAAAGCAGAGTTATTCTAATCCCCAAACTATTACCTATAAATACTTCTATTTATTTATTATAGGTAGGATGTGCCTCCAGGATATATTTATCTGTGCATGTAAATGATGAACATTAACTGAAATAAGCCTACAAGGATCTAAACCCACTAGGACTGTGTTTACAGAGAAAGCTTCAAGCAAATACATGTTACTGGTATTGTCACTATTTTATAGCAGAGTAAGGTGAAAAGCAGATATCCAGATTTCCGCTCCAGTGCTAGCAGAACTACTGTGCTACGCTTCCTCCAAGAAGCTCCCAAAGTAATCAATTTATTTATCAGAGCAAAAAATATTTGAAATTTTACAATTTCTTTAATATCAATTCCTGCTCACCGATGAGCTCTAAAGAGCCCCGACTTACGTCACATTCAGTTAATATTACCAGTTCATTTATAGTGTACACCCAGAGTAGCTTATGACTTCATCATTGTAGAGTCACAGAAGCATTGATAAAATTAGGTATTTATGAAGCTCAGATACTAATTATTGGAGACTGGGCTGGCTGAATGATGTCTTTTATCTGCAGGGTACTGCGACTAGACAAGTCTAATCTGTTAAGCTTCAAAACTCCAGCTAGGCGTTCTGACCACAAACTAGCCTACTTCTCCCAGATTAAAAAATAATAATAATTAAAAAAAAAAAATTTAAAAAGAGGAAAAAACCTCGTAAGTCTTTAGGTAATAGCTGACTGACTGAGAGCGACCTGTTTCCTCCTGCTGATGCTCAATGCTTTCACAATGTTGTGGAATCACTCATCCTCCTCTCTTTCCACCCCCTACTCTCAAATACATACACAAAGGCCTGTTGTTCCCGAGAAAGAAGAAGCATCTTTGGATGATGCGCTGATTTGGTTGGTTTCTTGAAGGGACGCCTCCTTTCCGCTTGCACAATTCCGACAACGGCGTCCGACTACCGCTGCTCCCCGACCCGACGGGCTGCCGGAGCGAAGGGTGCCTGTCCTCTGCTATTTAGGGCCCCTGGGTGACTTTTGACAAGGAACGCGGGTGAGGCAGTTCCTACGATCAGAATCCTCAAGCTAATCCCAACAGCTCCATTCTGTCTGGTGTGTTTGTCGTGGAATAAACAGTAGTGGTATCTGAAATGGAGCCACAAACAGCTGTGCTAATTATATTAAACCAGCACCTCTATTTAATCACCCTTTTTATCATTATTAACTAACTAATAAATTGGGTATTTACACAACAGATTAAAAAAATGCAGAGTACACATATCTCAAAAAAATCTGCGCCTGCCTAGAAACCATTACCACCAACAGACTGTATAGTTGGTAAGAAAAATGCAGTTAAAGTAGCCTCATTGTGTGAAGTGCCTAACAAGCATTCACCCCTGAGCATTTTTTTCTTTAATTTATGGAATAATTACAGTTGCTACTGGAGCAGGTTTACTTACAGCTTCGTTACTGCATAGTATTAATTGTAATTTTATAACACAGTTTAGTACATTCTTCCTTCATATATTGACTGACAGTATATTGATCAAATACAAAAATTCTCCCCTCACGCCAGTTTACTTCAGTAACTGTCAGACCTAGTACTTTTCATAAATACACAATTTTCAATATGTTAGTTCATTTTGCACATTTTGGTGACCTTCTGCGAGAACCAAAGGCACCGGATCTTGCAGAATACATCCTTTAGAGTAATTTTCATAACAGCTTTGTGATTAAGCCCTGCTTTTTCCCGTAAAAATCACCATGGACTTTCAATGCCTTTGACACAAATAGCTCCCGCTATTTAAGGTCTTGACAAAGCACATAATAACCATACCTGGTTGCTATGGCAGGAAGAGCTAAACTCTTGGGAATAAAGGACTTGGCATGGCAAAATAGTGGGAGTTAAATGGCGAAGGAAAGCTATCTATCTCAGCCAGCACAAACTTGCAGGATTTAAAGGAGGAGTGGGTACTTATGTCGTAAACGGCAGGACTATTCAATTAATGTGGGGTACGTCTGAAAGAAACGGCAGCTGTTCTGAAGCAGATACAAGCTGCTGTTCAGTCACTAAAGTTTAGGGGGAAACATCTCTTTTGGTACATTAAACCACTAACTACAGTCCCACGGACTTTTTGCGGTACCTCCTCTGAAATAAGTCAATGAAGATCCTTAGAGCC
The DNA here is from genome assembly GCA_035590195.1 of Aviceda cuculoides. Classification (NCBI taxonomy): domain Eukaryota; kingdom Metazoa; phylum Chordata; class Aves; order Accipitriformes; family Accipitridae; genus Aviceda; species Aviceda cuculoides. Next base: position 10,393,546 of record JAVJGG010000007.1, read on the forward strand.
GAGGCTATACTGAAATATGTACGTCTGCAGTCAAACTCACTGTGGCAGTTTCTATTCATGCAATTCCTCAAAACAGAGACATTGGGGAAATTCGGTAGTAATACAGGAAAAACAGTGCTTTTCCCCAAATGGGCAAGAGTTATACGAAACCAAAGGGATTTGAACAGTGTTCCTGACAGAGGCTGCTATCAACTTGTAATCCCCCAAAATCAGAAATACAAATGGTGGTGATGGTAGAGAAACTTGTGGCCACAAGCGTCTTCCATAGCATCTTGTACCTATTTACGCTAAAGAACAATCCTCATTTTCATGTGGATAGCATATTAGTCTCATCAACATGAAGACAAAAGAAAGAAAAGCAGATGAAAAAAGATGCAGTATTTATCAATTTGCTACATTTAAGTAATTTTCTTACCAGCCAATGCCCTTACATCAGTTATGCCCACCAAAACTCTTGCAGTTTTCTAAAGGGTCTTGATCCATGGATAATACCAGCAATTGAAGAATGATCACTAAGAACCAGCTGCAGAGTAGCAGCACCTTTTGAAAATGAAAAAACAAAACAAGTCAGTCTCAAGAGACAACACATCTATTCTATTTTTGCTTAAACATAATTATTCTTATATTCATGACGGAAAATCTATGGTCTGAACATATAAACCATCTATGCTGAAATTTTGCTCCAGTTTAAACTATTAACATGAACAAAATGTTAAACCTCTAATTTTCACTGGTTACCTTGCTGCTTTGCCTTCTCCTCTGTTTTGACACTCAAGATAATGAGCGAAAACAATTTCACTTTTGCTAGTGCTCCTTTTTTAGCATATTCATATCATAAACAATAGAGCCTACCAATACAATACTTGGATATATTCAAAATAGATATCAATTAAAAGAGTGGCATATTTTAATCTCGGAAACATTGAATTGGTGATGAATATAATACATTATTCTACACGAGGCTTTATCAGAACCTAAGTTTTAGAGTAAATTTGGTTTATTATTATCAAAACATGCATACTACTAAAGAACTCCCTCCTACAGCAATCCAACAACGGTACCTCATAGCTCTCTAGGAGGAAAACACAACTGAGTTTTCCATGTATCAGTGAGACTATGCTAACTCCTTTACCAGCTTCAATGGTTTAAAAAGTCATTTAAAACATATTTACATTCTACACAGTTTAAAGACCCTTTCCGCATATTTCTTACCAGTTTTCTGAGGTCCTACTACAACAATTTTGAGTAATAGCTCACAACTCTTTTCCTTGACCACATGCCTTCTATCAACGCATGGATCCTAACAGAAAAATATTATACTGCAGGTGAACAGTTTTCCAATCTCAAAAATGCTTAATTTTTTTCCTGTAGAAACTCCTCACTTAGACCTGCTCAGTGCTGTAATACTGCTCAGCCTCAAAGCTGACATCCTTCTGGAAGGTCCCTGTTGTCTGAGTCTTAATGAATAAGATGCTGAATAAATTTTGCCTTTTACTCCCCCAAATTTAAGTTGTTCAATTACAACTATTCAAACTATTTCAAATAGCTTTTGTCAGTATGAATTTTGTTTCTCTAACAAGAAAGATCAACCTTTCCTTTCATTAGCACATAGATGGATTTTGATGAAAAATACTCACAAATTAAAAAATGCATTCAGCATGATTCCCACCAAATAGAAATATATTCAAAAATATACACTTTCACAATGAATTTAGTACTGCTATCAGCTCTAGTTAGAGATTAGGTAAGAGTAATTCCAAAATTTTTAATGGGTATAGATGTCCAACAAACAACATGAAATTGCTCTCACAGTAAGATTATGCATAGATTTGTTCCTGCTACATTTTGCATAACAGTGTTCACTAATTATCTTCTCATCTCTGAAAAACTATATAAACATCACTGCAAAAAAGCAATTAAAACAAGTAATCCAAAGCGGCATAACACTTAGAATGTTTATAGAATCATACTTGATAAATACTTAGAATTTGAAACTAGTATTCATTCTTAACATCCCAACCTGCATTTATTTTTAGCATAAATGTAGTTCAGCCGACCTAACGAGAACCATTCATTATGCTAGACTTGCACTTAACTATCTTTAGAGCCAACATAACCCTATTAGATGTGATTACTCCACCATAATATTCACTGAAATCCTAGCATGCAGCACACTTCAGGTGCCATTTTAAGACCACCGTCTTTCTTAAAAGATTTTCCAAATTATGGCACAGTACAATGAAAATGAAAAATATGATAAATGCCCTTACAGTCAAGCAGGTCTTCATTTTCCCTCAGATTTATACTCAAAGTCTCCCTTGACAGTTCTGTGCTTCAGATGTTAACCTGGAACACGGAAATCACGATTCATATCTCTGCTCCAGTGGGACTTTAGGCTAATAACTTCGTATCTCCGTGTCTTAAGTACCCCTTCTGTAAGGAGGGGGTAAAAACGCCTCCCAGGAACTGTTATGTTGTCAACTGGTGGGATAATTCAGGCACATTTACCTAAGTGGCTTCCACGATGTGATAATAATAAGGGAAATCATGGAGTATAATGCATTTCATTTCACTATTGTTAGTCTTCTTGAGTCCAGTTTAACAGATTTATTTCTCTTCACGCTGTTATTTTAGCACTTCGCAATACAGTATGAACTGTGAATGTAATTAATAATTTAATTACTATTCCCTTTTTCACAGGATTGTTAAGAAAAATAGAAAGACTAAATCTAGCAGCTGATCTTGAGATACTAGAACGAGTCCACTTCCTGAGTAAAGCATTCATCATTGTCTTTTGGTTTTATTCTTTTGCTCATTTAATTAGTTTCATTCCCCTTTGTACATTTCAACTTATTGTAAAATTACTGTACACTTACAATATTTTCTACAGAAAAAATAATACGGCCATGTAATTAATATTACCAAAATACAAGCAGGGATAAATTAAGTATGCCCTCCAACTGCTAATATCAGCTATTTCCTCATTTTTGAGACACTGACTGTTGATATGGGTTTAACCAAATCCATCTGAATGGCATGTATACTCTTGTACATAAAGACACATTTGTCTCAATTATCTTAATATGTGTTATACCAACTATAACTATGTCTACAGGGAAAATATATTACCAAAGGTGTTATTTAATAATTAATCAGATTCTAATCACATGTTTTGTGTTTCCAGCCAGCTCAAGCATTTATGGTTTTCAGTATTTACCAAATAGTTACATTTTCATATAGAAAGGACCAGTAGAAAAAAAAAATGTTGAAAATGTATACAGACGCAAACCCTGTATTTCTCACCATTCTACTTAATAATTCTCTCTTCTTGCTTTATTTTTGCATTGCATAAAATCTGTCAGTTTGGGTGAGTGTCTTCAAGAGCATATATATGGCTTAAAGCATACAACTTTCATTTTCAAAATCTGCCTAGATGTCTTTTAATTTCAGAGTACAATTTGCACTTGCCATTTTAAATGACAACTCCTATTTTTAGGTCTCCAATGTGCTTTAAATCATTTTAACCTCACTACTTCAGAATATAATTTTTTTCCCCTGTTCTTCCTCTCTTCGCTGTAAGTTTTAGAAGTCTGCTATTTCTTTGAATTCGTTAGACCTAGCTTCTCCAGACAGCTACATGCACTCTTAACATTAAATGCATACTTGATTATCCTGGTGCTATGCCTCGCTGAAAATAGGCATAGTTAGTGAAGTGGAACAGAAGGAGATCAATAAAACATCTATCTGCGTTGTTAGCAGAGTACCTGATGTACTGTGCATATACGCTGTATATAAAGCAGCACTGTAAAAGACGAAAATAACCTTCCGATTGTCTCAAATAGACAGTAGACATTAATCACTTTGCTTTATATAATCATTCTCACTTGATATGAGACCAGCCGATACTGATGCTAAGCACACAGCCAAGAAACAGAGAAAGATGGATGCACATTATAACTATTAACTAACACATTTTTAGGCTATAAACTCACTTTGTATCCTTCTCTTACTGAAGGATTAAATCTCCAGCTTAATAACTGTATATGTCCTATCCCATAATGGCTCTCCTTCCAGCTAGCTGTTTTCTCACCTCATGGTATCTCTTCCCAAGCTTCTTCCTGGAAGACACCAAGCTGAATCTCATCCGGAATGATTTTGCTATGTGCCCATAACTGTAACAGTATTTCAGAATATTTTTGAAAGTCCCCTGAAACAGCTAATTAATCTTGCTTTTTTTTTTTTCCTGCAAACTTCAGCAGCGTGAAAAATTATTTGGTGAAATCAGGATCACGGTGGAAAACAGATGTTGTGTCTGGAGTTGACCTTTTTGGTGAATAAATTATGAACAAAACAACCGTTCTTCCAAGGCTTGTGGCATTACTCTGCTGTTAGTATATGCCCCCGTGTATTCAGCTTTTTGCACAGCAGAAACAAGAAGGCAACATTATGCTCCTCCTCAAGGCAAAGCGATCATCTCCTCTGGGAGGGTTTTTTCTCTCCTTAAACCAGGAGAGAAGCAAGGAGGAAGGTACGTTATTTTTAGTCTAAAAAGATTCCAAATCTTTGGTAGAAGGCAGCATATGTAAGGTGACTAAGCTGAAGCTAAATGCCCGATGATTTCTGCACACAGACCTTTTTATTCTTGATTGATTCTAACTGTATTTTTGGAGACATATTTTAATAGAAACAAATTGTGCTTTGGGAAGGTTCTGCAAAACAATAGATACAAAAGGCTTGACCGCAAACAGCAAGAATACACGTATTTTCTTTTCTTCTTCATTTTCAACTTGAGTTTTCATTCTGCTTTGTACCTTTCTGCTTACTTGTTTGTTTCTGCATTTTAAATTCTCGTATTTTAGCTTGTATCTGAATTCTCCAAAGGCCTTCCAGAGGATCCCAAGAAAGTGATTCCTAAATTCTCTTTCTCTAAATGACAAAAAACTCTTAATGATTTCTGTTCCCAAACCATAGCACCGCTTGAGAACAATTTCATTCTCAAAGTATAGAACCTTTTTTTTTCCCTGAAGACGTGAGATCGTGGTAAGAATCAACCAAAATTGTATGTTACCTCTGCATGTTTAGAATCATGCTGGTTGAACGTTCTACCTTCATTGCTTCTCAGGACCTTGGGAAAATGCAAAATAGTTTTCCTGTATCTTGTAATTAGAGAATTTAATGTATCTGCGTAGACAAGTTACCAAAAAGCATGTCAAGTCACACGTTTCATATTAATTTTTTCTCTCTCCCACGAGCCACTGAATCACGGAAAGCATACGAGTGTGAACTCCAGCAGTTCGTAGTGAGAAAGGAAGGCTGGCTTTGCCAGAAATGAGTATCGGCGGCAGATTTATCACCTGCCTCAGCAAAATCGGCCTGCCTGTGCTCTTTTTGTCCTCCTCTGGAAGCGTTCCCCTCCTTTGGCACCTTCCGTATTTCGTTTCCCAGGTTTGCTGTCTGTAGCCTGGTTTGTGAGCACCCACAGCATTTGGCGCTGCAGCTGATGTTGCAAAAAGCTGCGAGCAGCTGCTGCCCTCTCTAGCCACACACAATGGAAGGATGTAAAAAGATAACGCTTTTAGAAACACGTCCTTTTGTACCTCATCACGTAGAGCTGAAATCTCGCAGGGCTCCGCCTAACGTATCGGATAGCATTTGTTAAGTTTAGAGGGACAGTCGTTTCTCAGAAAGAAACTTGTTTTGGAGTTTCTCAGTAAGATCAAATACGCGTCTCTCATATCCAGACTTCAAGTAGACAGGAGATTTTCAGAAGCTCATTACATTTGGAAGCATGTATTCTGCTGAACACGAATGAGGTTTAAGATCCAAAATCAGTTCTAGTTTGAAGGTCACTGCCCGCATTTATCACCTCTCAAAGGCCTTCCCAGAACCCATAAAAATAGCGGCTTTGCTAGGTGTTTTCTGTGAAGAATACAATAAATTAACACTTGTTACAAGTCAGCACTTTCCCAGATGGCTTATCGTAATATTTAAATCATTGCAGCCAGTCTCCCTTCTCCCACGTAAGGCAAAACAGTAGAATGGAATTGGGCTGGACAATGTAAATGGATGTTGAAAAGAAATGGGTTTTGGTGAGATTTTACTAAGAAGTAAAAAAATTAACTCATAGCTGAGGAAATCACTGAAGTGTGCTGTTAACCATCTCCTCCTGGTAAGATTGCTTTCCTGAAGTACCACCTCAGGACCCCAAAGTCCATAGACAAAACACTGGGAGTACAAAAGAACTGCTCTAAACGGAGCATTCAAATAAATACCCAGATTGCGCCTGATAGCTGAATTTGGAAGCTCACTTATATCCTCTAAATATATGCATTTTCAAGTGTAATGAAGATGTCTTTTCGATAAGGGCTGTGTGTATAAAACAATAATTGCAAAGCATAGCATTCTAATATCCTTCGTGAAGTCAAAGCTAACAAGTTATAAACTGAAACTTCCTACTCTCCATCCCATGAGGCCACAGGAATAAGATGCATTCAGTTTACTTTATTAAGAAATGTTATTAAACCAATCAATCCAGGACCTAAGACTTATACGAATCAAAAATAAGCTTTATTCCTGCATGCTGTAACACCCTATATGTCCTTTAAATTAACTTTTAAATCACAAAAATACATTATCTTGGATCTGGTCTCCAGAGCAAAGCTTTATAAAAGAAGACTCAAGGTAGTTCTTAATGAAGCTAAACTTGCACAGGAGAAATAAATGGTAACCAACTGCATTTTGACACTGGCTACTTTCTCTATGGTGAATTTGCTCAGAAGAATCTCAGTGGAGTGTGAAAGGATGCGTCACCAACTCCCAGCACATTGACTAATTGGAAACTATATTTTGAAAGAATGGCCACTATACCCACTAAACTTTTCTTACTAGTACCTGGTTTTTCTTTGGTTTTTTGAGGTTTTTTAAAAGAATGATAGTCTTCAGAGACAGCCTACTACAGAAGTATGTGAAAGTAGTAGGGCTACAATAAATCCCTAAGAGAAATTTTGCTGTGGAAGAGCACTGAGTAGTAGGACATGAAAGACAGGCAGCTTCCCAGATGCTGCACAAAGCTTCAATTATTTAGACCAGACAAAATACTCTAAAAAATGGATTAAATGAGAAGTAATAAGGACAGGGACAATACAGAAGCAGGAAGACGGTTATTAAGTCTCTTTCACTCTTAATCACTGGCAAAGAATAACTTGTATCCGCTATTCTTTTATTGACTTCTGTTGCGTCATTTCCCATTCATTAATTTAGAAATCTCACAGCCGCTACCGAGAGCAACAGATATGCCTCTTTATGTCGTATAGCATCACCCAGACAAGTCGCACGGAAGGTCTCATCAAGCTGGTTTGCCTTCAGTGCAAAGCTGCTTCTCTCCAACCTGGAACACACTTCGCTGCGTGTCTATGAATATCCTTTTCGGACATTAAGAAGAAAAACAAGACCCCTGAGCCAGATGCTGCTGTCGCTCGTGCTACTGTCTCTCATATTTTGCACGTGGGTAGCTCAACGGCCGCAGCAGTTTTCGCTTCCCATCCCTTCTCCCCACAGAGTACATGGCTTCAGGTCTCCTGCTCAAGGTCTGCGTAAGGGAAGGAACGAAGCAGCTCCTGCAAAGGCAAGACTTTCCTCTTGAACAGCAGGGCTGGGAGCGATTAAAGAGAGATTTAGCAGGGCTCCACCAACATATAAGTCACCAAAAGAAATAATCCTCACTAGGTGATATATGATCAGGATAGAACACTCCTTATACTCCAGGCACTTCTGTAAGGCAGTGCAATTATGCACTGGCCCAGTCTCAAAGCCTCCTCTAAGCCTTATGCTACTGCAGTAGAGCAGGCTTGAGCCTATTGATCAGACACCTATTTATGTTACAAAGGTACTTCACAATATGAAGTCATTTTTTTTTCAAAATCCTATTTCTCTGTGGAAAGAAAAAATCTATTTAATACGTTTCAACTTAAATAAAATGACCAGTTTGAGAAAAATTAAGTAATATGTCTAATAAAATCATAAAATGCAATTTTAAGCTACAGTGAGCTGAGTAAAATATAGAATAGGAGCTTGCTTTTTTTTATTAGACTTCATTAATCTTGTTAATGACTTATTGAATATCACTGTGCATTATAAAAATTGATCCCAGTGGCTACATTGTTCCATGCTTTAGCAACCTCTTTCAACAGCTATGTTTAACTGACAGAGTATTTCTCCAGTCCATTCTCTGCAACAGCAGATGTGATTTATGGTTGGAAACTATTTAAAAGGTTTAACATTGTTGTGAACTGAACATCAACATTTACTTTTTTTCCCCCTAAATGGATAAGGGGAGTATATGGATACTAAACAATAGAATAAGTTACCTATGAGTGCAAGCTATCATCTGCTTTGCTTTCTCTATTTGGCTGTCCTGAGTTTGGCTGCAATTCTATTTTAGATGTAAATCGTTTCAATAAATCTTACCTATAACAAGAGTAATTCTGTCCCGAGTTCAAAAGTTTAATCACACACTGTATTTCACTAAGGGTATCCAGCAATGCAGAAGGACCCTTCAATTAGCTCATGCCAAAAGAAAGGTTTGATTCGAAAAGGTTCGATTGACCTGGTTGTGGCTTTGTGCCTTCCCTACTGAAACTACCTCACAGCCCCCAAAATGGATCCGCGCGTGAACGTTAAGCGCAAATCCAAAGGATGCCACCTGGGATAAATTAATATCCCTTCTGTGATAAAGCTTTATGACATCCTAACTCATAGCAGCTTGCAGCATCTCAGCCATAGCGTTCCAGAGAAAGCAGCCCCAGGTTCCCCAAACCCACGCTGAAATAAACGCCACCCTACTGTGTTTGTGCATTTTGTGCAGTGGTAAAGCGTTTGATGTGCTGTAACATAAAAAGGAGAAGGGTCACATTATAGTCCACATTCTCCTGTAATGTGGACACGTAAAATATAATCTAGCACAATAAATACAAACTTGAAAGAGGCAATGCCTACAATAGAAACGCAAATCCTGGAGGGGGGGCTGTGTAACGTAGCCAGCATTCCACACTAATCATTCAGGGGATCACGTACTTTGTTTTACAGATCTTTCTCTGCTGAAGATGGAAAGCATAACGGATATTTACAAAATGAAGGAAACCTAAGAAGTTTATTACTTACTATTACTTAAATATATCTTCTATTCTTTACTGTTAGCTTTGCTTCTAGTCGTATTTCTTTTCACTAAAAGTAGATGACCTTTTATTTATTCTCTTCTTACCTTTCCACTTCAAATTCTGCATTATCCTCCATTCTGGACTGTAAACAACTCTGAACCTGTGTTGCTGTGGTGTCCAGCAGATTTCATCATCTCACCTGAGAGTCCTCAAGTAATTGCAAGCTTCCCCTTAGTACCATGTTAAATAATGCCACTAAGCATTCTTTAGTTAAAAAAAAAAAAAAAAAAAACTCCTAAAAATATTTTGCTACTCTTGAAAAGCAAGTTTCCTGAAATTTTATCTTCCTTACAGATTAAGGAATATCACTGTAGCTTATCACACAAACTTCTGTAATTTCCATTTCGAAAATTGATAAGCTCTGACATAGATACAGAGATCTATTAGATTTGCTATTACTCCCTGGTACCTTGTATCATAGACGAGACACCGTTATTGGGGATACGTAAGGGGGATGCAGTTGAAACACTTACTGCGTTCAGAACGATGACAAAGAGAAGTTCCCCAACCTGACGGCTTTCCTCTAGTTCTTCTGGGCAGCAGGCTGGCCCCCGGGGGATACAGCGGACGGGAGACGGCCGTGGGCTCGTCAGGGGAGCCCCCGGGAGAGCACCAGCGATAGGACTTCACCAACACGTAAATATAGGCCCAGCTCACTCTATAGACTGTGGCTCACCCCGTAATCCCAAAGCAGGACAGGTGGCTTCTCCCTGTGCTAGGAATAGCATAGCCATTTCCTAAGAGGAAGTAATTTAAAAGTAATTATTTTTCCTTCTGCGTCTGAACAATTACGGCAAAGATAGCATGCTAACAACGCATACAGATCTCACAGGGCATGCTTTTCAAGCAAAATTTGGAAAAAAAAAATCTAGAATACACTCATGTAGTCCTACGTATGATGGTAATAAATTAAAAACCTCTATTTACATAGAGCTAGTTACTGTGATAACATTAAGGATAAACCCTTGGCTATGCCATGTAAGTTTTAAATAAGAGTATTCTTCCATGCTGACTTGGATAGGTCAGACTTTCAGCCAGGGCTGTACAACTGAATATGAAAGGGGCAGACCACAGAAGAGCGTGGAGCCACTGCATGCCCCATGTCAGCTGGAGTGCCATGATCCTGGAATATGTAACAGTAGCAGTCATGAGCAGAACTATACCAATGCCTGGTTTTCTGCGATCTGTGCTCAACGCTTACTGACATGGCAGTTTTGCCACAGAGAGCTGTAAGTGGTGGTGGTTCCAAGTCAGAACTTGATTTCGTCTGAAATTTCAAAATTTGACATTGTTTCTGCTCCACGGTGACCAGAACAGATACGAAAAGAATCAGGTGCACATATGACACTATCAGCCAAAAAATATACTAAAATCAAGGAGCATTTTCTAAAACTCTGTCATACTCTGAGGTTTAAGTACCAAGCCCATTTGGGAAGCATATCTGGAGCTCTGAAAGCAAAGGTTTATGGAATTTCTTTCCAAGAACCAAAGCAGACACGTTTATTAGAAGTTTATCGTGAAAATGATCTCACGCTGCTGACAGTGGTGACTTGTTTTCATGAAGCTCTGTATACTAAGCAACAACAACAACAATGTAATGCATTTATATAAATAATAATATTCCTGAGCTCACAAAGTTCAAATCAGAGGAGTTTATAGTCTTAAGTACCTTCTCCTGCAGACTTGCCAGATGCCAAATGTGACACAGCTTTCAGGTCAGGTGTCCGGACTGGAGGGCAATATTTGACACTGAAAATCCAGCTCGACTGAACAACATAGCGCACAAGCCCCACAGGTCTCCCTGCAAAGAGTGAGAGAAAGAGCTCATCCAACACTGCCCCGTTGGGTGTCCAGGAAGACCCGGGAATTCCAGCTCTCAGGAATAGCACTCAGACCATAGGTATGGCTGGCCTGCATGAGAGTCACCATTCGTCTTACTGAAGCGATACCAGTGTGAAGAAAATGATTTAAGATTCACAGAACCATGAAAAGACCCAAGAGGCAGAAGAAAAAACATTGCCTGGCTGTGAAGTTCTTGGATTTCAGTCTGTGACAGAAAGGCTGTAGGTTTTATTTAAGACTATTTAATGCAAAGCATTGCCATCTGTTTGGTGTTTTTTCGAGTTTTTGTGTGTGTGCGTGTTTTTTAAGAAACGATTGCCACAGTTCCTTTTTGTGAAGACCCAAAGGAGTTTTGCCTAACTCCTTTATTCACTCCCTTCAACAATCTTCATCTCATCCCCACCTTTCCTTCTTTATAGCTAAATTATTGTAACCCCAACTTACCTAAATTAGAAATCAACATATGTAGAGTGTCATTTGGCAGCTATGACAACGTCAATCTCCTTACATATTAGATCCCTTGTATAAACAGGTTGGATTGCCTGTTGGAGTTTGACAGTACCTACCTCCACATCCAGGCACTGGTAACCGAAAATCCTAAGGCAGTAATGTTTACCAGAACAGGCATAAGTGGACATTTCAATATCAAAAGATTTTGTTGGAAGGTGACTTTCTCTCAAAACCAGCTGCAGAGGATTTCAAAGCATTGAGAGAAGGAAATGAATACAAACTACATACTAAGGACGGGTCACACCCTTCTGGTAATGTACATCTGGTTGAAATGTTTATAACAAGCCTATTACATCAGCAGAGCACTAAAAATTTAAATAAGCACTAAAAAAGTATTACTGACAATGGTGTCAACGAAAAGGAAAGGAAATGAAACACAAGTGCAATCTGCATTTTGCAGTCACTTTCAAAGAATTTCTTGTTTTCAACTGGTTCTTCCATTCACAAGGCCATCCAGTGAAGGAGAACACATAATCCCTGGAATTATTTCATACAAGTGCTACCTATCTAGCACCGCTCAGTGAGCCCAGCATTTTGGCATTAGGCAAGACGGCACAAGTCAAATTTATTTTTCTTCAAGGTGCTTTTAAAATCTAACTTTTATTTTGATCAGATCAATACAGATGGGTATTTGTGAACTACAAAATGATATCCCAAAAATCTTAGCTTCTGATAACCACCTAATAAACATCCAGGTTTGACTTGAGGAAAGAGAGAGAGAGAGAGAGAGAGAGAGAGAGAGTACTTTCACAGTATTAAGCATTTTTGCACAGATTGTTGAAATATTTAACTTGAGTAATGTGGCCATTAGTAACACAAGTTTGAAGGGGAAGGATTTTATTAATGTCTATCAAACACAAATACTAATCACTCACTACAAGAATGAGAGTAGGCTATATTACAATCCCAGTTCTTGCCAGGTAAGCAATCCCTGTGACCAAGATGTGCAAAACATTGCACTCATTTTATAGGTGCTTTAACATATTTTCCAGCACCTGGAAGCTGAGCCTGCTTTCATCCACATCATGTTTTTACTGTTACACAGTCATTAAAGTCAAGTTATTTTTTTAATTGGTAAAAAGAACAATTGATCCACTTGTGTTCTAGAAAGTAGTTCTCGATAACTATAATAGCATGAATTCTTTATTATTCCCTTGATATCTTTAACACTTATATAAAAATGTTAGCATTCATGATCAAAATAAGAGGGTTGTCTTCATATTCTTGTAGCTATGTAAAGAGAATAAGTTAAATCTTTCAAGCTGTCCTGTATTTTTTTATCTCTTCTGTATAAATTTCATTCTACTGATGAAGTAGGGCAAGAAAACTCTCTCAGAGATACTATTCCGTTTTATCGGGATCATCACCAAGGTACACGATAAACAGAACAACCGGGTTTCAGGATTCTCTGCAGCTAGAGGTAAAAATATATTTCCACTTACTGCCTCAATTAAATTCAAACAAATGCTAGATTCTTTACTAGGATATCTCACTCATGGTTTTTCACACCACAATGACAGCTAAGGCCCACCTTCAATATGTGCCCTTTCCCAAAATGAACTGGGTTTTTTATGAATTGTAGGAAAAAGAAAAATAATATAAACAAGGACCTGGCAAAAATCTGCACTGCAATCAACAGACGTGATCCTAGTGCACTAAAGGGAAAGGCATGAAAGTTTATCAGCTGTTTTGAATCATTGATCACTGAGATTGTTTATTTTTTCACATATTCTGTAATCTTTCCTGACTAACTCTCACTATTTATTGCCTTTAATAAAGAGGCATGATCTTCACTTAAGATCATACGTTATTGCGATTCCCAGAAAACTGCAGCTGTGAAGGAAAAAAACCCTGCACTGATCCAACACAGATTTTGGAGCATCTTATCACATGCATGAATTTTATGTGCAAACTGCAGTCTTGCTCTGAAATAAATAGCATTATAACCATGCTCCAACACAAACAATATTGAAACTGAGAGACTCACTATATCAAGTTCTGGCCATTGCCTTCATCTTCCTCCTCGGTGCCTGCAAATCAGCAACAAAGTCAGCATGAACGGCACCAAAATTTCTACCAGCCAGAGAGGCCATGGCACATTTTAGTTAGAACCCTCTATGACTTCTGCCTAGGTAGGACCAGAAGAACACTTGGCTTTCCCAGCCAAACCACCACACTGTCATTCACTTGAACTTTTATTCTTTCTTCCTTACAAATAGAAGGACATACTAAAGATCTCCCGATAGATTCTTTGCTTCACCTGCTGTTACGTTTTATTTCACAGAGGAGGGGGAAAGTGACAGGAATAAGAGTATTCTGAGATTATAAGACTAATTTTTTTTTTCTTTTAATATTAACAAAGAAATTTAGAGGAATAAATTTTTGACCAGAATTAGGAAGGATTAAATTTCCAAAAAATTTTCCAAAAGGTGATGCGTTGTTAGTGCTTATTGTTCTGTAGTTTTGAAAGCTCTTCCAAAAGACGTCCTATAATTCCCAAAGTCAACATGCTTACCTTTGTATTGACACATGGGTTTAAGCTGTCACTGCTTTTTGTTTTTAAACTCCTGGGCTGCCTTTTAGCTGTTTCTAACTTATTTCATTGAGTTTATCTAAATAATCATAATCGCCGTGTTTAACTAAGGGTCTAACAAATATCATTCTGCTCCCTGGATGAGGATTTGAAAACTCAGCTAAGTATCTAATTGGGATTAATTTTTTAAAAATATCAACCAAATACTCTCACTGAGGCAAAAGAACTCTCCACCGAGTTAATGGGATTTACTCGTGTCTAACTGGGATGACCACACAGGCACTTTTTTTTATATTAGTCTCCCACTGTACTATTTTTTTGCGCAATTCACCCAGGGACAGTGGAGACGAAGGGGATGCTGGCAATCCTAACTGTGTTCTAGCCAGAAAGTGCAGAAAATGGACTATATTTATACTGGTGCTACAGATCACCTTCCTCTTAGTGCAAGAAGCTGTGCCACATCTGACTTTTCTGTGATAACCTTCACCTCAAAAGAGCAATTCAGCTCTGCATTACTGTCAAAGCCAAGTCTGTAAAAAATGCTCATTTCTCTGAAGTGACTCACTTAGATCTATATCGAGACCGATCTCCAAATGCAGGTGAGATATGCAGCTGTCATGGCTCTGCTGGTGGCCCTAGACACCATGAAAAGAAAGAAATATTTTCATAGATTTAACAACAAAACAAGAAGAAAAATAAAAGGGTGGGGAGGATGAGGCGGGTGGAACATACAAATTAAAGATCCGTTGAAAGTAGTGTTATGATTGTTCATGAGATTTAGTACAGTGATTGTTTGATCTATTCAGGAATAATTTGAAAGACATTCTCAGTAATGACTCAATAAATGATCCAGAGACATTACTCAAGCTAGTAAAAACTTCAGGGCTCTGCAAAATTTAAGAAAAAAAAGATTTAAAAAAAACCCAACAAACCACCTAGGAAGAAAACCACCTGGAAAAGACACCAATAGATTTCATATAATGGTCGTTACACCAAATGAATTCATAATGGAAGAGAAAAATAGGGTAAACTTTTCCTACACATACAACAGACATTAAAACCAAGTGAATCATCGATGGCTAAAGATCACTTGCCCAGAGCTTTGGTCATGAGCTAAGAGCATGTCTGTTCATATCAATAACAAAAAAGAATTTATAAATTATTTGTGGCTGCTTACAATGACAACTGAATTCAGTTTTGTCCATACATCAGGACCATAATTTTATTTTCTGCGTCTGTCTGAGTTTTATGTACTTCAGTTATGCTACAGGAGGCTATGGGCGTATGGTTGCCAAAACAGAAAAGGTACAGAGATAGGGAATAAATTGATTAGGACAGGCCCGCAAGAGACTGGCATAGGAAGAACCAACTGGGAGAGGATAGGGACATTTCAAATGAAGTAATGCAAATTTAACAGAATGTTTATTTTCCACAGTGTTTTGTGTCTTCAGGCAATTACTAGCAATGCTTAGCAACACTTCCAAAAGAAGCAGACATTTAGGGAATGAAAATACCAGCTAGTGCTCCAGTGGGCAAGACAGACAGTTACAAGCAACCTCAGTCTTTATGCGCTAACTCATTATTTGCTGGGGTGGGAAGGAAATTCCGGACTCTTTTCCTCGCACTCTGCAGTATTTTGCCTAACAGATCAGGGACTGGAGGGTTTTGTTGGGTTTTTTTTCCTTTCCTCTGAAATGTTAGACATGGATGACTGTCCTGACCTGGATTAAATGCATTTCTCATGTATTTCCTAGAGGGAATGGACATCGGTCTGGCTTTGGCGGAGCTGGGGAGGCCAGTTCTCTGCCTCCTCTGCTTCTCATCCACTCCAATTGCGAAGAAAGACTTTGGAAATTCTTCTTATTGCGGCCAGTTGTTCGACATGACTCACAAGTGGAACAGATTTAGGTTATCGCCGAAATTAAAATGAGGCCAAGAGAAAAGCACAAAGTCTCTGAGGCGGCAGAGAAAACTGAAAACATTGTTAGGCAATTTTCCACATATATGGAGGCTTCACAACAGCTTCTTTGCATTATCCCATAAGAAATGCTTACTTACTACCAAGCTGAAAGTTTCCTATATGAAGAGTGAATAAAAAGGTAGATATAATCCCTAATACTAAGAATTCTGAGGTACTTTATACAAGTTAACACGTCTTGTCAATCTGATTTATATGACTATTTTGGGAATCATTTACATGTGATACTAAATAAATAAATAAATAAATAAATAAATAGGAGATATACCATGAAAGATCATGGCCTGTACCTGTTTTTGCAAGAATATCCACTTTTCTTCCTTCATCGGGAACCATTTAGAAGCAACACACCAAGCTAAACTGCATACCATTCTTCCAGAACCTTCATTTTTTCATCTTTGCTGAAGACTGATCTAGAATTAATTCAGTACTTTTCATAGCCATACAACAGAAGCATATTTTTCTTAATAAACATATGAATTAATAAAGAAATAGAAAAAAATAAGTCTTTGAATTACAACTTAGGTAGGATTTTCAATTAAAAAGTAGCTATAAAAATAGACAAGATTTGCCCCACTACATTGCAATCTCTCAAACCATTCTGATCCATAAATTTTACAATGAAGATTAATATACCAGAGCTTTTTTCCACTAGCTGATTCCATCATTGATCCAATACATGAAGTAATTTACATTAATAACCATAATATTACACAGATTATTTATTTTATAATGAAAGCAGAAAGATATTAAAACCTCAGCAGAAATTGAAATTAAAGGGT
This sequence comes from Aviceda cuculoides, assembly GCA_035590195.1. NCBI lineage: Eukaryota > Metazoa > Chordata > Aves > Accipitriformes > Accipitridae > Aviceda > Aviceda cuculoides. The sequence goes on from JAVJGG010000007.1 coordinate 10,410,406, forward strand.
TTCTAAAGCACCAGATTTAAATAGCTGTGAAATAGTTTAACTGTACATATTTGGTAATACAAACCTAATGGCTTCAGAGGCGTTCTCCTATTCTGTAAGGCAAGCCAGGACTAGGAAATATAATCATAAAATGTTCCTTTCAACCCCTACATGATTAGGAACTGTGAGGACACTTCTTTTAACTGGTAGGGAAAAAAAATAATTAAAAAAAGATGCCACCACTTTCTTCTGCTGATTTTTTATGTCAGAATACTGTAGAGCTGACAAGGAAATCCTATTTCAGGTGGAATGAGGGACTGCGGAAGCCCTTGCAACACACTGACCAAACTAGACATAATTTCTACTTGTTTCATTGCCATTAATTACTTAACGGCATGCTTTATTGCTAATTATTACATTATTATTACTATCATTGTTACATTGCTACTAGTTAAAACCCTGAAACCATCACAATTCAGTTTAAAACATTAAGACAGCCAACACAGACCGCACACATTACATGGTGGGACGTTAATGAGAAGGACCTCAGCTCTTTCGGTGTCGGTCAGGATTGTACCCCTGGCTCCCAAGTTCAAAGGGGTTTGGCTCAGAGGAAAGCCAGAGACCGTGCGGGTGAGTAACCGAGAAAGCAGACAGGTTTCAAAAATCTCATGAGGAGCAGATTTGCAATTAGAAGTTAACAAAACTGAACGCTTCCAAGAAAATATTGCTATTTGTATCCTCAGCGGTTCCCGGCATACATGATTCAGCAAAGTTTTCCAGCCCACCCTAATCCTGAAGCCCTGTCTCATGTCCAGGCAGCCAGAAGCCCTAATGAAGACAGAAAAAAGAAACAAATTCGGCGATTGCTCCTTCTTACTCCCGCAGCTCTGCTGCTCTCTCTCCCTGCGGTATAGCACAGCCGTACGTACGGCGACGCAGAGCTCGTCGTACACACAGCAAACCAGAAAACGGATTTCAAAAGAACCGCCTGCTTGGTACGGACGAAAGCACACAAATTTTAAGAGCAAAAAGCCTCATGTGATCATTTAGACTAACATCTGATGTAGCGCAGCTACCCAGCTAACGAACCCCACACATAATGCTCCCCAACAGCACAAGTTTCCCCTGCCCCATTTCCCCAGTGATGTTTATCTGCCACTGCAGTATCCCCTAATTCTCCATCTCCGTACGCTCCCTGCATCTCCCCATGGGGAGGGAGGGAGGGAGGGAGAAACCTTCGTGGCTCTTTCCCACCTCCAGTTACCTCCAGCAGCCTTCCACATCCTTTACTGGTTTGTGGGACTAGAGGCATGGGTGATGGGGCTGGCCAGTGCCCCTTGGAAGAGATGGGCTTTGAACTGGACTGTGGTTCCTCTCAGCGAGACTGTTATTCTGGCTCTGCCTCCACTTCTCAGTCACCGATGTTCGCGGCGTGCACAGGATCGTTGTCTTCTCCCGACACGGTTAAAATTGGCTGGTAACTTAAAGGGAAGAGGGGACAGAAAGGGTCTCTGCTACCAACAAACTAGGAAGAGCACAGGCTTATAAGCGTCACCTCCTTGAGAAACAAGGACAGAAATGTGTGTACCAGATGGGGAGCCGAGTCTTTTTTAACGAGCCTGGCTCTAACGTACTAGAGGCACCAGTTCCCAAACGTCTTGGGAGAACCTGGGATTTCCTGGAGGTGCCCCACATACCGAGCCCATACTCCATCATGTGCAGGATGTTACTTCATCTTTTCACACTTGATGAGTATTTTTCCTGTGCACATCTCTTGCAGGGTCAGTCTGTCCCAAACCATGTGATTTCCCATTACTATCTCTCCCTTTAAACTGTCGGCAATATTCATTACTCTGAACATGCCTGCTTCATGGACCACGTGCCTGGGCTCTAGTAAAATCTAACTGCTGGGTACAACTGAAAAACAAAAACAAAAAAAAGGGTAATGTGAAAACAGTGGATCCATAGTGAAAATCTGTAAGATAAAGGAAACAAATAAAGCACAAGATACTCAAAAAAGTAAAAAAGTAAAAACAGAATGAAGTAATTACCATTCTAAGGAGTAATTTAGCCAAAGAACATCTGTTTTCACGTGTCCCTCTGATGAGATCTAATGTGAAGGCCTGTGTAGGTTAGCTTTAAAATTGTATTTTATTATCTAAGAAGTTCTGTGCAGAGTTATCCTAGTAACAGAGGGACCCCTGGGCCCCTTGTATCCACTACTCCTAGTGTCTTTATTTCCACTTGACGTGTATCTATCCATACAGCGTTCTCTATTCTTTGCTGAAAAATTCTCCGCTGGGCACACTTTTAATTTATATTCTATTTTAAGAACTAAAATGATGTTTTAAGAATGATTTTAAGATTTTAAGATAAATCTTAAAATGATTTTAAGAACTAAAAGGATGATGTTCCATCCCTCATCTGCTTTCTCCACAAGACAGACAGGACTTTTTAATTCTTCTTTCCCGTATATTGTGCTACACAGACAGTTAGTAACCTAAAAATCATACAAAGCCCTTAGCCATTAATTTCCTCTGCATTTCCTATTCCTCTAATTTAATAGCTCCTTTTCTAAGAACATCTTTCAAATCATGTTTATACAGTACAAATGTGATCCCATGGTTCTAAAAATTAAGAACCCATCTGTAATACTTGTAAGGAATATTCTTCCATCTGGAAAGTTTCTGAGTCACCTGCTTGCCCTCCTGATTATTAATATGAAATACAAACATTTTGAAAAATCCAGAAAAACGTTCATGCAGGATCTCTCCATGGACAGGGATCCTTGCTTCCTGTAGCCATCGTTTTAAAAGAGTCATTAAAGCCAGGATTTCTACGCATACTTTTTCAGCTCTTCAGCTGCGGCTATTTCAGAATCCCTTCCCCGCCTCCGTCTCAGGTCTGCGAAAGCAATTTCTGCAAATTTCAATTCTCCCCGATTCAAGCAAACAACGACCACAGAAGCACCTTGCAAAACGCAAACACCGCATTTTGGCCGGGCCTGAACAGCAGAGGATGGGTAAGAAGGCAGCACGTCGTGGAGACAGGAGCCGGACGACGCGGAGGACGGGAGATGGCTCCGGACCGACCCCGCGAACAGCAAATCGCGCAGGATCTGCCTGCCTGCTGCACGGCGTCTGCCACGGAGACTTATCGATGATGGTGGCAGGTGTTAAATAAAAAGCTGGATTCGGGATGGATGACCTGCGGACCAGCGCTCACTCGCCTTTCTGAAAATAGCAACGAACTACTGAATTTCAGAGTCACCAGCCAAACTGGGGGTTGCCGTATGCTGGTGACAAGGGTGCCAAGGCTTATGGGTTTCTCTTGAAGAATACCCATGTAGAAATTTCAATTTTTTAACACAGAAAATCTGAGGATTTTACAAGGAATGTGAATCAACTGCTATTTGCTGGTTTGGTCAGCCAAAGATGGTGCATCCAGACATTAACCTAAAGGCGACCAGATCACTTTTGGCCAGCAAATATGTAATATATTCACTGCCACACTCTAAGCACATCTGAAACACCCTACAATCATGGCTACACAAACAAGTTACAGGTTATAGACACGTAGCACATGAGCTGTTCGCCGTGCTACAGCCATTCCCCTTCTCTCCAGTACATGAAAAGCAGTTTATTTATCTACGAAGGTAGACTGTGCTATCTTACTGGAGGCAGCAGTGTGACCACAAGCAGTCACCAAAGGTTAGCTACCCTGCTCTAGATCCACAGCCAGCCAAAATAACTTCTCCGCATAGCCATATAGCGTATCCTTCGACAAAGTATCAAAGTATTTTGCAAAGTGCATCTTTCAGCATTCCCAACACAGAAAACTTGTTATGGAAGTGTGCTACAGATTTTTATGGGCATATCATGTCGTGTATATAATTCACCATCCTTGTGTGTCATATATGATTGATTATAAAAGTCAAGATTCTTCAGCAAATTTGTACTAACTCTCGTCATTATTCAGAGCGAGCATCATCACAACCAGAACTTGGCCTTCATGCTGGCCACAGTAATAAAAAAAATTGGACTCTGATTGACAGAAACGATCAACGCACGTGCACGCACACACACAAATGTCTTAGTTATGAACCAGGCAAATTGGTGGGTTCCTGGCAATGATGGCACTGGCATTTATTTAACTGTCCCCATTATACATGTAACACGTTTCTCGGGCCTTCTGCTCTGGCCTACCTAGACCTCTTTATGAATACAAAATTATTTTCCACTAATGAACTAAAAAAAAACCCACAACAATTAAGATGTAGCTTCTTTTCCTACCTGCCATAACACAAACTTGTAGGTCATTAACTCTTTCTCCCAGTAGTGCTGACAATGTCATTAACATGTGCAATGGTGCTAACACAGAAGCACTGAAGAATGATATTTTCCATCATTATATGTTGTTTCACTAAGCATCACAGCTAAAAAATATAGCATTGAATTCACAGCAAAATCACTTCAATTCACCTACCCTCAGCTAAACATTAATCAGTCTCTAACTTGGTCATCATACTAAAATAATTTCCCAGAACAAATTCTAAACTTGCTGACTGCTCAACAAATTGAGCAAGGAAATAGCTTTTTGTATTTTTAAACATCTAATTGATTCTGTGGCTCTGTGGTTCTAGTCAATACAACAGTAATTGGAATCATCATGACTAATGCACAGATCATTTTACAGGCCTTTCTTATTTGCATAAACATCTCCTCATCTCCATTCTCACCCTCTCCAGCTTTTCACAATATTTTTTCTGCTACTGTCCAAATTACCTCTGATGTGCTAGACAGGCCCCATAGACACTATGTTTCCCCAAATGTAGTATTGTCCTTTAGCCATTCCTCTACCAGTGCTGCTGTGGTACTGAGACTGGTTTTTCACCATACAGCATCTAAGCAGCTATGGTTAGTTATTGCCATTTACGGCTTTACTCTTAGGAGGAAGCATCATCTTATGGAAACATAATGCTGTTTATTATGGTTAATAGTAATAATTAGTTGTTAAGCTACCTCTGCAGTTCCTGTTAGGCAGAGCAAAAAATCATGTTTATGCTTCAGTTTATTAAAACCATTACTTAACTTGCTATTGAAGTATTATTTTGAGGATGTCTGTCTGATTATGTGGGCCCTTATAGTCAAACAAGACCTTCCCTTTTTCACTTTCTGCATATTATTGGTCTTGCTTGCCATTTTTATATCGGAAAGCAAGATTTCCAAATTACTTTCCACCTTCTTAGTTATCAGATGGTGGGTCTTGGTTCTCTCAGGGAACCAGCCTTTTTTGGGAGCGTCAGTTTGGACTTCTGGCATCTCGTTGCTCACTTTTGGAAAACCTGAAAAGCAAGTCCAGTGTACTCTGTCCTTGTCAGAAAGAGACATTATCCCACCTAATGCACAAATCATGTGTTCCTCCTGTATCTTCTGATACTCTCGTATTTATTAGGGGACAAATAATCTGTTCCTCAAAGACTTTTATACATTCCCTTGCCCTTAACTTGTACCTGCAAAGCAATTGTGATTCCAGTTGTGTCACTGTTAAATACGCCATTAATTACTTCAGTAAGACATTATACCATACTCAGAACAGACTGTAAACATTTTATGTCATTAGGTAATGCACTGAGGCTTTTTTTAATGCCATAACAGCTCTATTTATATACTATGTTCTGCATAATTAGCTACTAATGAGGCTCTAACTTTCACTGCTGTAAGGCCTAGATATCTGTTCCTCTTTCAATGAATTCATTTTTGCTGTCTCATTAACACACTAAAAAACCTGAAAATTGTATTTTAATTAAAAGCTAAACTACCTCTGTCTGGAGACACTAATGAACAGATACACTCCGAGGGAAACACAAGAACTTTGTCAGTCAAGAGGACAACATGCACGCACTGCAAAAAGAAAAGAACAAAAAGATAACACAGCTCACTTGCTTATTTTCAAGGGCAGGGTCTTCTCTACTTTCCTTTTTTTCCTCTTAACTTTCTCCACTTTCTCCTTTTCTTTTTTCTGCCTCATTACCAACTAATCTTTAAAAAATAGCCTTGAGTGGAGTTTGTTTTCCAAACATTTTACAACTGCTACTTTTACTGTATCATTTAATACACTAGCACTCCATTAGATAAATGTAATTAGTAACACTAACCCTAACGCACATGAAGAATCAAACCACCTCCTGTGTCAGACTTGGGTTCCTATCTCCAGCGATGCTGCCTTCCCTCAGACTGTCAAATTACAAGCTAGACCCTAAGAAATGGTAAGACTGTCTTAAAATCATGAGGGGTGTGTGTATTTTGAGTCTTCCTGATGCCTTCCATTCCTGTCAGTCTTCTGAATCACATTTCCTGCCTTTTCTCCATAGCTGCAAGAGCTAAAACCAGAAATTCATCTAATTACATGACTTCACAACCGTTACAATAAAATCATGAGCACTGACCACAATGCTTCATTTCCTGACTTCTGCAAATACTTTAAGCAATTAATCAAGTAATATACTAAAATGCGTCAATTTGTCAGGTAGAAACAGTGAGTAATTTTGAAATATACTGGAGAAGGAACAGCATCCCAATAATCTTACCAACACACATACAAAGGCAATTGATTTTACAGTGTTGCAGTGGTAGAAAAAGAGACTTAGTTTTTGAAAGAGACCTCATAAGAGAGTATATCAATAAAATGTTATTATCTCCAAATCTAAAATAAGTGTGGCAAAAAAAAACCTGTTTGGAACTATTTGATAGTTGGATGTTCAGCGTGCAGTCTGATCCAAAATTTGCCAAATCCCCAACAGGCTCTCAGCTCATGCCGCGTGATTTACTGTTTCTTGTCACCTTTGGCAAGATAAGGAAGTCTGAAACATATAAATCAGCTGGAAATGCCATTTGGATGGATGAAGCAAGGTGTCTCTTGGATCCACCTCACCATTTTCTAGTTCTTGATAGGAATAGGGAGATATCACAACTCCCTAAGAGCCTCCAGTTTTTGTTTATTTAAGGCTTGTTATTCTACTTCAATTACACAGCCTTATTAGGTTCAGCAGCCACAGAAATATCCATCAGCAGCCAGAAATTAGCAAGATTATTACCCAGTCTTTTAACTTCAACCCATCACTATTTCTAACTGTTACTCATAACACATCAGAGCAATAAGTCTTCAGGATTGGTAAATCCTCATACCACTTAAATAAGGATGCACTGGCACACTTCTGCTTAAACCTAATTAAAATTTTAGTATTACAGAAAAATCACATGGGGTCAATTTGAGTGAGCCAAACACAAATGTCCCAAATGGGCAACAAGTGCATATCCCAAATAAACATTTTTTGCGATGTTTGCACGCACCTGCCAGACTAGTTATCTGGATACTTCTGGTCTGGTTTCTTCTAAGTCACAGCTCATGTAGTAGGAAAGATTATACAAGACACTGTAAGAATTCACACAAAACCCAGAAGTTAGGCCTTATAAAAGACGAGATTCATGTCAGATTTATCGTACTCTGAATTTAATTACATTGTAAATTCTTTCCACTGAAACTGAGCTGCTGCTATCCAGCAATTTACCTTCTTATATTACCTACTTTGAATGAATTTGAAACATACCTATTACCAAGGATGCCTTCTACATCCTCAGCCGTGCAATCAATTTTGCCTTCCTTACTTAGTTCCTAGCAAATGTATTTTCATGCCAAAGTACGCGTGAGTTGTCACCAAGACGCGTGTTGTGAGGTATTGATATCTAGTCTCTCCACCAACATTTCCACATTTGTGTTTCCCACCTAATTGTTTAATGCCATTTTCTACGCAATGTATCTTACATCTCGTAGTCCTGTCCCAAACCCTTTAAAATAATCCTGCAAAGGACTTCAAATGCATCAATGGCATGGATACAGGAATCCAACCACAAGTGTTGCCATAACATACATCTTCCTTTCTCTTTCTATCTCATTTTAAGCTGTTTCTAATTAGTGCCTAAGGCACTTTTAAAATGGCTAACAGATTTGTCCTGTCTCTTCAGAACCACAAAGGAGAAGAACCTGCAGTTCAGCACTCTAAAACACAGTGCTCCTTGATGATTTACTATGATATCCCTTTCATTTATGAAGAGTAAGCACTGGCAAACGCCAACTTTTTAAATTGCTTTTCAGAAAAAAAAGACCCCACATTTTTAAAATTTAAAAGGTTGCTTTTAGCTTACAGTCATCTCAATTCAAAAGTTAACTTGTTTTTAAAAAAATGCAAGCAAAACTCAGTTTTTGTACCAATGAGAAATTAAGAGCCAGTCTTCCAAACAGTGGAAGTTAAACACCTACACGTTTTTGAAGAACCTATTTGGAAGCCATCTAAACATTTAGGTCTCTGAAAAACCTTAAAATAGTTTCTTCATAATGGTCTGTCACAATCTAGAGTAACTCAGACGAATTATTTTGACTTGCATGATTCAAACAGGTTTTGGAATATATGTTTACTGCCTAAATGTATATTTACAGAATTACTATTGTTAATGATTCAGTCTCTGGAAATAAATAATGATGCTTCCTCTCATACCGATTAGCTAGACTAATGTAGTTTCCAAACTACATTAAAGCAATGTGAAAACACATATCCATCTGCAAACAAATGACATAGGAAAAGGACAGTAGAAATAACAAATAACACAGGAGAGAAGGACCAGAAGATGTGAGGAAGCAGAACTTTTGAAACAATATATACAGTTCTGGAAACGCTCAGAAATAAGATTCAGTATTCTTATACATAAGCACCCATAAGATAGTACAATTACATGACAAAGAAGGGACTGTATTATTCTTACTGGAAATTCTTGATAGCAGCTGTATCAGAGAAATACACGGGAGGGAAGATCATCATGCAAAGACTTCTGGATTAACTGCCTACTTCCTTTGCAAGCACGGGATTCTGAATTTGCCATTTTGCTCACTGCCTGGGATAATCTGAAGCTCACTTAGCAGATGACACCAGACCCCTATATACTGATACGAGTTCTGGTTCTTAGACTTAAATTCAGGTACTTCATTCTCATCTCCTTAATGTGAAGAGTGCCTTAATCTCTTATGAAGACTTTTCCTAATATTAAACTAAGTGACGGTATTGTGAATGCTTAGCAGCCTATTCTCCCTAAAGATGAAAATCCAAAGTAAGCCAACTTAATTAAGAATTAATTCCCTTTAAATCACAGCCTGAATTGTTCATTTCTGCTTCAGACTCTGATCAATTATTTGTGTCATGAAATGATTTACAAGACACAGGGGCAAATTAATTTAGGTGACAAAAGTGATTCCATCTCTCGCCAGAGATATTCCATTCTGTTTAAAAAAAAAAAAAAAATCATGTATTAATAAAAAGTTTTGGCCTCTTACCAGGCTCTGTGTTATGACTTTGATATTTCTTCACATAGACCCACAATGCCATTTTCGTTTTATTACAACCACCCCTCTTCTCCTGCTCGAAGGGATAATTGTCAAAACCCTATTTTGAAGGAATGCATTAGCTCCTTACGAATTCTCTGAAAGTCTTGTGACTTCAGCTGCTGAAAAAGTGCTGGCTTCTTTCAAACTAATGCCCTTCAATGGAATAACTCAACCCAAATATTGATTATTTTCTTATGGTGAATGAAAGGTTGTGCGATTTAAGCAGCTGAATATACAAAGAAGGCTACACAACTATGCTAGAACATTCTAATTTCGGAATACTGCTTTTTAAATCTCTTGATATGAGCTTCTGGATCCAGCAGTCAGAGGTCATAACAGCTGCCAATACTTTACTTTTTTTTTAAAGCTTATTGCAAACAAAAGAACAGGCTGGGGAGTACTAAGTAAAGTCCTTTTGACAAAAAGCAAATAATAAAAACAAAATATTTTTTTCCATGATCAGCTATGAAGACTGAGCAAACAGGATTAGTCAACAAGCTGCTTTAAAAAAAATAAAAAAATTAACATGTTCTGGATATCAGTATAGTAGGATAGGAGATAGTAGTCTTCAATCCAGACTTATGGAGAAGACACAGTCCTTTAAGAGGATCTGTGGCTTTACTCTTCAAAAATTCTTTTGAATTATGTACCATATTGCACAAATCTGATCTATTACAAAGGCAACAAGATTGCTTTAGGAAACATTTCCATCTCTCTTCTTGATGAGGATTATCTGTTTATAAATTACAGGATGAGTAGCTGACATATTTTAACAAGTGCTTCTTGTAAATCCCAAGGAATCCTTTTCAATATACTACTGGATGATGATTTTTAAATGCTAGAGAGAATTTTCATTTCGAATGTATGTATCTTTTAATAAGTCATAGAAAACAATGACACATTTGTTTAATTCCTGTCATGTGTCAGGGAAGAAACCGATCCTCCACAGAAATCACGAAAGAATTTCCCTCTGTCCGCCATACAGCACTGAACACCGAAATAACCAGTTGCACGAAAAGAACCATTACCAGCAAATATTTTAACAAAGAATGATGGAGTTGGTATTTTTCACATGAGTAATTCTTATACTTGTTCCATTGTCATCTGATTATGCCTGCGAGATGCCATTAGTCAGTGGGACTTCTTGTGTGAATAAGGATAACTCTCATGACAAGTTGAAGAATTAATTCCTGAACAGTTAATTTTAATATACAATGTGAGCATTTCAAATGGCCTATTTACACAGTTTTAATCTGAATAAAATAGAAAATGTCACCTCAATGCTAATACAACATTCCTGTAGATTATGCACATTTTTAAAGCTAATGAAGCTGTCATTATCTTATTAAAATAGCGGTTATTTTTAAGTTATCATCATGACTTTTAAAATATTTTGCAATTAAATTACTTTAATTCATTTGTATTACTTGTAGACTGTATGAAAACTATTTTTTTTATCGTGCCTATTAGATGAATGATGGCATTATGTTTTATTACACATGTTCAATCACATTCAAAAATTTGGCTACCTTCATTTCCCACATCAATACGGATTGTTTCAATCCTGGTCTCAATGAAATCAGAAACAAAATTTCAGTTTATTTCACTGGAAGCAGGTCTAAATAATGAATTTATGCTGCTGCTAATAAGGATAAAGAATTATATTTAACACTACGTTTTTCAATAATTTACTAGTATATATGGAACAAAATAGAATCATGGAATGGCTTGGGTTGGAAGGGACCTTAAAGATCATCTAGTTCCAACCCCCTGCCATGGGCAGGGACACCTTCCGCTCAACCAGGTTGCTCCAAGCCCCATCCAACCTGGCCTTGAACACTGCCAGGGATGGGGCATCCACAACCTCTCTGGACAACCTGCCCCAATGCCTCACCACCCTCACAGTGAAGAACTTCTTCCTTAGAACTAGTCTAAATCTACCCTCTATCAGTTTTAAGCCATTATTCCTTGTCCTATCACTACATGCCCTTGTAAAAAGTCCCTCTCCGGCTTTCTTGTAGGCTCCTTTTAGGTTCTGGCAGCTGCTCTAAGGTCTCCCCGGAGCCTTCTCTTCTCCAGACTGAACAACCCCAACTCTCTTAGTCTGTCTTCACAAGACAGGTGCTCCAGCCCCCTCATGGTCTGGATGTGCTCCCTCAGGTCCACGTCCTCTAATTATATCCATGATCACAAACAAATATACTTGTTTTCAAGTTTAGGCTTAGCTAGGTAAACCTAGGTCAGGTTTTAATTAGTATAAAGAGACATAGCTTCAGTTGAAGACTTGATCTTTTCCCTTTATCTCAGTACACATTTGCTGCATTTATAATCAGTAGTTCATAAACACAATGACAAAGTGTACTGTTGTTGGGCACCATAATGAATGCAGTAAATGGTAATCACCCTGGCAAACCCTGGTAATTAAAATTACACATGTTCACACAATTGCCCTCTTACCTGCACATCCCTGGCATTCATTCTTGTTCCCTTTGTCCCAACACAGATGCCACTTGTATCAACCGGAATGTGCCTATCCAAGAACCAGGCAAACCTTTTCTGTGACAGAAAGGAGTTGGCATCTACAAAGATTAGCTTGTGAAGCCAAAAGTTTTAATTGCTGCCAAACAAATAGTAGCATAGAAAATACTTTGAGAAGTTCCTTCTGGGAGCTGACTCAATGATTTGTTTCAAGCTAACAGGATTTATTCATGTGTGGAATGATTGAATTGGAATATTGTCCAGTCTTTACCAGCCAGTGGTCTCATTGCCATGTCAGAAGCTTTGGTTATATGAAATAAAGGAGAATCCTGGTTCACAACAATCCTTAAGACCTGAGCTGTTATACAGATGCAATAAAAATCTTTTTAACTGGGCATTGAGCAAATTGTTCTCATTGGCCTTATGAAAATCAATCATACGAACACTGCGATCCAAGCAGTACCTGTCCAAAATGTTTCCATGCTGTGCACCTGTACTTACATATTTTACAATGTTTTCATAAATAGTGCATGTTTTCCCCTTCCTTCTTCAAAAAGACTTGGAACATCAACTTTGCCCACTGCAATCTCCATGTTTTACTGAAGTCGACTTGTTCTGGGGTTGCAATTACGTCCTGCCCCAGCTGTGAATACCACCTTCTCCACTAACAGCAGGACAACAGCTTCAGTTCTGGGTACATCAACTGCTTTTCTGTTTTCTCCTCAAGCAGATGAGAAAGCAAAAGCTCGATATCTCCACATGCCATTCTGAGGACTGTCTTAGAAACTCCCATTTCTTGCTTATGTTCACTGAACAAACAGTAAGCAGAAACAGCAATACTTACCATACAGAATAAAGTCAAGACACCAACCGCTCTTCAAAAATGTCTAGGAAACCTGACCTCAGAGTCCAGAGTTCATGATTTTAAACTTTTACGTCTTGCCTTTTAACTGTAAGCTGGGGAAAAAAAAACCCAAAACAAAACATGTTTGAATGCAACCTTTCACAACATATGAAACCATTGCAATAAATAACCAATGACTGTTAAAGTGAATTGGATACGTTGTACATACATGACAATTTTCAGTAAGTTATATGTTAACTGTGCATGGAACAAATCTGTAAACTCAGTTGTGATGTTGCAATTCATTTATCCATTATAGTTTCCTGTAAACATCACATACGATCAAAGAAGTTTCCCAACTTCCAATGGCAATGCCTGAAAAAAAGGAAAAAGAACCAACAATATTTACTTCTCAATTGATATTAAAATTGAAATTATAATTTTGCTTGCATACCGAAATCAAAGAATATGGGCTGAGAATACAAAATAGCCAAAAGGAAGATGCTTTAAGTAATGTTCATTTCCATTAAGATACCAAGACCAGCTGGTTTTTGACAGATGGCCCCATTCCACACACTGCAGACAACAGGAGCAGTAAAGGCAAATGAGCTTTCGTTCCCACTGTAGCACCAATAGCACCAACTCTCTATTCCTTTCTAAGAGAGGAGGGTAGGCTGAACGGACAGCCAGACTTCGTGCTGTCTGGACACAACCTCCAAGATATTTCAGGGACGAATGGAGGAACATGAAGTTTCAGCTGCATCATCTGGCCAGCCCCCTGCCCAAATGCTTTCTAACAAAGTAAGGACCAAAAAACTCGGCGCTGTCAGTGGTCAAGACCAAAACCCACATCTAAACTTAGGAAGATTTGCCAGGAATTACTAATTTACTTCAGGCATGCCTCTGCCACAGCCTTCCCAGGGGCTGTGCTTAGACCTTCCCACTCTAGACCCCGCTGACGCAGCTCAACAGTCACAGAGGTTTCCTGCCTCCAGCAAATCCTCAGGAGCCAGGTCCGCTTTCCGCACCGGGGTCTCTTCCCAGTGCTCCTAGCAGTGCCAGGACCTGCTCCTTGCCTGGCAAGGTGACTCCCCCTGCCCGCATCCCTCCATACTTGTGCCAGGCACCATGGGGGGCAGCCCAGAAAGGGAGAGGGAAAGTGCCCCGGAGACTGGGACCCAACTTCATGTCCTCTCCTCTGTGCCCCAGCAGGTACGGAGCCTCGCCAACCCCAGGTGTGCTACCCAGGACCCGTTGGGCATCTGCAGGGCATTTACCACTTCCTAAGCCCATCCTGCCTGGATGCATGGTCCCAAGGGTTGAGCTTTTGTCCTCATAAGCAGTGGATGCCCGAGCGGCTGCAGGGCCACCTTGCGACATTTTCCAAAATGGGACCCCTCAGCTGCACCCCAGCTCTCTGGCCCTTCCCCAGCGACTCCCGCCAGGGCAATGCCCTTCTCTCCTCCAGGCTGGACTAAAAAAGTAATATTTCGTCTCTGACTCTGTGCTATAGCAACTGCACCCTGCCTGGCTTAATCCAGCTCTGCCCCGAGCCCGTTAAAAAAGACTCAAGCGGCAGGAATGACTGACAGCTCTCTTACTCCACAACGCAGCTTCTCTCCCTGCCCCAGCAATTACAACTGGGAACACACTGATGGGGAAACACCAGCTCTGTCGTATAGCACCTGCCCCACACTGGGGGCGTGGGGGGTTATTTCCATCCCCTCCCCTCTTTTGTACCTTCAGGCTTCTTTCTCTCTTTCTGTAAATATATATATATATATGTGGCTCAGGCAAGGACAGTTGACTCACGCAAATCATAGCGATTTAAGTCTTGAGAGTACGGAAAAGCACTAATTAAAAAGAAAGTGAGACAAACCTAGCTCCCCTTTCCACAAAGTAAACCTTATAAAGACTTGGGCATGCATCAAGTGCTTATAATTCTGTGCCTGTTGCAGGATAGTTAGAAAAAAAGCACCGTTAGTTTAATATAAATTAGATTACTGGGGAAAGAGTAAGACAGAGGGAATTTCTTTTAGATGATCACCATTTAATCTATGGCTGAAGATAATACAGATAATGTTAGGCTCTGCTATATCAAGACACTAAGTCATGTTCTCATCCTATTTACAACAGGGTAAATCAGCAGTAACTGTAAAGTCGAGTTCTACCGGTGTTGTGAGTTATAACAGAATTTCTCCCCGTGGGATTTTACGCACAAATTCATTTTGCTGGAGACAAATTTGGGAAAATATTGTATTCCTCTCACAGTCAAGTGATGGATTAGACATCCCCAAAGGATGTTCAGGCTCCGTCATAGCGCTGCTGCGCTGTTTGCTTTCAGATTTAGGCAGCTTCTTAGCAGAGACCTATGAGTGTCATTTGCTGCTACCAACACAGGCAGCTGGAAATGTCCCCTGAATAATGGAGAGCTTTCAGTCACCAGGAAGAGTGGAGTAGCAATTCAAGATTAATGCGCCACTAAGTGAGAAAAAGGCCTGCAATTAATCAGATGCTTCAGTAATTCCTAAACAGTTTTTCTTTGATTCTCCTTTCCTCAAGAACACATAAATGAAACTTTTAAAATACTCCTAAGTTTTTTTTCTTTGTAATGAAGATAAAAATGCTGCTGCTAAAATGGGAGACAGACTTGTAAGGAAAATTAAAATGCAGCTTTAAGGTGGGGTGATATTAGCTGTCTGCTATGTCACCATCTATTTATTAGCACAGTACCTGCCACTGATTAAATGGAATAAGAAAACAGAGTAAAAACATTTGTTGATTTCACCACTCATTTAATGTTTAGATAAGAACTCATCTAAATCACTGCCCAGTAACTGTGTCTATAGCAGGACTACACAGAGTCTTATGGGGATAATACTAGATTAGAAAACTGGTAGAAGTACTTTGCCGGCTTCATTAAGCTTAAACAAGATACAAGCTGAAGAACTGGAAATTGTCTACTAGATGGTAGAAAAACTTAACTGAAAATATCACCTTGCAAAATTAGTGAGTGGAACACGCTAAACCGACAGAAATCAATTCAAACATTCACATGGATGTCACAGTAAAAATGGTGTTGGGTTATCCAACTAACCACTAGCAAAGAGACGTAACTGAGAAAATCCCCGAGACAAAAACCATAAAGTGACAACTGCCAATTGCTTATTTGCCTTCAAGGATTTCAGTATGACCTGCCACAATTCTAACAACCTGCATGGGTTTCTGTGATTGCCCCTGGAACAGCAATGAAACCCCAAGCCCTAAAACAGTCTTGACAAGAGATGCTTATCTGAAATAACTGTTATTCTGGCTCCCAATTAAAGTAAATTTTGGTGTGGAAGACCATTTTAGTCAACGAGTCAACACAAAATTAACCATGCTAAGGATTGCAAAGCAAAGTGTTTGATTCTCTGGCAGATTTGTTTTGCTATCCAAATGCTGTACTGTTGCCTGTGGCCACGCAGAGAAGCTTCCTCATTGCTCTGGATGGAACAAAAATGGTTCCAACAAGGAGCAATCTTTTGTGCTACCAGATTTTAAACACCTCCTATGCAGTTGCAGTGTATCACCTGGTGAACACATGGTCTTAAATTAACGATCTAGACTGGACACTAACCAGCTCTCATGAAGTGGGAATCCCTTCTCTAAATCCCTAAGCAGCTGATCAAACGCCTGCTCCCCATCAAGCAATTTTTTGTTGGAAGATCTAGGATAAGAAGTGTATTTCCTCACTGTCTTGCAAAAACTTGGGTGGGGTGGTCCGAATGCTGCAGACTGACCGTCCCGCCAAAACCCCTACCCCTCCGTGTGAACTATTTTGATTCTCTTGGTGGGACATGTAAAATGTTTCTGTAGATAAACAAGCAAAAGAACTGCACGGATTAGGGAAAAAAATGGAACTCATTTCTGCAGACGATATATACTCTTTAGACTGAGAAAGACAATTACTTTTTACCGAGTTTCTCTCTGTAACTTCCGAAGTAGAACAGAAGGCATTTTCCATTGGGGTATCTGGATGCTCTTTCTTCTTATCATATCATTATCTCAAGCCTATTTCCTCATTCAGGAGAGTTACTTTTCCATTACAGACTCTTGGAAAATGGAATTAAGATGACAAAACATGTATTCTGAAATCAATTATAGTCTTAATGGGATTTTTCAATGGCAGGCCAGAGAACAGCATTATTTTTTTAGTTTGTCTGTTATCCTTCTACAAATTTATTTGAACACATAAAACATACTGCAAGAAATAAACAAGAAATAGAGAAAGTAAGAAAGAAATATAATAAGAATACAATTACGTAAGTTCCACATTTGATGTAAACTGATATGGCTCTAATAAAGTAGATGAAACTACAACAATTTTATGAGCCGAAGCTCTGTCAAGTCTTGACATTTTTTCTGGCTAGCAGTTTTATACAGCCAGCTATAACCAGGGTATCTTTGGACTTTTAAGGGAAAAACTGCTTAGGAGAGGGGCATTCCTTTGCACTTCAGTGAACATACAGCTATAATTAATGTTGAGCTGCAGCGTTTCAGAGATGCTCGTTATCGATAGTATATGCAATGTGAAACAGTAACTGGCAGCTGCATCTGGGTGGGCACAGACAGCGGGACCTCGCATGCCTTCAAGTCTGTGATTTGCAGTTCTCGGAAGATGCCGTGCCATATGTTCCAAACAAAAGAAAACACAAACAGCTTTTCCAGTTCGGAAAGCTCCGGTTCACTTAAAGCCATTGCCAAGAAAACATGTTTGAATTTCTGTTTTGCTTCATTTTTAAGATCACTATGTACAGAATTTATCATCTATTTGAAAAGGGAATGGGGCAATGACACAGTCAATTTTGACAGTGATAATTTTGAAAGGCAAAAATCAGTTTAACATTATGATTTCCATGGGGCTCAACTACAAATCCCATCTATCACTCTCAAGGCCTTCAGTCAGTCAATTCAATGAAAAATTTCAACTGTGGAGGTTTTGTTTGTATGTAGTCCCTGTGGGACTGATTGCTGAGAGCCTCTGTTGGGCCCTGAACTGGAGACATGGGTCTGTTACCCACAGACGCGTGTGGTATCTTGTTTGGCTTCCCCCAGACTACGCTATGCAGTGAAACTACCCACATTTTTTGGTGAGGAAGTCACTGACGCTTTGAGTTAGTTTAGTAATACATTTCAAGCTCTTATTGGACAGATAGAATGCTTGTTTACTATATTATTTTGGTGACATGTTAGATGGTTTCTCTTTCTCTAATTTCAAAGGCAAGGGATGGTAGGCAGAAAATAAAGTTAAAATAAAGGGAAAAGCAGCATCCTTTCACATCCTTCTTTCAAGATATAACATTTTGGCTCCCCACCACCACAGTTTATTTGGAAATTGGGAAAAAGATGCTTATACAGTAAAGATGCTTAATAAAGCAATCACGGAAGCTAAGCCAGTCTCGCTTACATGTGGTGAACACTAAGCCAACAACAACTAGATAAACACCACAACCACAGCTATCACGCACATTGTCTAACATGACATTTTGCAGATCTATGGAGATACAGGTTTATCCTGTCATTACTGAAAGCAAGTGTCATGATGACAAGCCAAACCTACCATATCCCTATCTCGGTATGTCAGGCTGAGCACTGCACTAATTCAGATGGAAAAATGTTGGGTTAGCTTGAAAGAGTTAAAAAAGGAACGCACTCCTGCTCTCAATCTTCTAGGTAGACAGACCCAAATTTAACCAAAACTGATTATTTGTTTAGAGCTGGCTGTCAAAACCTGCTTCAGTGACACAGCTAAGCTGTTCTACTGATCCATGTAAAAATTACAGACTGAATGATACACGTAATAAGATTGCAGGGCTCTTGATTTACCCATTTACATATGTTAAGAAGTTCACACATCACAGAGAAAGAGATTCCTGCTGACATAGTGTGGCAGGTGTGACCACATACCTACCACACACAATCTTGCATGGAAAAAAAAAGGAAGAAGAAGCTCTTCCAACACACATGCAGCTTGTGTAGAACACAAGGGCTCGGTACCGCGAAAGGCAGCAGGCGTTACTTTCACAGCTTCCTGGGTGCTTTTTGCTTGAACTTGTACTGTTGCTGATTTGCTGAAACCAATAAGATGTTCAGAAGATAAGGGCTGATTTTAATTTTTTTTTTTTTTTTCATTTAAACGGAAAAGAAGTTTCACAGTTGTCACAACATCCCATGTTGACATTTTCTAAATGACAGGTTCCAAATTTTGGCTTGAGATTACTTTTTGCTTAGAGATGTAAATCAATAATGGTATTTTTGGAATAGTATTTTCAGAAAGGTCAGCATCAAAATGAAATTTCACAGTTGACGTAACGCCAAAAACTTTCTCAATTATTAGCTTACAAACACTTCCAAGATTTTGGCATTTCAACCCAACTTGAGCCAGGAAAAAAAAAAAAACCAAAACAAAACAAACCACTCTGGGTACATATACGGTGATACGTAAGTGTGGGCAACAAAGGAAAGAGAGGCACTAGACCCCC
Organism: Aviceda cuculoides; assembly: GCA_035590195.1. Classification (NCBI taxonomy): domain Eukaryota; kingdom Metazoa; phylum Chordata; class Aves; order Accipitriformes; family Accipitridae; genus Aviceda; species Aviceda cuculoides. Next base: position 10,429,669 of record JAVJGG010000007.1, read on the forward strand.
TTGACTGTCCACAGATATTCAGCTGTAATAGAAATGTTGGAGAGACCACTGGGGCACACCTATCTTGGTGCCTGAGAGTATGTGGGTATGAGAGTGTGACTACAGGTAAATTAAATTGGTTTTAAAACGATTATCGCCTTCTCCTCCTATGAAGTCTCGCAGCGAGCTCTGATTCCTGTTTTTAAAATGCTGCATGACTTTTTCCTGCATTAAGTAATGGCACATGCAAGGGGAACACATGTCTGTTGAGCCACTCCAACTAGGTCTAAAACAACATCTGTCATCTCTCTGGGGTCATTCCAGGAAGAATTCCCAAACAGTTGCATGAAAGAGGCTTCACGAAGCTCGGTTCCCTCTGCCTCTTGCAACACTGTTCCAATAGGCAATGTGCTATCAAATCCTCCCACGTTTCCTTATGGCACAATCCAGGGCATGCGACACATAACGGGCATTTTTTGACTCTATTTTCCTTTTTGGTTTTGTTATTACGTAATCTGAAGATCTATGAACAGGTTTTTATTTACCTAGATTTTCAGAGATGCAGTTACAGGGAAGATTATTCCAGAAGAATTTGTAGATGGATCTGAAAGGGTTGGGAGTGGTGAGAAAGAGGTAGAAGGGAGTGGCGCATAGTGCTTCTTCCCTTAATAAAAACTGTAGATCTCCTAGTAAGTATAACCTCTGTTTTTCCACAGACTTTTTGTGTGATTTTTACTGCTAGTCCATTTAGGATGAATTCCACAGTAAGTTTTACATACGTAAACTGATTTGTAGCTGACATTTAGGCACCCAGAACCAAAATTACAATCCTCAGAATGCCCAGACTCAGCTATTTATAACTCTATAGACTCCTACATGTCTGATTTTGCACCTGTGCAAATGCTCCTCGGTCTTCAAAAACAAAGGCATTTCTCCACCTGTTTTTTGTGTCCAGAATACACATTAAGGACAACTCTGGGCCAGGCTTCCAGACAAACACAGGCACCTCCGACATCTTTTTTTTTGGAAAAAACATGAGAGGAATCTAGTGAATAAGGTCATGGTGCTCCCCTTTTATATGGCTGCTTTTGAATCTAGCATTCACAAGGAAAAGCATGCTGTAGGTTCAGTTGTCTGTATATTTTATTCAATGCGTGCTTAATCTAAAGAACATATCTTAATTTTCCTTGGGAAAGGAACTGATCCCATATCTCTTCTGTCCTATGTAGTGTTCTGTGCAAGTTATGCTGTTCTTCTTCTGGCTCAGGAAATCTTTAATGATCTATTTGAACAGCACAGATTCACAGGGTGAAGTAGGGGTTTTTTACAGCCCAAGCTAATCTGTAGTAATAAAACTAGGGTACTCTTCTGGCATGCTGTTAGCTGTGCACAAGACACAAGTTTTGGAAACTTGCACTGGGAAAGGACAGAAACCTTGGACTCCCCAGACCATGCGAGTATTTCATGATGAAGCTACGGAAGAAAAAAATGAAGGACCTTTCTATCTCCCTTACCTTGTTTAATGTAAAACAAAACGGTGCTTTATACAGAATGTACCAGTTCAGATGGCAGAAGATCACACCAATCCTACTCTAAAAGTCCATCCAAGTCACACTGTACATCAGTCTCCCTGTGTCTCAACTCCTCCTTTATAAAGGCGTTCTTAACACTTCCCTGCCTCTCATTTCTTGTGCATATAAAGGCACAGAAGTCTGGAAGGAACTCTCACAGTAACTTCACGGAGTCATATAAGCCCCACCGATTATTGTGGGGCTGGTCCTGTGGTAGCTGCTGGGGTTAGCTCAGTTCACGTGGAGTCCCCTAACCAAACAGTGACCTGGGGGAACTTACACACAAGACCTTACACATGCTCTACCTTTTCTGGAGAAAGAGCAATCCCCTGATGTGTACCTCTAACTGATTTTTCTCTGACAAGACACAAATGAAATTAATGTACTCAAGTAGTTTCCTGCCTGTCGCGGTTTAACCCCAGCGGGCAACTAAGCACCACGCAGCCGCTCACTCACTCGCTCCCCCCTCGGTGGGAAGCAGAAGAGCAAAAGTGAGAAAACTCATGGGTTGACACAGAGACTGACTGATAGGTAAAGCAAAAACCGTGCATGCAAGCAAAGCAAAGCAAGGAATTCATTTACCACTTCCCATCGGCAGCTCTCACGGTCAGCCATCCCCAGGACAGCAGGGCTCCATCACACGTAACCGTCGCTTGGGAAGACAAACGCCATCGCTCCAAACGTCCCCCTGCCTCCTTCTTCTTCCCCCAGTTTATATACTGGGCATGACGTCACATGGTCTGGAATATCCCTTTGGCCAGTTGGGGTCAGCTGTCCCAGCTGTGTCCCCTCCCAACTTCTTGTGCACCCCAGCCTGCTCGCTGGCAGGGCAGCGTGAGAAGCTGAAAAGTCCTTGACTTAGGATAAGCGCGGCTCAGAAACAACTAAAACATCCGTGTTACCAACATTATTCTCACCCTAAATCCAAAACACAGCACAATACCAGCTATTAGGAAGAAAATTAACTCTATCCCAGCCAAAACCAGCACACCACCCTACTATATTGAACTGTTCTACATAATTACTCTGAATAACCTTTATTTTAAATGCATCAGGTAATTTATGAAAAGTCCTCCTGTATATCCTTAAAGGTATTCAGGTGCTGCTGAGAGGGGCTTCACTTCTTAAATGATGGGAATATAAATCATTTTTTTTCTGTCTTCTCAGAGGATCCTTCTCATTCCATTAAAACAGACGTAAATCTACAATGCTGACTCATCTCTATAGCTTCTCTTAATTCAAATTTTATATGCATGCATGAATGGTCATATATTATAATAAAGTCTTTTGCAGCAAATACCATCCATGTCAGAATCTTATTAAAAATAAAAAAAAAATAATTAGAACTGGGCTTATATCTGTGATTGGGAGAAAAACATTAATTTGTCAGGTTAATAACCATTTACTCAGGAGGCTTAAACTAGTTTCATAACCACTGTTCTGTGTTTTATGGCATCATACATACATCTAGACATTGTTGGATAGAGTACTGTAGAATGTTCACTTAACAAATGAGTTAACCTCTGCTAGGACCTAGAAATACTGATCAACATAATTACATATACAATGGTTTGTCCCTTAGTGACTTGTGGTCTTATATCAAACCTCACCTTCTAACTCAACAGCTTTCATTTATCAGAGAAAACAGTCCATAGTAAGCTAGTTGACAGAACAGATAATGCTTTGCCACTAACAGAACACCATCTTTTGCAGAAAAAAAAAAAGTGCTAATTTTCCCATCAGAAACACAACGATAGAGTCTCACTCTGAAATACCACTGTCTGTCATCCTAAAAGGCAAAAACAAAATCACCATAGCAAATTATTAAATAAAGCGCAAAGAGAGAAACTTTTATTTAGGCAAACACTAGCTATTTTCTACAATGCCAGACGTTTTTCTTACCCTTTGTTCAATGGCTTTAATGGACATTATTAGCTGAATTGGACTTCCACACTATTCTGGATTTGTGGTTTCATTGAAAGAGTGAAGTCTTGGGAGGCTGACTGCATTTACTGAATAGAAAGGCAAGTTGTGATCTTAACTGAATCGATGTTAAATCAGCACATGATATCCTGATCCTCAAAATAAAGACAAAATTGATACAATACTGGTGAAGGCAGGTTTTCATGAAAACCTTTTTATAATAAATTCTTTGTCACAGTCGAGCTTTATGCAATTGGTAGATCTGATCTTCTATAAATTAAGCCTTTAGTACTTGTTCTGAAATATGCCTGAACCAGGTTTTAAAATTCTTTCTTCCCCTCAGTTCCCCCTGATACTTATGATACGCTTCCATCTTCCATTCTCCCAGCTAATGAATAACTCTAGCTTCCAAAGGATTTATCATTTCTTTGAGCCTATCATTCAAGACTACTCAAGTTCAGACTTCTGCAACTAATCTTAACAAGCTTCCACTTTGCTTTTAAACCATAGAAAAAAGTGACTATTATTTTTGTGGAGTCGCATATTTGATCAGACAGCCAAAACCAACCAGGTCACTCAAGTAACCTGAGTTACTGCCACACTTATTTCACTTACTTTCCATTCTGAAGGTGTGCTTTGGGAGTAGGGTTAATGCTCTAAGCTTTGCTATATTAATTTCAAGATATAGTCATCGAAATTTTAATTTGTCTCATTTCTACTGCTATTTCTGAATTCTGTTTTCAGAAAGATGTCTATGAAAATTATGAATCTGTAAATGCAAATTGACTTCAACATGTGATACCATCTAATTTACCAGTGTGTGTGAAGTTTTATTTTAAAATAGCATTTATATATTCCTTAACTCTACTATATTATAAATCATTACATAAACTATGTACATGAAAAACATATTTGTAGAAACATGAAAAATAAACAATAGGTGACATATTTAAGGACTGACTATAAACATTGTGTTTCCTCCCAGCATATTTCCCACTTACAGAAGGAACACCAGTAGAGTACAGACATGACAGTTAATATCTATGTATGTCTTAAATAGACATAAGCACCTGGAAGGTTGTGGATTGTGTCTACTGGACTAATGGGTTCCTACCAGCTCCTGCTTCTAGCCAAATTTTCAGTCCTCTTCACAATACTCAGCTGGCTCACATCAACAAAACATTAGAAAATGATAAGAAGGTTACCCAGGTTGGCTCTTGAAAAGAGGGGAGAAAAAAGAAAGAAAGAAAAAAAAAAAAAGATTCTGCACAGAAAATTTACTTCTTTCACCTCCCTCTACTGAACATGGTCCTACTGAATTGCTTCATAGCACATGCATTTCCTCAGGCCCAGGATCAGCCTAGCAATAACAGGGACAGTTGCTGAAATTCTGCTTTAAATGTAAGAGTAAAAATGGAAACACTAGCAAATGGTATTGAAAAACGTGTATTCTTTGCTTTTAAAAAGGATTAATAGCATGTTATAAATACATAATCATTATTTTCAAAGGATCAGAAGTATTATGCTAGTATCCAGCCAAAATACATGGTAAATTATTTCCAAGGAACATATATAATAATTCCATTCCTTTTGCATGTGTAATCTGATCACAGATAAGGACACCAATATTCATAGACGAAGAGATGGAGAAAGCTAGATATAAAATACACATATACACATACTACTATATTGGGTGGAATAAGAGGAAAAACCATCAAAGTTTTATTTGCTTTCCTCTATTCTGGATGAGTACATTAAAAACATTACCGATTTTTACAAGAAATTAAAAATAATTTTGAAAATCCCAAGCTATTTCTTCAAGTGTCTCAAGATCAAAGAATTATTCATTGTTTGGAAATTTCTAAATTAGCTAGATAGTGGGCTTATGAAATTTTACACTGACAAATATTTAAAAGAATAGATGCATTTGCAGTGATTCAATGCAAATATAGGTCGAGTTGTTCACTGAAAATAACACAATGGCAAAAAATAAGAAGAAATTTTCAGAAACTGGAAAACATGCAAATCTGAAACAAAAGTAGATACGGAAACTAATTTTCCTTCTTGCATGACACATTGTGAAATCTCCCAAGAAATTATAAACAGACTATCACTCAGCAAATTAGTGATAACAAATCTGACCTGACTGAAAACCCAGGGACAGGTTGCCATGGCCAACTCTACAGGGATGCAAAAAAGAGGCAGAAGCAAGGGAGGCATAAAGGAGGAGTTTATCCTATCCTAGAAAAATCACTTATAACAGGAGGGGTAGCACCCTGCAGTAAGCAATCTGCACTATATTGAAGACACACCTGTGGTTTATCATCCCTATTTCAAAGGTCTTTTTTGATCTCAAGCTGATGTATGTATCTCAAGGAAGCATATATTTCGCTGTTGCCTTTTCAACAGGAGGGATTGATGCAGCTGCCACGACACCTTCCGAGGAGCAGACGCCGTTCAGCAGCAGCTCCAACAAAAAGAGATTCTCGGAGTTTTGGAAGTGTTCGGGGCATGACTGGCTTGGAAGGGTTGCCTTTCCCTGTGGCTTGATTTCCATGTAGGAAAACCAGAGAAGATAATTCATTTAAGAATAGCTATTGCTTGGAGAGTCTCCCTTGGAGGCATACTCAGCAAAGCAGAAGCTGTGAGTATAAATTAGCTCCTGGGTCTCTGTGAGCACTCAGCCTCCAGTGTTTACAATCCATTTGTCCCTTCCAGAAACGAGGACAATTTTAGGAAGTCTGCGTGACAAAAGCCTGCAAGGGAGCTCCTGTCTTCTTTCATTTCTCAATTCCTTCTTCCAGCCCTGCTAGTTTTTTCCCTTCTAATGTAACTGGGGAAAAAAGAGGGCAATATGTCCCCTGCACAGCGTTTCAGCTTCTGTGTTATACTATTCAATAATCTTTGCATTTCTGAACAGAGAAAAATCAGCAGCAGACCCGGCAAGCTTCAGATCGTTTTCTTTCCATCGGCATCGGCAAACACTTTCCTCGTCAGGTTAGGAAAACAGCTTGTGCTCCAGCAGCTTTCTCACCCAGGCTGCTGTGCTGGTGCCAGAACTGATGACATTGGAGCTGAACACAGCCCCAAAGACACCAAAGTGTCAGCTCTCAGCCAGTTCTGGGCTCTGCTCTCACGTAGAGCCACCTCATATGAGCTCCTGGAGCCCGCGTGGGTCAGCAAAGAATTGATTTGGAAAGAGACTCAAGGCATGCACAAGGCAGAAGACGTTATGGAGCAATTTCCTTGCTTTATTTAACTGCAGAGAGGCATTCAAGAACTGGCACGGTACTGTCATTTTCAGAGAAGTCTCTTCAGCATTTATTGCCCTTTGATCCAATTCTTTTTATTTCCATTCCCTTGAAGCTCGACTTGAAACAAATAGCTTTTTTTTTTTTTTTTTTCCCCCAGAGAAGTTAGTTCTCAGCCACTGAGAGTGGCAGCCAGTCTCCAAACCTGCCTTCTGTTGTCTGAGAAAAGGCCAGTCTGATACGTAACCTACCTGCTCGGGTCTCCGGCTGCGAAGAGGATCTCGTTGGAGTAAAGAGCCTCCGTACCTCTTTACATTGTACTGAACTTTAGGCTGGGCAGGAAGAACTGACCCAAGTGTAACTCAAGAGTAGCCCTAGAGTTGCTCTTAATCTCAGGTAGCTACAGAAAATGCCTGCACGGTGGTCTGGATTTTCATAAACAAAAAAATAAAGGAAGCACAAAATGCTTTACACACAGAAATTAACTAATGGTCTCAGGACTTACCAGGTAATTAATACCGGCACGGATTTCTATGTAGTGACAACACCAGGCTATAGATTTCTATTTAACATTGCTTAGTTTTGAAGTAAATGTTTGCACTCTTTTCTCCTAAAATCTGATTTCACAAGCTGAAACTGGCTCACTTGTTTCCCACTTCGTACGTTAAGTCAGGCAGCCCGCGTTGTCAGTAGGAAACGCTCCGAGGACTCAAGTTTTGCTCTCCTGTATACAAAGAAACTACAACCGTCTTTTCATTATGCCTTTCACAATACCTTAACCACACCACTGAAGATTAATGGGGTTGCACAGGTGTCACTGATGGCATAATCTGAAGACAACCACACAGAGATGTGTTGGAGGCATAATAAAGCCTGCAGAGACTCTATTACCAGCAATGAGACATGAAATGGAAAGAACCCAGGTTGACTGTCAAGAGCCTGGGGTGTATGTGCAGAGCAGGCTGCCAAAAAAAAAAAAAAAAGGAGAAAAAAAGGAAGGAAAACAAAGAAAGAAAACCATATTTGTACTTGTAAGCTAAGCGAGTTTGAAGTGGAAATCAGGGAGCTGTATCAAACAAGGAACCCTCCCGAGTCCCCTTCCCCTCTGCCTCCTGCGGGAGAGTGCTGCACTTCTGCCTTTCCCAAGACTGTAAATTTCTAACCGAGACTACATAGCTCGTTTGAAACAGAGTCTACATTTGGGAAGACGTTCTGCGTATTCAATACGGTGTAATGTTCAATCCTTGTGACTGGAGGATTCCACTTCGTAAGCCTGAATAGCAAGCTTGGACGTTTTGTGTATATATAGTTTACAAGCTGCCATATTTTTCCTCATGCTATACTTAAATAAAAATACTGTAGAATATTTTTGAGTGATGAACATTTTGCAACTAATGGGTCTGGCTCATGTGTCCTTGACAAAGCCAAATTTTGAATCACTGAATATTAACTGATTTTCCATAAAACTTCATTTGTTTACTGTTGAATTCTGCATAGCAGGAGCAGTTTTAAACCTCTTGTAACCACTTCTCTACTTCCTTGCCCTTCATTTTCTCCAGAAATTAAATACAACAGTGCATCTTTAATGTTTATTATGAAGAAATTTAACTTATTCAGATATAAAAATATTTTGAGCCTTGCTGTTGTATGTATAATGGTATAATAGATAATCCAAATTCAGGCAGTAAGTGTCATGCCATAAAACATAAACATATATATTTTATTGTGAGAAATGTGTACTCTTCAGATATAAGTTTGATTTAATATCTGTTTTGGCACTGTATGTTACCGAGTTGGATTTTCATACAGTTACCAGTAGCTGTGATAAGTGAATCCTTAAACTACTGACACTTTCTCCGTGTAACAGCACGTGCAAGAACACATTGGCTCTTGTTTATTAATTTAGGTAGATACAGACAGATCCAGCAAGTATAGTAACACTACGTGCAGCAGCAGCGTGGCTCCGAAAGGGATCCTCATGTACCTGGACAGGGGTATCAATTTAAGATGACCGCAACACGACTGCTATTTTACAATAACGCTGGAACCTCCTCTTACGTCACTGTGATGCCACAGTGAATTTGTTCTTGTTATTCATGTGAAAACAAGTGCAATACAGGCAATAATGAACATCCGCTTGCATAAAAATGGGCTGTAATTTTACCCAGACGGCCTGCTGACGCAGTAGCCCTAACTGACCTTCGCTTGTACGCGTACACTCTGACACCGGTTCTTGAGGACGTGTTCTCATTCCACCTCCCTAAACCAGACGGCCTGAGGAAATACCATTCCTTTTCCAAGGAGGAAGTCAAAACAAAGCAAGGGGATTCACTCCACCCAGGCATGCAGATATCACGGCTCTGTATAACAGCTCGCTTTCAAGCACCCTTCCGCTAAACAGAACCTGAAGAACTGAATTGGCGCGGTGGTTCCCTGTGCAGTGCCACGGAAAAACCATCAACGCTCTCGGACGGTCTGTGTCACTAGGCCCTGTGGTGAGTAACACAGAGCTGAAGCCTCTAACTGGGAACCTGGGCTGTACCTGAGCACGAGACGCATACTGACGGACCCGGCGTGCTGAGCACCAAAATATTTCTTGTGAAACCTTTATCCCAGAGTCTCCATAGCGGCAAAGACATTTTGAGAGGTCTGGAATTAAACAGTACTGACTATTTTGACAGATCTCACTACAACATTTTTCAATTACCTGTCCCTTGTGGATCTCGCCTGCATTCTTGCATCTTTGTGTCTCGTAGCGTCTCCTCCTCAGGTTCCCCATCTGTAAAATGAAAGGCATTGTCAATCGACGGCGCTGTCGCTGCCTTAAAAAGCGCTGTACGTTAGCTACGTGTGCGTGCCAAGCAAGAATGGGTTGGATCTAAGCCTTGCTTCCCTGTGGTGGACCTAGACAAAACTCATCGGCGTGCTGAATGGAAGCGAAAATCTGCTTTACCCAAGGAGCTAAAATCGGGCACCCTGCAGGCTAGAAATTTCAGATGGACTTTAACCGAATCTAAAGGAATGTTTAGCAATTGTTTGAGTGCAGTCCAGAAGGTCTGGATCTGGAACATCATTCCAAACACGCTTGTGGGGTTAAGCACAGGCGTCCACTACTGTCTGGAGTTCTTAACGGTTTGCATGTTGCCGACCCAATAATTCCTCAGAGCAGGCTGACACCCTAGTCCACCCCACGGGGAACGCGCCCCTTCCGCCAGGGTTGCGCAAAGCCCCCTTCTTCGCTTTTCCCTTCCAGCCTCGGCCAGTGAGCGGCCAAGAGCACTATAAGCATCCTGGACACAGTTGCCCCTTTTTTCTGTTTATTTTTTTTAAAACACTGCCCCTTCGCTAGTTTTAAAAGCATACCCCGTATTTGCCAGGAGAACAAGGACCCGACATCAAACAAATTCGTCTGCAGCTACAGAGTTAGTACATTAAAATATCAACGGAGCATCGCGCTAGCCGTACTCGAATTTCAAAAACAGAATTGCAGAATGATCTGATATCTGACTGCCAGAAGAGTTAACAGATACATCTCTGGTAAAAATTGTATCTCTGTTACTTATTAAAATTTTCACCAACTCAAGATGTATCTTCAATACATTCACACTTACTCTAATTTACCTGACTTAACTTTAATACAGCAGATGAGTAGTAAGGATTTAAACTATATCGTTTTCGACCTGGAAAAATAAGTAACTTAGTTATCTGACTAGCTTTCACTTTGAACTATATAACAGTATTGCGATATTTAATTTATCACTATAGCAATTAGTACTTTGTACTGCAGATAAAGTAAGAGTGTGGACAACCCATTTAAATTTCTTTATATTTTCTTTTCGTTCTTTCAGCAGATTAACAGAACCGTATAAATTGACACAGTTCATACTTCTTTGACTGATCTTCTAAGACTGGGAGAAGGGAGGTTCCTATTTATAATGTAAATGTGGGGAAAAACCACACCTTTTGGAAATTAGGATCTCTTGAAAGATCCTGACCTGACTTGCACAGTTGCTGAAATTAGGCCTTTATAGACTAATAATATTGTGATCATAAGATGAACTTTTGAGAAGATGCCAAAATTCAAGCATGTATGTCAAAAAGAACTAATTATGGATTTATTTCAGAATACAATTCATTAGCTTGTTGTATTAAAATGCAAACTGTTAATATACCTACAGGACAGGGAGAAAATGGATGACACCTACGCTAAACATTGAAAAACCTCACTGAAATAAGAACAGCTTAACATTGGAGCAGCACATTTCTAATTTAATATTACTTTCTTAATATCCTTGACTAAATATTACAGACTGTAATTTAGACATCCTCAAATGTTTGCTTGTAACATGAACAGCAGACTATATACACTGAAGAAACTGAATTAGTTCAAGTATTTTTTATTAAAACCACAATTGTTAATCTAGTGTTTCCCATGGCTGCAAAGCAGACATTTTAAATAAGGTAATTTAAGTAAGCATGAGAAGAAACATTCTGGCAATGGGAACTTTGTAAATACTGCTGGTAGGTACCACTATGCAAGCATTTCCAAGTTAATCAACAATCAATGCATTGCCAAACGCCGTATCATAGGAAGCGAAGGAGCCCCATGGTCCATCTTGTCTCTATGATGAACGTATGGATGTATGTATAGAAACAGAGAAGTAAGAGCCAACAACCCCAGAGTAGCAGTTATTCAACATTAAAGCACAATTCTACTCCAAATGGAATGCCTTTTTATTTAACTGAGCTACTACCTGTGTAAATTCATAGACATGGTTGATTTCCCTGGTAACTAAAATAAATGGTTATGCATTTTAAGTTCTGCTAGCGCTGCAAAGCTAATAGAGTCCTAGAAAAGTGAGCTGGTTTCGATTTTGGCTTACCAGCACTGGCATAAACTGAGCTCTCACTGCGAAATCTTCATGACCGATGAGGCATAAACCAGAAAAGGCATAGCTTTGGCTTTCAGACTACAGACAAAGCTTCCAAAGGTTTGCTAACATCTTTTCTTCTCTTTTGTTTCTGAAAATAAAACAGATTTAATACAAAGTCACTGTGCGCAACATATATGCACGCACATACTATTTTTATACCATATAAAGGCAGAATCACAGTTTGAGATGAAGCACTGAAACATAAAAATAGTAAGCAATTCCAGAATTAAGACTACTCTCACTGCTGCTATAGTCCCTTCTCATAATCTATGTATTTTAGCAAGTGCTCTCCACCCCCTGATTACCGATGGCATTTCTGATATGACACTAACTACCAAAGCCTGGTTTCAGAATTCTGCTCTCTCTCTGCTCTCTCTGAGAGCATTTTAGGATTTAGCTGACCTAAAAATGGCTAGGATCCATACCTTCTGCTTGCTACTCAAAACATAGAAAAAGGTTCCACTAAAAATAGAACTCATGGAGAAACTAGGATTAAAGAGATACAAGGCAAAATAGGGAAATTCTGCCTCCACTGAACTCAGAAGCATAATTCCAAACAACATTATGAAGCCAGGATTTCATCCCTTTTCTTAATGCCACTGTAGCAATTTCTTAGCTGGCTTATGAGTAGGGAAACCCAACATTTCCTTCACATTTTACAGCTAAGACTGCTAGCACTTGGCATTCTTTGGACATTAGATATTACCTTACATTATTCCAGTCGGAAGAGTTGAACAAAACATAACAGCACTCCTTTATTTGTTCATTTCTCTTAGTTGCGTTGGCTCGCTAATACTGCACCGGATTTATGTAACAGAATGAGGAGATATTTTCAGTCTGGAAGAAAATTTTCAAGTTGGTGACAAGCCGAAGAACTCTGAGAAAATTGACCTCAAATATTATATATTACACATTAAATTGGCTGCAACAACATCAGCTGTTAGGAAACCTGTCTATACTTTAAGAAAACACATATTAGCAATCATTGCTCATGTACGGCACATGTGAAGCAATCCAGTGTTCATAAGAATCACCTGTTGAACAAAAGTGGCAGGCAACAGAAGCCCTACCTCTCATGCTGCACTGTATCAGCAGAGGATAATTCAACAGCCAGATCGCAACTTCCTCTATGAGACTAAAAAAAATAAAATAGCTCTAGCGGTCTGAGTTTTCCAAGTCAGTAAACAAGAATATTTCAGACTGTATGAGAAGCACTAAGGCTAAATTATTGAGCAACGCATGCATAATCTGCTCTATCTTCTCCATCACGACAACAGCAGGACCCTTTCTCCTACCAAGCCCTCCTCTTTGCCTGATGGCTTATCCGCGGATGGGAAGGTTGGAGACAACGTCCCCAGCCATGCCTGGGCCTAGCTCCAGCTGCCACTACAGCTAGTAGCTTCTACTACCCTTTGATTCAAGACAAAGCATCAGAAGAGAAGGCTTTGACTTTGGTACACTTACGGTAGAAAGTAGACGTGAGTAGCACGCGTTGGCATGTTCATGGTAGGAGGATCCTGCTGGCTGACGTAAGAGCTCCTAGGACGCTGCAGGATTTCTGCTCTTGGATTTAGCGTGTCAAGTCAGGCTGTACTTGCATCTACTTTTTTCTGGGTAGGCATATCCAGCATCACAGCAACTCTTCTAACTTCTTGTCCTGTACCAAGTAGCAGAGGAAGTGTCCTCATCACTGTTGGCATAACTTTCACCTGCATGAAGCCTACACACCTGTGCCAGGTAGTGTTGAAATTACTTTCCCCCCACCCCCAAAAAACATCCCCCCAGGAATATTTCCTAATGCAAATACACTAGCCATGCTGTAATAATTAGGTGTGGTACGCAGCTAGTGGTTAAAACATGTAAAACTGAGTGATGCAAAACTGACTGCAATGACATGGTTCAAGGGAAATCTAACAGATACTTTCTGCAGTTTGAGGTGAAGATTGTAAACATTTTAATATAAAGTTGTTTAAAATACGTGTTCTATGCTCCTTAATTCAAGTTACAGTGGTGGTTTGATAAATCTCCTATTTCTGGCCGGCACATAGCAAAAGATCTCCTATACCTCTGTGTGTGTTCAGTCCTGTATATTTAACAGGATTTTATTCCATGTATCCTGCAACGCTTTTGTGTTGGAAAACCCAGAATTACCAAATTAGTATCTTCAAAATTTTTTTTGTACCCTGCAGCCAGACCATACCATGTGACATATTTGAAGTCCTAAAATCTGCAGCTTTAAAATTTCTCTGAATGGAATAATCAGATACCATCTTGTATACCTGCCACAATGTTTTGCTCATGAATTACTGTGAGATTCAAACAGGAATTTGACAGAGAAAAAAAGGTAGTAATTCTCAAGAGTAATTTAGGCATGTTAAAAATATAAATTGTTGCCTTACTTTTTTTCTTTTTCTGATTTGTGACATAAGGATGAATTACATCTGCACTATTTTCTACTTTTGTTATGATTTTTGTCATTCAAATGAAGACAGAGCAAGAAAGAATGAAAATCAATTCTTGTTGTTCAATGTAAACTATTTGCATTATATTCTTGAAAAGGAAATTAACAGAAAAATATACTTTAAAAGTGCAATTCTAATTATGAGAATTGGAACCTTAATGGAAAAAAATCACATAAAATTAACTAATGTATATGTATTTCTGGTACAATCATTTCATTCTCCATGCCGCAACGTCTGAGAGCAACTAAAATATGATGACCTTGAAGTTCTCAAAATAACAACTAGGATTTCTAAGTTTCTTCTCCGTTGTTAAAGTCAGTGTCATTACAATTAATTTACCTGGTGCCATTTTCCAGTCTAGTTATAATTCTTGTCTGTTCTAGTTATAATTCTTGTCACAGAAATGAAGAATTTGAAACCTTTTGTAGATCATTTTTAACATTCTGCATTTGGTTTCGTTGGTAATTCCACTTCCACATTCATCTACAGGCACAGTCTCATGAATACATATGTAAAGGTTCAGTGAGCCAACCAAATGAAATCTGGAATATTAACAAGATGAAATTTCTCTCTTCTTGCTGAATGCCATGTTACTACATATCACTAGCAGACATACCAATTCTTATAAATCATGCTGTGACATGCGTAAGAAAGAAGATGGAAACCAGTAGAAAACGAAAAAAATCATCGGCGTGCTTTTAAAGTAACGTTAGAGTCATTCTTAGATGCCTACGAGTGTGATTAGACCGCGACAGGTACGTATATGTCACTAGCCATGTAAGAGATGATCTTGGTGCACTATACTTTAACAGTAGAATGATGTACTCCAAACAACTTTACATCCCAAAATGGCACAGGCTCTGAAGTCCATGAATTCTAGAGATAATTGTGATCTCTGCATATTGATATATATACCCCAAGTTTGGGGTTTGAGCCTCAGGAGGAGCAGAGTTACCCGGCAGCACTAAGAAAAGCCTGAAGCAGCGACTTATGGATGATCTGCCAACATCTCAGCCGCGGTGCCGGGTAGTTTTTACGGAATCAGGTCTTGTATTCTTACAGCATTTGCGAAGCCTTGCATCTGAAAATGACAGCTATCAGCATCATCATTTTCTTGTTATGTTTGACAACGTATTTGAGGTCCTCAAGGAAACTCAGTAACAATATCGATAAATTAAGGACTTGTCTACCCTATACAGTGCAGGGATCCTAGAAACTGTTTCCATTCTGCTACCTACCCAACTGGTACTACACAGAGCAGAAAGAATACATCACATTTCTCCTATCCGACTAGAAGGCATTTATTATCTTAGGTGCAAGGATGTACTGCTGTGAAAATATCATTTCCAGCTCTGGAGGGAATTCAGATGATGATGGATCAAAACTATGACTCCCATTTTATCGTATAGTATGGCTTTACTCATAATTCCGTCATAAAACCATCATTCCCTGAATTCTGCCATACAGACCAAGGTCAGCAAACTCACCATGTCAGTCACAGAGACTGTTAAGATTTCTTGAAGTAACTCTTTCCTTCAAGCATTATGAAGTTTCAAAACCACACGGCGCACGAAGGAAGCGCTCAAAAAAATGAGGATTTTGCGCGCTTCATTCGGCAGCAAAAGCCACACAGTCCCGGCAGAGACCCCCAAAGAGGGACGGGACCTCTCCCCCTCGGACCCCTCTGCAGCCTCGGCTCCTGCTCCCAGCACCCTGCACGGCACGCCTGCTGGCAGCACCCCCAACCCAGCAGGCAGGAGGGAGCACCCCGTGCACCCTCCGAACTCCGCAGAGCTTCGAGATGGCAGGTGCTAGCGGGAGAAGGCTCCGAGTCTTCAGCGTTGCCCGTAAATTCACGCTAGCGCTATATCCTTCAGCTAAACCTCTCCTTGGAAGAAGTCTCTTGCAAGACAAGAGGCGCCCTATGGCTCTTTTTTTCTTGTGATGCGTAAGGTCTAATTCTCTTGAAGTAGGGAATTAATAATAGACCGCAATGAAGTATCACAAGCAAGTTCCCACCCCTTTTCCCTCTAGCACACATTAATTAGGTACAAAACACGAAGAAAACATAAGCACTAAAACACCGGGAAATGCAAAACGTAGGCAGACCATGCTACCCTTGTGCATCTGCTCTAAATACAAATTTAACTGCCTGAGGACAAACTCTCTTAAGAGGACTTCTGCCTAACTCTCTGCACCGAGTGGACGACCCTCAGATAAATGGGCAGCCAGTCAGCGTTTAGTTTTCTTCCCTTTGTGTAATGTGCGGCCTCAGGCGTCCTTTACTAAGCACTGTTCTGCTCTGAATGCAGATTCTAAATGTCAGCGTGATTCATGTCCATTTATTCTTTTAAACAAACAAGGAATTGCATATTGACAACTGGGAAAAAACCCACATGAGTGTCCCTCGTAATTTTAGCTCGTGATTTTTAAAATGGAAATCCGCACTGAGAACTCGGTTGCTTCAAGAGATTTTCTCCTATTTCAGTTTAAGAAAGACCTATGTCTTTTGTCTGTAACACAGAGACTTTTTTAACCTTGCTCATTTTTTGCTTCATTGGTAAATCTAGTATAAGGGATCTATGCAACTGCGTAATACTTGCCAACATGCATGTGGGTCCCAAAACCCACACAATTCTGCTGTTCCAAAATTTTATACACACATTTTACAGTTTTCCCACCATTCCTTTTCACAGTGGTGCAAAATGAAATGACATAGAGCATGTAAGAACTCAAACAAAAAGGCACAATTCGTATCACAAACTAGATTTAATAGATGTTTGTGAATGTTTCAATATTTTTATTTTTCTACTTAAAATGCTGTTGGGTTTATGTCCAATTGGAGACATAGCTTCAGTGCTATCAATGAGTCAGAAAAACATTTGCAGTACCTCTGCTGCATTATGAACTTTTATTTTATATGTATGCAGATCTATCCGTCCAGTCATCTACACAACTAATGTAACTAATGTTTGTCATTTTTCATTCTACCAGAGGTTCATGACTTATTCAAAGCTATTTTACAAAAATGTTTTCTACTTCTACTAGACTGATAACTGCAGAAGGTAAAAAACCCCCGATATTCAACTTTTTTTCTAACAGAAATAACCTATATTGTCGGACTACTACTTAGAAAAAAATAGATTTACTGATACATGAGATTCATACGTTATTCTATTTTTCTTCTTATCAAGGATAGAACAGAGAATCATAGGCTGGGAAGTTTACCTTCCTCTTCCATTCCTAGATATTGTCTTTGTAGTTTAAACAACAGTGTAGCATTTAAAAATATCCAGCAGAGTAGCTGTGGTATATAGTATTGCATCTGGACGCTATCTATTTTCAAGAAGTGCCATCTACACGACTGAATTTGGATCTACTTTGGGGAGAAGCCAGGATATTTCCAACACTATCCATTTTAAACTTGGTTATTTTTCTCTTCCTTTGTTTATAAAAGCATGTAGATTTATGAGAAGAAAAAGCTGTTCTGAATGTGATGTGTTTATAATGAACAAGATGGTCTATAGTGACTTGGACTTTCAGACATTTGTTGGATTGAATTTCAGCTGTGTCTCAGCACAACAATTGACTATCACAAAAATAATTCTACCTTCATCTGAAGTCTATAAGACCAGACAATTCCAAATGTTTTTAAAGGCTAGGCTATTTTAACCACTTTGTAAAATGTCAATCTACCAGATGGAGAAAGAAAACCCTAGCAAGACAATAATGGGATTATTATGTAACTTTAAAGTATGAAGGTTTCTTCATAGAGAAAAAAATCTCTTGTGTGTATGCGTGTGTCTATTTTTCACAGAAAAAAAATTGCCCGTCTGTGTGCAGACATGTACATGTCTGTGCATAGTACAACAGTGGAAGTTTTTTAATTTGAGAAAGCTATTTCAGCAAAACTGATTTTTTTCACGTTCACATAGGTTTTGTTGAAGTTCCTAAGGAAAAAATATAAAAGAGCAAAAGAAGCGGTTCTGCTACCACATGAATTAATGGAGTCTGCTTTCTTAGGAGTTTAGTCTGGTGGTTGCTTATATCAGTGTCAAAGGAGGTCTGGCTCACATCTTCCCAACTGTTAAAGGATAAAACGGTATCTCCCTTAGAAGCACGTGGTGGTGTTTGTTTAATCCCGAAAGGCACCAGCTGCAACTTCTCTTGTAGCCAGGGCATTTCTGTGTGGGAACAACAACTCTCCTCCGCTCAACGGTCATTGCGTCCTTTATCAAACCTGCCTGAAAGCCGCTAACGGGTTCCAAAGCTATCAGCCGACGGCACAACGGGTTCACACAGACAGACAGACTCCTTCCCTCCATCCATCGCCCCTGCCCTCCCTCCCTCTCCTCCATCTCCTCTGCCGTTTCCCATGCGATTGCGTAGGTCTCATTTCCCTAGGAAACCATGCTGAAAAGTCTGTCAAAACACAAATATCAGGATTTATCCTTCCCCTGTGAAAAGCACTTAGTTGTATGACTTAACGTAACTGCTAGAAGGCAGCTGGGTGGTGTTATTTTCTGTTTCACAGAAGAAAGAATAAACACCACAAGCACCTTTTTTTTTTTTGACCCATCAACAACTCCAGAGTGAGAAAACGCACGAAAAGAAGTTCATTTAATGGTGAGAGACATCATTACGATCCAGGAAAAATAAAGCTTCAGGGTTACAATCCAAGGAGGAACATTTTCCCTTCTTCTTAACGCTATAGCTGTGCCTGTGCTGGAAACTAAACGCTGCCAGGGCAGGGGCTTGGGCAGAGACCCTGGCACACAGTCACCTCTTCCCTCCCATCGGGGCAATGTCCACAGCCTGATTGAGGCCCCTACCAATTAGCGCTTTCCAAAAAAGTTCCCGAGCACAACGTCAGGCATCAGCACCGTCCAGGGCCCGTTCCCCTTAGGCAGCCTCAACGCAGCCGTCTTGTTCGAGAGGTTGGGTTCAGCTCCATGAACCTGTGTGATACCTTGCCTTTTGGCTTTGGGTATGGCATGGTTGCAAACCACGCGACGGGGTGCAAAATAGCCTGGATTAATATTTTTTTAGAAGTACAGATGTAGACTGGCAAGTTCAGCTCCTAAGGCTGCAGAGATGGCCTAACTAACCCGCTGTTCGAAAAGCCTCTTCTACTACAGGTCAAGTAAAGCAATTTGTGCTCTTTTGACTTTGTTTTCAGGCAGCTATTTTAAGCAATAGATGCATTACTGCCATTTCAACTCTTCTTCTGATACAGAGGAAGAAAACCAACCTGTGTCAATCAGGCACATGTAACAGAACTAGTTGGTTTGAAACTCATATTTATCTGAAACACGTGAATCTTACGTAGCTTCCTAAATCTTGGTTTCGGCCAAAATTTGAAATGGTAGTTTCTCTTCATCAAGGTTCTTTGTTTATCATGAAATATGCTTAACTTCATACCCTTTTAAAGTCAGAATCAGCATATGCATAGTTTTTAAGTAGCTGCATGTAAGATCTGTAATTTCTGGAGTAGCACAGCTGTGTCAGTTCCCCCTGGACACTTACACAGTTTATTTCAACTGCGTTGGCATCTATTTTGGGTAAGTTTGCAGATTAGTTGGAGGGTCTTAATTTCAAACAGAATCTAACAATACCAGCTCGCACTCTAAAATATAGCTGGTGGGGATTACTTCACACAGACTCAAAGATTATATACTGTGTATGTTATTAATCAGTTTCTGACCATCCCAATCCCAGATAAAGCAGGTGATTATAAAAAAAAACCAACACTGGCAACACATGCAGCTCGACACGATTCTAGTACAAATTGCATCTCAACAAAGAAAACTGAGCCAAAAGTCAGATTCTGCAAAGTAGACAGAGTTTGTTTCTAGCACCTAGACAGGACTTCAGAATTTGATTCCAGTCTAGGAGATTTTACATAGACCAGATAGTGAAATAATGATCATCAGAGGGGAATGAATAGAATTATGGACTCTGAATATAATTTTTTTGTTGTTTGTGGTTGTTGTTGGGGTTTTTTGGTGGGTTTGTGTTTGCCTTTGGGGGGTTCTTTTTGTTGCAGTTTTCGTTTGGGTTTTGGTGGGGTTTTTTTTAAAATATTTGAGAGCTTACAGATGCCAACATGGGGGGAAATAAAGAGGAGTGCTATAGAAACCATGCTAGCACAGTCATTATCAATGAGACTCAGTACAAATGCAGTCCTCAGAATCAGGTAGAGATGCAAAGAGCCCTACAGAGTAAATAATACAGGAAATATAGCAACTGAAATTAGTTCTCCAGATTTCCATTTTTAGCTGCAGAATACAGCAATTTACTATCAGTGGACATCACCAATAGTATTTTGCCTATTATTTCTGAAAACAAGGGAAAGGGATGGGAAACAATCAGATACATACATCCTGATCTACTTCCTGCAGTTCAAATAGGCACAGTTAATTAGTTATGTGTGTGTCTACAATCACTCTTAAACAATTTACAGAAAGGATCTCTGTGGGACATTATACAACATTTCTCCTACCCAATATTATTAGGATTATATAGCTATTAAAATTAAATTTTACGAGAAGCTTTGTATGCATGGTCTCCAGGGAAATTTCAAGAAAATGTCTGGCCACAGTTAACTCGGATAAGCCCAATTAAGGGAAAGCTTAAAATGCACTTCTCTTGCACATCAAAAACCCAAACCAAAATTGTCCTACCCAAACTCCTGGATTTAAGTACCTTTTGTCTAAACACTGTGGTCAGTAATTAAAAAGACTAGGTTCTAAAAGGAAGCTGTAGTACTATGAGACTCAATAATGCCTTGCCTCACAGAAACTGCGATTCCTCCAAATGTTGAAAGTGAGACGGTTCAAGAGGAACATGCATGGCTTTTGGCAACGAAGAATCAATTCTGAGCAGAGACAGTATCTAAGTAAACTTAGCACATTACTTTTTTTCCGGAGTTCTTTGAACTGCACGTACTACAATCACCACAGTCATCAATATATCATTTTGCAACCTAACTTTTACATATCTGTGAGATAACATGCTGAACTATAACATAGCTTTAATGAAAATACTAATGCAGACATAGATTAATCAGATATTAGGCATGCTCTAAACAATTGAAAAGCATTAAAAACAAGCAATGGGGGGTCATATATCCCATAGACAAGTTCAAATAGCTAGCACTTTACCGCATACACTAAGTTAAAGCTGTTTTGAAATACAGAGAAGGGAAGAAGACTTTTTTTTTCCCCCCTAAATAATGCAGTATAAAAGTCATAAACAAAATAAGAAATGAGAATAAATTCATTTTTAAGGACTGCTATTTCTAATGTTTTGCCATGAGCATCCAAATCCTGAAAATAAGAAATAGTAGATGTTTGGATGCAGAATCTAAAAATAGAGTACCATTTTATTTCGACAGTAGGACTGAAGAGGTATAAATTAGTGCTGAAATAAGAGAAAAAATTTCTGTAAGTTTTTTACTTGACGTGATTAGCAGGAACATTACAGAAACTCAGATTAGGTGTCAGGAATTTAGTGGAAATGCAACTCTTTAATCTACACCCACATATGCCCTCTTGGTTTCACAAACCAATATATAAGATATGAGACTTAAATACATATTGGAATGTTTTTGTCATTTCTCAAATAGACTTGCCAAAAATTTGGATCCATATAGAACCTGATAATGCAACAATATACAATAGCAAATGTAGCAAATGACCCTTCTGGCATTAGGAAGCTCCACTGGTTTCAAATAGAATCACGCCAGCTCAATCATCCCTTTTGCAAATAGAAGTATCAAAAGATATGGGAGAATTCTTTTAACTAAGAGCTCTAAAATTAACTATCAAACAGAACTTTACCACACCCAAATCTTAGACTGATCGGGAAATTATGCTTGGATCTCTATTTACACCAGTTTTTCCTTTAACTTCTGCCTCACTTGTTCTTGTCCTGTACTCAACTACAACTTTCTTCTGCCAAATAGCATGCTGAAATCTGCAGAAAGGTCAAATTTATTTCAATGTAATTCAATAAAAAAGCTGTTACTATGCATTAAGCGACAAATATTAATCTTCTCTTAATTCTTTTAACGTACAGTTTTTTGATTAAGGATTTTTTTATTGTACTTTAACATTAAATCCTACCCATCTGCTCAAAAGAGTAGTGCCATTCTTCAGTGGCATGAATAAACTGAGAAGGTTTTGCTCTGGAGGTGTCTTTTGGGGGTTTGCTGTTGTTATCTAATGCTTTCATCACAACAACTGTATATGGCAATTTGCAACAGATAAAAGAATGGCACTGACTGAACTCTAATGGACAATGCCTGAATTTGCTGGAATGAGAGAAATAGTCTGGTCTGTTTCCCAGAAAAATTCTTCCATTAGTGATATTGTGATAATTTCCATGACTATAAGGAATTCATTTTGCTAAGGCAGTAAAAGTGCACCCCCAGAATTTTATTTATTGTCCACTCTAGTTTTGTTATTTCAGTCTAAGACATTTATGTTCAGAGTGTAATAGTGGTTTCGAATTCATGCCCAGCTTACATTATAAAAATTCATTTAACAAGAGGGCTTTCTTTTAACATCTAGTATCTTCTAAAAGGACAAATAGCTCTGGCATTTTACTTCTCTAATCACATGTTACTAAATTATATAAAGAAAACCTGAGAGATTAAAGAAAATTATTGTGCAGATATGATAGAGTGTC
This sequence comes from Aviceda cuculoides, assembly GCA_035590195.1. Taxonomy (NCBI): domain Eukaryota; kingdom Metazoa; phylum Chordata; class Aves; order Accipitriformes; family Accipitridae; genus Aviceda; species Aviceda cuculoides. Next base: position 10,452,480 of record JAVJGG010000007.1, read on the forward strand.
CTTACCACCTACTACCTTAATTGAAAAGTCAAGATAATGAAGGAGAATAATGACAGTTCTCCATAGTGTAGTTCTGTATCTAAGACCCTTACAAAAAGAAAAAAGAAATAATCTATCACTAAGAAACAAGAGCACAGAAGAAATTAATTTCAGAGTTTTGACAACAGTTGTATCATGATCAATTTTGAGGATGCCACTTTGCCAGCTCCTTAACTACTTACACCAAATACTGCTCAACTCGTGTGTATGTATGGATAAACCAAACAACAGAGCATTTCTGTTCCTAGCTCCAGGTCACACAGTACTTCAGTGGGAATTTTTTATTTTCAGACCCCCAATGGAAATTGAAAATTTCAATAGTATAAAATGAAAACATCAAAATCAATCATCAACACACTTTACTTCTAGTATCATTTTAATAGCCAGCATATATGACTAAGTAGAAACATCAGACTGGCTACAGAGAGTTTTTAAACAAAAAAGAAATTGTTTTCACAGTAGCTCAGAAATTAATTTGAAAGATACAAATATGTTTCGTACAGTAATATTGGCATGTTACCCTAGCCATTCCTTTAGAGTCAACGTATTTGTTATTAAATGTATATAATATATTCGTAACACTTACAGAAAATGTGTGTCTATGGATTACAGGACTCAACAATTTCAGCCTCAAACTCTTCCTTTGAACTACGCAAATTCTACGCATCCTCTTCCCTTACGTATTGTACTGGAGCGAAGTTGGTAACGCAGCGGTCTCATGAACCATACAGCAAACTGGTGAATGCACGCCACCTCTATACTCCTCCAACCATATTTTGTAACCTTGCTATAAACTCCTTATTACGTCTGGGCTACAATGCAATTTGAAGATGAACCAGTACACTAGAATTAGCTTTTCTCCTAAAACCTGAGCTTCCTTGCTGACACTGGGTGATTTAGCTGGCCCTTTTGGATGGAAATACTAATGCCCCAACCTCAACCCTGCCTCATGGACTAAATATCACTCTTCTCCCTCTCACCTCTAAGCTCATTGTTTACAGAAACTGCCTGAGGTCTCTTTCCCTCAACACCAGCCAAAATCCAGCTGTTAACAAAAACTCCTCTTGACAGTCTGCAATGACCTTCTCCTTTCCAGTCTCTGACCCATTACTCGATTTTCATACCCTCTGACCTGTCAGTCACCCTTAACATTTTCCTACCTTATTTATGCTTCTTTTCATTCTTTCTTTTACTAGCCTGACTTTTCTCACCTCGCCTTTAACTTGTTTTCTGTCTATGGCCTCGACTGTTCTTTTAACTCATCCTTTGCAGAACCAGTCTCATTGCCCCTCTAGCTTTCAGTAAGGCATCTCATTAGGCTCAGCCTTCGATGGAGCACTTTTTTTCCTCTTCACACCTTATGTTTGGGTACTCTCAGCTGCCAACCTAAATTGAACTGACATCTCTACACCAAGACTTCCAGATCTACTTCTGAACCACAGATGTCTCCAAATAATTTTCTTTATTTTTGGCGTCTGCACATGGATGACTTGCTATCATGGCAAAATTAGCACAGATCTTATTTCTCAATTATTTTAAAGTGTCATAGACTAAGTAATACTGCTAAGATGCCACCTTCACTAAAACCGTCAAAACTCTCACGACCTTTGTTCCTGACTTCCATACCATCAATAAACTTGTTTTGTTTTGTTTTGTTCTGTTGAAATCCCTTCAGAATTCTGTCATTTTCTTTTAGATATTAAAATCAAGAACGGTTTGGGTCGGAAGGGACCATTAAAGGTCACCTCGTCCACCCCCCCTGCAGCGAGCGGGGACATCTTCCGCTAGGTCCGGATGCTCAGAGCCCCCTCCAGCCTGGCCCTGAGAGGTTCCAGGAATGGGGCATCTACAGCCTCTCTGGGCAATGGGTGCCAGTGTTCCACCCCCCTCAGATCCTCCACCTCTTTCACGTGAGATGTACGTCTTATGAACTTATAATATAAATTGGCTCAATTTGGATAGATCTACACAGAGGCATCAACAATATATTCTTGATTCCAGAACACTGATTTAAAGTTTCAGTATATCAGCATAAGTTGCAATTCATTGTCTGTGTATTTGTGTATACACACACGTGTGAATGTGTGCCAAGTTAGCTATATCCTTCCAGGAAGATCATGTTGGCAGTTCTTCTTTTGTATTTAAAAAAAGTGAACATAAATACAAGGAATATCCTGATACTACACATCTTTACAATTTTCTAACATGCCAGCTACTTATTTAAGACTTCTGAAGATTTTTTTAATAGATAAAAGTTAAAGATTATTATAAATAAATCCATTAACAGCATCCAGAGACAAGCGAAAACTAGGAAAAGTTCTCCTACTGCACTGTTACAAAACAGATTAAAAAACTCCAAACCAACTCAAAACCAACCAACCAACCACACAAAAAAGTGAATAATTACAGGGACGGGATTTTGAAAACGAGTATCTACATCGGTGCAAGATAAATGATTTGGCTGCATAGCAGCCAGCTCAGATACTGAAAGCAAAGCAACAGCAGTAGCACGCGTGTGCTAAACTTGAGGTACTTACAGAGGTCAGGGTGGGAATTTTGTTGAGTGAATCCTATGCTGTATATTTTGTTAGGAGCCACCTGTATAAGGAATAAAGTTTTAGTTTAGTGGGTTGGGTTTTTGTGTGCCTGCAAAGCTGTAAACACCATTTAAGACCTCATTTCTGTTATGTTTACAGGAACTTACCCTCTAAGGATATGACACGTCCTTTTAGGTGCATGTTGAAAATCCCAATCTAACCTTTAGCCCAGCAAGACTGGCTGATCTCTGGAAGAACGAGGGCAGAAGGAACACATGCTCTTGAATTAATCAACATAAGCAAAATCTCAGAACAGAGCTCATGTTTTTCACACGAGTCAGCACGTCAAAGATGCGCCGCAAACTGCTGTTTCCTGCGCAAACCACGAACGGCTTCGCCTTCACGACGGCCGTACCACAACTCCAAAAATAAGTTCTCCAAACACGCAAGTAAAATACATATTACCCTACTTTGCCACATGCAAATTTTGGTGCTCGTAGTCAGCTCTTTTCAAAGCAGTCCTGTAAAAAGGGTATGTATCTGGAGCCAAATCATTCTAATTAAATTTGCTTTAGATGAGCAGATAAATAAAGGAACTACTTTTCAGCCTATGAAGATCATCTCAAATACCATTTTACACTTTTTGCAATTTGAAAACCACCATGTTGCGAACATTATTTTTTTCACCTTAAGAAACTAATTACCATTTGAATTAGTTACCGTATAAAACCTTCCCTCTACACCAACAATTCTGACCCACTCTGTATTCCAAACAAGCGTGGTGATTTATCCACTGATTAATTCAAAATATTACTTAAGGTGATGACATCTAGCTGCATGTATGTCAAATTATAAATAAAACAACTGAGTACAATTATATTTAATATAATATATAAAATTATTATTCTATTTATAATAACTTAACATATGCAATATATATCATTTAAAACATATGTAAAACAAGAAAACAGAAGAAACTATCAGAAACTTGGGAAAACTAACCAAATATAATAATTTAATATTATAAGATATTACTACTTAGGAGGATAATTGAAGTTTGGGTCAGAATTCACTGATTATTCAGAAGTATTTGGAATTTTGACAATGTAGTTTCTTTCTGATGTATACATCTAAGACACCAAAGAAAATGTGAAGCATGACTACAATTCAAACATGGCACCAAAAAAAAAAAATCTTCTGAAGTATTGTTCTGCCAATTTCTCTTTTTATTTTTGGATAAAGGATAGAACTGGGGTTTGGCTCAGCAGCATTTTTCAAAGTAATCGAAGACTGCAGAAGAGGACTAACCATGAACAAAAAGTACAAAATGCTTTTAACAACTAGAGGCATTCATTTTATTCAACAGAGAAACAAAAGAAACGTCAAAGAAAAATGAATGCCAAAGAAACATTCAGTCACATTTATGAAAAAATTTTGTAACCTCTACTTTTATTTGGATTATGAAATGGCTAATCAGAAGAGGTAACTACTTAGAAGGGGTAGCAGGCTCCTACACCTGCTTTTTTTCATGCTCACTAACCAGAAGACCAAGAAAACTGCCTCAGCTGTGGAAGGCTCATGTCCAAGTCCCTGCTTGATGGGATTCAGGGCAATCAGAAATAAAAAAAAATCTGGTCCGAGGTCAGACTTCAATGGCACTCCCACAGCACGAAAGAATATCCTACCTAGACATCTTCCCAAATGGAAACGCATGTTTAGATCTGAATGTAAATGCTGCAGCATAAAAATATTCATGAAAGCTCTTGTGTCATTTCAGCGAAATCAAATGTAAAAATCTCCACAAAAATTGGCTGTGACACAGATCCTTCTCCAGCAGCCACCCTTATCTGGCCTGTTTCTGGGGCCTGACAGAATTAGACGGCAACCTGTCAATCGTCCTTTATGTAAATATACTTCCTTTTTCGTATAACAAGGGAATTCTTGCGTGGCCCTTATGCTTTCATCAAAATGATGAAATACTTCTATGAAACAATAAAGAACATTTTCACATGCTTATGTAAGTATTCAACACAAGCAGAACTTCGTGACCGGACTTGAAGAAGTTTATACCCTCAGACTGAGGAAACACTGAAGGAAGGTAAACCTACCTACCTCCCTCCCAAGCACCAGTTGATCCAACCGGTGATTGAGGCCAGCTGGTGACCTGACGGAATACTGTCAGCACGGACATCCAGGAGGACATTTTCAGTGCCAAAAAAGCCAACCAATGGCACCTGCAATCAGCTTGTCCAAAGGTTTGCACCGGGACGTCGATTCCGTTTTAATTCAAGGAGTTTGGTTTTGATGTTCTAAATGAATCATCAAAGTTGAAATCCAGAAACCAAGCTGTCGGTTCCGAGGAAATGCGTTACCGACTCGGAGCAGAGAAAAAAAACAAACTTCACACAAAGTCCAGATTTTTCTCACACAGCTGACGCTACCTGTGATCCCAAGGAAGATCTTTTGAAACATTAAGAAACTATACGAGATGGAGGTGTCTCAAAGACACCAGCGTCCTCATTAATCCCTGCAGTAAACACCGAAGCTGAAACAACTTCTGTAATAAAACCAATGACCTCAGAGTTTCCTGTTCCTTGTACCCAGCCAGCCAAATGGGAACCTGGTGCATATTTTTGATCATTCCATGGATTTTGTGTACAAACACTGTGTTGTCCTCTATATACTACAGCCTCTGGTCTTAGAGCTGCCAGCCGCAGCTGTGACCCAACCTCCAAGGAAGGACACCCGGGGCCACCAGGGGATGGCTGTTACTTCTTGGGGGCGAGGAGGGACCGACTCCTACGAGACCGCTTTCTCACAGAAGCCCAATATAACAAAAGACAGCAGATTTAGCCGAACGGAGAAACTACGTGCCCCCAAGTGTACAACTAAAAATCACAGGCTCAGTTTTTAAAAGTTTTTTACACCCAGTAGCAGGGAAATGACACTATGATGGAAGGCGCCGAGAGAAGGCCAGCTTCAAAGATAGCAGAGAGGAGGTAAAGAGATGCTGATTTAAAAGGGAAGCTGAAACATTTAGCTTATTTAAAGCATTATTTTTATAATAGCAGAACCATATTTAGCTAATACATTCATACATGGAATTAATTAAGCTGTATTTAAAGCATTCTATTTATAATTGTTAGTTCTCCATTTCCTGCAAATCAGACTAATGAGGCATGTACTTAATTTTCAAATTATTTTTTAAGAGTTTGCATAAATTGGCATGGCTACACAAAATTTATACTCAGTTGGAAGATCTAGGCTGCTATGTGTTGAAAATAATTTAGCATGGTGATATCGTAGGTGAGGGGGACAAGCAGCTTTTACCACCACATTGCTAATAGTACCTGTGGATAAAAGTAAGTTTTATTTTCACAGTTACATGGTTACAATCTATCAAAAGTCTGCCCAGACAAAAAGTTATGTAAACTTTCAGACAGAAACCAAGAACCGTTTTTTTTCTTTTACATTACTGCTCTTCATCTCTTGAATCTGTTTTTTTTAATCACAGCATGTGTGCCATTGCTTGCTTAGAGGTACTAAACCGAACTCTAACCTGGGGTTTTAATATTACAAATAGAACAAAAAAAAATACTATCTGAAAGCAATTACTTTGGAGCATTTCTTGAAAAAAATTGATAGAGAGAAGACAGAGAAAATCTTAAAGACACTGGACCCTAGATAACCAAAGTTTGAGGCTCACATCTGCGCAGAATATGAAGTTGAATCAGTTCGGCTCCCAAACTTTTGGGGCAAGAACATGTGATGAGTGCCCGCAGTTCCGTGAATGAGCCAGCCGAGTTACAAGGAGCAGAAAGTAGGTGACAACGGGAAAAAAAAACTTTTTGCCCATTTCCTACATCCCAGGCATTGGGGAGGAAGTGGGCTGCTTCTTGTTCAAAAATATATGCTTTCTCTCTGTAAGCACAGAGAGAAGCAGGAAAGGCTCAGAAGAGGAATGTGAGCAATTATAATTTCCTGTCATTTTCAAAGCTGTAGCTAGCCCATAGCAACCGTTCACATACCTATGTGCAGAAACACGTATTTTCTGGTCTGGTTGTTAAAGTCTGTTAAAGCCTAAAAAGAAGATTAACATTATGTGAAAAGATAGATGAAGGTCAATTAAGTTAAATTCGACTAAAGTAACCTGAAGAGTCCCGTTTGCATTTAAAATGTCTGGCTGGTATTCTTAGGTGTATTTGTAAATTACCCACACAATTTTTCACTAATATAATCTTCCTTCCCAGTAACTACTTCAGGGAACTCCAATTCTATTTCAATTAAAACTCAGTAAAACCAAACAGCCCAATTTAAAGCTTGTCAATACCATTCATCCTTTCAGGTAGTGTGGTTTTAGACAACACAGATACATCAGGTGTCATTGTCAGCCAGAAACCTCAAATTAAGGTAAGCTGTTTAAAGATCACAAATGTTTATTTCATTTTAGAGGTCTATATTTATTTAATTTTAGGGGTCTATATTTACTCACAGAGCAGTGTTTCAGCAGATATAAAGTACCTGGCAAGTTCTAAATTGAGGTAAAACACCTTTAAAGGAAAGATGGATTTCTTGGAGCTTAGACTACTGTGCAAAATGACATGAGGTAGTGGAAGCTGACATAGTTAATGGAAACAAGCAGAAAAAGCAGAATTTAAAGTTGGCTCCCAAAAATGTGGCATTGCAGTGTTTTCTTATTCAGAATGAAAGTTATAGAAATGGCAATGCTCAGAATATATGAGTGTTTAGGTACTTCCAAACTGAACTGGCTGTATTCCTATATAGTACTGCTCCCAGATTACTGGCTATCACTACTGAAAATGCTTTCCAAAATAGCTCAATATAAGGGGTGCAAATCAAAACCCAAAGTCAGAGAGTACTTTCCCATTAAATTCAGGGGCTGTTAGATCAAGAGTAGAATACTGCTTCCGTGGTCTATAAGAAAAATGAAAAAAGAACCCACATGAGAGAGGAACCTAAAAGGAGAAGATCTACTAAAAGGTGAATTTGGGACCTTTATTCAGCTTCTATCATACTATAAGAACAATGGGATACCCACAGAAAAAGAGCTGGTTCACATCATTTCTTTTTCCAAATTTAAGCCGCGAAGCCCATTGTGATAACTATTTCACTGTCTAGCGGTTGGGCTAGATTCCAAGAGGGACTTGAGAATAACATTACCTATTACATTTCAGTTCTTTCTTTCAAAGTAGTAAAACACACCGGAGAATTCCTCTCCTGTAGGAAGCAGGCAGTCAGTCTGGAGGGGCTGTCTCATACGGAAACATCTCCTAAGGACAGCAGCATCAGGGCTCTGTCTGGAGCGCTTCCCTCTGAGACTCCTCTCACGCTGACCCGATAATGCTTGTGTAAATTCAGCTATCTGAATTACAGTGCAGGGTACTTCACAACTAGGAGCAAATCACAAGCAGAAGGGTGCAAAGAGAGCTTCTGAACACCTGAGTCAGCCCACTCGCCCGAGCTGCAGGTTCTGTGCCATAGCGCTTAATAAAATTAACAGTTTCACCCAAATACACTTGTACCAGAAAGCAAACACAAACACTCCACTTGGTGAGACAGAATTCTACTTTTTTTTTCTCATTCAAAATGATGGTTAATTGAAATCAGGAGTAATTTTCCCTAAAACCAACGGTACCCACATTGCCTACTAGAGAGATTCTGGAAATTCTCCTGGACATTTAATTGTGGCTACTGCTTTAAGATGATACCAGGGCACATTCATCACTGAGCTGCTGCTGGTAAGAAGCTCATCTAAAGTCATTTTGAGGCAAAAAAAGTTCCCACTCATCCAACCATACAGTCTGCTACACTTGCAGACATTTTTACAAACCCTTGTTGTTCATATTAAGAGCAAACATTTGGATTAATTTTGACTAATGCTTGTAAATAATCCTAATGCTATTTTTGGAATGTTTTTAATGTTTTCTATGTTAAACGTACTTCTGTAAGACTGTCACAGAAAATGCAAGTTCACAACTAACAAGAACCTCATGAAAGTTGGTATGCCTAGACCTTAAATGTAGGGAGTTTGTCAAATTCGTAACTATTCTATCGTTTCATTGTGTTATTAACTCCCTGGTAAATCTTTCCTACAAACTTCTTTTTTTCAGAAAAAAAAAACCAAAACAAAAACCCACGAGCTTCCTAAGAAAGAATTTTAATCTATTTGAACGCCTGATAATTTGCCGGAATTCTACTGCTAAAGTTACCAGAGTCACATTGAAACAAGTGGCTGAGTAAAAGAGAATAAAACCGTGAGTGCTTTGAGGCGCTTTCCCAGTCTTTCTATGTGTTTGTCCACAACTTGTATGAGACTTAAATTTCTGGTAAAAGAGTAACTATCTATGGCTATTGTACAAACGACCACACTCTTAACTTCTGATATTACAGGCCAGAAATCTTTCTCACATCCTTTTCTATTTTGTTGCTAAAAAAATTTCCAAGGAGTCATTACAACTTGTAAGGCTGGCAAGGTATTACAAGAGGACAGAGAAAACACGCTGTGCACAGCACAGTCTGTTTCTCACAGGCAGAAATGAGGGTCAGATGGAGTGAAAAGAATTGTAAGCTCCAAGGAAAGATTTAGGTGAAAGTAAGTAAGCCTTTTTATCATTTTCACCCTTTTCTCTACCTGCTTTGAGCCTTTGGGGGAAGTTGAGGGGGGGAGAGGGGAAGTATTTGAACATGCTTTTCTGAGTCAATTTAATCAACTGCACAGTTCCTGGGAGTTAAAGAACTTACAGGTACCAACTTCAGCTGGATTGATCACATAAGCACAAACTGAAAAAAGACCCAGTGCTAGAGCAAGCAGGTCACATCACTTCACCCTCAACGAGATGTCAAATGTCAGGCCCGTCGCTGGAGACGAGCAGAAATATGTGAACACGCAGTACCCATGCAATTCACCTTTTACGTGAATTCTCCAAGAATTAGTTCGGCCCCAGTGGTTCCAACCTCCAGCACTGCATGCAGAGGTGACCGGCACTGCCCCCAGGTTCCACAGCCACTGCTGGTTTAAGCAGAGACACTGTGCTCGTTCTGAGCCTCACCGTGCCCTTCCCCGCACTTCTCCTAACCCCTCCCCCAGCACCACCATCTATTATTCTCCCCACGAGGTGGAGATTTCTTGCAGCCTTCCCTTGCAAGGGAGGGCACCCTCCGTGTTCAGACCGTCCTCAACTGCAGCCTAATGTTCACCCACCGTAAGTGAAGGAACAGAAACTCTCTTCTCCCTCATCTTTCTTGCTTAGACCTTTCCTTAGGTCAAAGAGCAGCGGAAATTCTTCGTATAAAACGGTGTTCACACTGATGAGTGATAGTCGTTTGGGTAGCTTATTTAACCATAGATATATTTGAGTCGTTCTTCTAACACAAATAAACCACCTACAGCTAGATAAATGCCTGAAGCAATGGGGGTAATTACAAAAACACTAATCAGGGACTACAGCCCAGATCTTATCCGCTAGAGGTGTGTGGTACACCTGATGCTCCAAGGGTCGGGACCTGAGAAGCCGTCTGTCCTGAAAAACCATTCTAGGAGCCAGCAGCACGCACTGGGTCCAGCAGGAGCACACGGCAAACCACGTCACGCTACATACATTTTTGGAACAGCAGCAGTACACACATGGGAAAAATAGGGGCTTTTTAATAACTCTACTTTATAGACAAAAGAAATAATAACGCTAGTTTCTTCCAGCTGTCAACTAAGCTGAGTTCATAAACAAAAAGTTCATAATCTAAGTGTAATAGATTTTGCTTCCTCGGGCAACCCAGTGCTATGAAAGTGTTTAAAATGGACTTTTCTCTGTGTAATCAATAAAGCTTTCACAGAAAGATTGGTTCTGTTCCAAAGACTTTTTTAGCTGCTTGCACAGGACTCCCAAACACCAAATAAGTCTTTTATCAATTTCTATCTTATAACTCTCTCCCACTTCTTTACAACCCCTCCTCAAAGTACACTGAATTTAATGGCGAAAGATTTATTTAAATCACAATTGAAAAAAAAAAAAATCAACTCATCGTTTGTAACCCAAATTGACACTATATGCAACTCAAGTTTTACTGACAGAAAAAATGTATATATTTTATAGTGTATTTCATGATAGCCTCATTTTAAAATGTGTGCAGGGAGTATTCTGTAGGTAAAGACTTATAATAAAGTCTAGTGTAAGTATAACTTGAAATACATCCCTTAACAACACACATGTTTTCAAAGAGTACACAGGAAAGTATCAACTTTTCCCTCTGAGAGCAAAATGCAGGTTAGCCTCAGTTTCCAGCTTGCATTGGGTAGTTAAAGAACATTTACGCTGTACCTGACTAAAATAGAAATTCACGGTGGAAGAATGCAACCAAGTCACTTTATTCTTAATCTTGAATAATGCAAAGCAATAGTACAGCAACTGGACAGTATGTCCAGGTTCAGCACGATTTTTAGCCTAACCACCATTGAGGTGTTTGGGTTTTTTCAGCTTTACGTATATTTCCATTAAAAACTGAAGGTTTAAATGGTTAACGTAACCAAAATTGGAATATTTGCATTCTTACCAAAATAGATAGATTTACATGGATTTCTTACTCTTCTTTATCGTAAAATTTTATCTTTCACCATAATCACAAGGCAGAATTTTGATTAGACATACAAAACCTAAAATTATAAAAAGCTTAATTTGAGTTTTTGTATACAGTAAAATTGTAACTAATTCCAACGGAAATTTATTATTCCTTCACCCACAACAGTGTTTACCCACTCATTACTGACGTGTAATCCAGTGGTTGGGCATACAGTACAGATTCGCTTGTATTTTTCGTAAATTACACTGATAATTTCTTTTGCACATATGTCAGAATAATTTACCTGACTTTACATGATTTCCCCAGGTTTCTCTTGCCATAGCAGAGTGCTTGACTGTTCTCCTGGCATCTTCTTAGGAAATGGATCCCTTCATATGTAAATCCCTTGCTCACAGCATGGGAGGTAGAGGAGCCATGATTTACTGTCAGCCTTTCCTCAGATTTTCCACAGGGCAAAGTCTTAAAAGATGAGACAGAAACACATATTTTGATTAGGGTTATGGGACAAACTTGCTTTTGTCTGGTTCCGCGAATAATTCAAAAGAGGCGAACTGCACTACTTTTGCATGGTTGTTAGCACACGGAAGCATTGACTTGGAGAATTTGCCAAATGCCGTGTACCCCAACATGCAGCGCCCGTCTAAAGAACGGCACCTCGATATGCTCTGTCCTAAAATGAGCAGCTTAGTGTAGACAGAAGGGTAAGGAGTGGGGGTCTGTCCGCTCTCCTTTGGTTGTCTTCAGGGTAAAGGATTCAAAGAAAGATTGTGGAGAGAAACAAAGGTAGGCTTTTTCACCATGGAGGTCCATACCATTGCAGCGAAGGCCCCCTCAGGGATCAAAACTCCACTGTGCTACACGTTGGTGTACAACGGAACGACAGACAGCTCTCCAGCCCCTTGTGCTTGCCCGTTTTCCTAGTCCACATGCACTTTCTTCCCCACTAAAATCGAACTGAATACACTGCTATGAGGAGTTTTTGCTCTCAAGCATTCCCTTCCTCTGCTGAAATCATTATGCTAAATTTCACCTAAAGAAAATGGTCCAAAGGAGAATTTAGTAGATGTCTTCTCCCTCATTCCATAATGCTGATAACTGCCATAAAAAGCTGACTTCACTACTTTTATAATGAAAAGTAAGGGGGCTTGATAGTGCTAGGTCTAGTTAATGTGTTAATATAACATTTGGCTTTCCTCATATGCCAGACACTTTCTCTAATAGAATTACAGCAACAGAAATACTGGGCATTCATTTTTAGATGGTATTCAGTCTCATTTCAGGAACTGAAAACTTGTCTGAATGTGAAGAAAAAGTAAGTGCCTATGGGCTCCATCCTGCAAGGTGCTAAGTGCCCACAACTCTCAGAGAATTCACCTACATTCTGAGATTTTAACATGTTCTTACTCAGGCAAACTTCTCTTGACTTCTCTTGCAGAAGGAGTTTCCACAAACGAGCAATAAGAAATGATACAAGCTTGTTTGCAGATGGAAGCCGCTATGAGATAAATTAAGGAGTGAATTTCAAGAGTAATAGCTGTTCTCCACTAACCCCCAACACGGCCCTGTTTAGTCCACACAAAAGTATTCCTGATGCGGAATTAGAGTGCCCACAGGGGAGTTACTGTAGAATTGCAATTCTGGATTATTCTGAAAAACAAGCATAAGAATTTTGCACACAATGGGAACTGGGGCTGCTCAGTGCATTTTACAGCTGTATCTCAAACACCACTCACTTTACCCACAGAAGTGGGAAAAGGATGCCAAGGAGGCTATTCCGACAAGATAATCTGGCTCAAATCCCAGTTGCCTAAAACTAGGACTGTTTCAGGGAAAGAAGAATTCTTTTTTTCTATTTTTTTAAGGTATGAGAATAATTAGTTTCAACATTTACAAGTAAATATTGCAGAGATGGTAGAATTAGAATTTAGACAGATAAAAGCAAATGAAATCAAGAAACATTATCCAAGGCTGCACGTATGAGTGCATCCAGGCATTAATTATATTATATTCCGGATAATGTCTGCCTTTGAGATTAACCATATTAAAGTAAATACTAGGCAATTTTTGTTAATAACAGTCAACTGGTTATCTCATATTTCTGATTTCCTGATATTTTTAACATCTGTGAGCTTTGGTTGTTTTATTACCTTCCCCTGCCTAGCACATACTCGTGACCTCCCACTTTGAACTCGGAGGATCTCAGAAAAGTTTTTTTCTTTTTTTGCTGTTCTGCGGAGGAACTAGTAAAATTATATATAGTCTGCTCTGAGAGGCAACGGGAACTTGAAGAGCTCTACTCTTTTTTGTTTTCTGGGAAGATGTGAAAGTTGGTCAGCCTGGTCACAGGAGAAAACAGAAAACAACTATCACGTCCTTCGAACCTATATATTAAGAAGGCAAAATACTTGGTTTATTATAAAGGTGAAAAGATCACTGACTGGAAGATTTAACAGGAAATAAAACATGTGGACTTTTATTTATTTACATAGGTTAAATCCAAGAGAGTACTTGCATGTGCAGAGTACACCTCAGCAGGAGTCTGACCTGTTAGGTTAGCTAGATACTAACACAGTGTAAGTTATAGTAGTGTCTTAAGCGGGTTTCCTAAGAATGCTTCTCCTGACATAAAAAAAAAGAAACAACCATCTGGCAGGCATATAGCATTTAATATCCAAAATAAGTCTATTTAGCCTTTCCCCTCCCTCTGCAGTGTCAATCTATCACATTACTGACATCTGCAGCAGAGTGCAGGGCTACATGTCCATTTGGTAGTGAACAAGTAAAGTGATCCAGAGTAATAGTTTCAATTTATTTCAACTATTGATTTCAAAATCAATTTCAATACTCAGGAGGCGGTATCTGTAGCTAAGACATCTTAGTGGCAAATTTTTGCACTCCACCATTGTCTACTGTCCCTTCCGTTTCAAATGTCACCATTACTGTGTTTATTTTTCCTGAATTAATAGCAATAGCATTGCCTTTTACTGCAGTATGTCAGAATGAGTAAAATGCCAGCACTCATGGCCATCTGTATTCTCCATGACAATCAAGTTACTGCAGATTCATTAAGCAACAATGAAAAAAATCATCTTTGGGGTGCTGACCTGCCATAAAAAAAGACTGTAACTGATCTACACCAGGTATCTGATTGATGAACTGAGACTCACTAATTCGGTACATATACAAGTGAATGGATAAGAATTTACCCCCATTATGCCAAAGGATTTAGCATCCAGTTATTTGCATTCCAGTCCACAGCTTTCCCAGGCAGAGCTCTCTTTTCAGTCAGGAGCTCTTACTAAGCTTATTTCTGCTGAGGGTCTTTTCACCTAAACTTAACTATCTTGCAATTTGCCTACTACATGACATAACCCAGTTGTGCCTTTTTTCCTGGAGACTCTTATCTGCTCTTCAGTTATCTGCATCAATTTACAACCACCTCGTAGTTCCAAACTGCTCCTGGTACTTTGGATAAACAGCTCTCTCTGGTGGGGACCTCTAAATCACACCCGAATGAAGCCATTCAGAGTGTATTTCATTTACCATTTTTTAAAACTTTTTCTTAATCTGTAACACATTCTCTGCATACTCCCTGCCACAGAGACCCATTTTGCCTTAGTTTTCCATTGCCTAATGCATTTTATACGTACTTTTTTAAATACATTTTTTTACAGTCCAAAAAAATTGCAATGGTAGTGAATGTTGAGCCAAAGGCAAATGTTTATGAGAAATGTGGGCCAAAGAACATTCCTACAAAGACAGATACGGTTATTACATGCTAAATCATAAATTGCTTGAGAATCAGATATAAGATGCTTATTCTGAAAAAGGACAAATGCTACACTTGATTACATTAACAGTAACAGCATGTGTCAAACCAGTACAATAATCCTTCTGCTCTGTTCAGCAATGCTCAAGCTTCAACAGCAGGACTGATTGGATTCAGTTTGGGACATGACATTTTAAAAAGACAAATTGAAAACGAAGCAGACGAGAACAACAAAGATGACAAAAATGGCTTAGAAAATATGATTCAGAGGGTTTATGTTTTGCATTCTTTTCACATGGATAAAGAAAATGGAGCTTGAGAGATATGCCTAAAGGAAAGATGGAGTGAAAAAAAATGGCAGTTTCCTCCAATACTAAAATTGCTATGTTTGTCACTTTCTGTTTAATAATCTGAGTGAAGAAAAGAAAGATGAACGGGCAGAAAAGTGAAGTTGTCTTCCCATTTGTGATGACACAACATCACATAAAGATGTCATAACTATGAAATGTGAAGAGGTACATACCAAAGGCAATCTGAATGCATGAGTATTTTCATGTGTATGCTGTGGTGAGACCTGTATGTTCTATGGTTGGTAAATGAGCACCTATTCGCTATTTAATTACCTATCCTCACTATGTATCTAAACACAGTGCTGAGTAAAAGGCCTTTCATTTCCTGAAAGGGCACAATTTCTCTTCTAGTAATTGCAAGTCCTTGTATAGTGTTCAATACTATGATTAAATTTTTACAGAAAATTAATTTCCTTCAAAAAAAAAAAAAAAAAAAAGCCAGAACCCTTCCTTTTTTTTTTTTCCCTCCTTTCCCTAGAAAAATTTTGCACAATAAAATTAAAAAAAAAAAAAAAAAAAAAAAAAGAAAGAAAGAAAGGAATCCAATGCTAGTAAAATTAGACCTTGAATATTTCATCTTGCCAGCCACCCATCTGGACAGCCTTCTTAAATTCAGTTTTCATAAAGTCAGAAAAGTACTTCTGAGTACATGGACTTGAAATCTTGAATTTAATTAAACATTATATAGCCAACTAGTTCAGTGTGTCTCTGTTGCATTCAGGGTAGTCCACACTGGAGAGAGCCCTTCAGTTTTCTGTGTTAGTGCAGTGCCCTGAGCACTCCACGTTTGACTGTCTCAGCGTGTCCTGTAGTCAAGACAATGATAACAACCAAGGTCAGTCCTTGTCCTGGTTTCCACTGGGATAGAGCTAATTTTCTTTCTAGTAGCTGGTACAGTGTCACGTTTTGGGTTCAGTATGAGAAGAATGTTGATAACACCCTGATGTTTTCAATCGTTGCTAAGTAATGGTTAGTCTAAAATCAAGGATTTTTCAGCTTCTGATGCCCAGCCAGCAAGAAAGCTGGAGGGACACAAGAAGTTGGCACAGGACACGGCCAGGGCAGCTGACCCAAACTGGCCAAAGGGGTATTCTATACCACGTGACGTCATGCCCAGTATATAAACTGGGGGGAGTTGGCCTGGGCGGGGGGGCAGATCGCTGCTCGGGAACTAACTGGGCATCAGTCAGCAAGTGGTGAGCAATTGCACTGCACATCACTCGGTCTGTATATTCCAATCCTTGTATTATTATTGTCATTTTATTATCGTTATTATTCTCATTATTAGTTTCTTCCCTTCTGTTCTATTAAACTATTCTTGTCTCAACAAGCCTTACCTTTTTTTCGATTCTCTCCCCCATCCCACTGGGTGGGGGGGAAGCGAGCGAGCGGCTGCGTGGTGCTCAGTTGCCGGCTGGGGTTAAACCACGACAGTCATTCCGGTCCCGATGGAAGAGACTCTTCTCTCTCTCAGGTACCATTTGTAGATGCTATTTAGAGAGCTAGGGAGGAATTCAGGCCGTAAGGTCTCCATGGTCTGAATCGCTGCAGGAGAATTAATTGCAGCAGGGAGGAGTGATAACAGCAACAGTTAACTCAAAAGCTGTATTTCTGGAGAAGGTTTAGTGCTGAGGGCACTTTCAGAGACTTCAGCTACCAAACTTCATATGTTTCTAGTAAACATCCGTAAAATGAGATTTTTCGGAGACTAGTGATTTGATAGGCAAATTTCATAAAGACGGAAAAAACTCATCCCAGGCAAAAGATAGTTCCTGTGATCTCAAGCCTCTGCTCCAGCATACAGAGAATATGAGATCATTTGGATTAAATGGTTGTATGATTTTATTAGCATGAGTAGTAAGAATTTTTCCTTAATGCAGTTTCAGAAAATGGCTGAGCTGTTTTAGTTGAAATAGCAGGGAAAAGATACCTAAAAGAGACACTCTGTATGTGGCGGGGGGAAGGACAGAAGGTCACATGCATTTTAAAGCTACAAAAGTACCCGAAAATGAGGTCTTACAGGAAAAAGTGATGGAGGACTGTGACAATAAGAAGCACTATCAAGTCCACCTTTTGTATCTATGGAATGCCAATTACCTGAGGTAAACATAACCACTTACAATCTTTTCAAACTTAAATGCTGAAGGAAAGTAGTCTAAACTGAGCGGAAATCTAACTTCAGGTTTAAAAACATTGGCCCAAAGGTAGCAATATTCCCTACTGGCGCTGGGTTTTTTTAGAAATATATGGATGCAAGACTAATATATACATTCTGAAGTCCATTTTTTGATACTAGACTATCATGTAAATTCTGATTTTCATACTATTTATGTGTGACCTACCACAGAAAAGTTGTTTTCACATCTGTCGAAAGAAACTGTAACCTAATGCTGTACGCACACGTTGCCCTCTCCCCACCCAGGTCCCCACGCGCTGACACTTAAGCCATGCTCCCTTTTTTTCCTTCTACTGCCAGAGGGGACAAGAACATTATGGAGTGAAAATGCTCACACTAACAATAGTAACAGATGTTTATTGCTTCTGAGGAGTCTACTCCCCCAGCACTAAATTAAGTGTTTTGAAATAAGCAGATAATAAAACAGGAATACCAGGCCGTAGATCTGTCATACCTAAAGCAAAGTAACCACCTGGTAATTCACGTATGTCTATTCAGTGCTGACACTGTAAACAACTGGATCATGAATGTTTGTATTCATAATATCCAAGAGCAGACAAGTAGCTCTAATGCATCATAGAGTCTAACGAATAAATGCCTGTCTGCAGGGCCTGAAGATGAGTCTCCAAACATGAAAAGCTTAATTTTTAAGTCATTGCTCGTAAAGGGTAAAATATATATAGTAAGAAAACCTAAACCAAGAAATCAATCATTACTTGGCAAAATATAAAATCTTTCAGGTGCTGTGTAACCTTACGCTTGGATAATTTTTGCAATTACCTCACTGCTCTTTTTTGAAGACTGTTGCAAACTTTGCCATGTCTAACGGTTACAAATCTACTTCTAATTTTCAGAGTAGATTTACCCGTGGCTACCTGAAATGTATTTGTACATGTCTTCTACCTCCCTAGTATTCACGCTTCTAATGCATTTTTAATATGTATATAATACCCTCTGACAGTCTCCCTTGTGTCTAAGCCTGCCGAGCACTTTTCTTCTTCTGCTACGTATTTTCTCATTCCCTTCTAGGCCTTTGGCCTCTCTCCAGCCCCCATCTTTCTTGAATGGATGACTCAGATTGTATATGGCTTCCCAAGCGAGATCTCATCAATCTTGTGCCATAGGATGAATATTTTTCTGTTGGAAATACCTTGCTGGACACATTCTACAGTCACATCTGCCTTTTCTTCACTCTTGAGTCTTGTTGGTCTCTCACAGCCGTTCCGACATTTATAGCAGGTCCTTGTCTTTCTCTATCATTTCCTCCAGACCACCTATCCAGTTTTTAATGTAAATTCTTCTTACCTGTCACCAAGAAAATATTGCATAGTTTAATAAATCATATTATTTTAGTTTTGAAGATAATCCAGTTCTCTCTGTATGATACCCCAATTTTTTATTTGATTGACAATGTCCTTGATTTTATTCTATTTTTATTAATACAGATTAAAATATACTTGAAAATTTCTTTTAGTTATCTTCATAAAATTTAACTGTAACTTTTGTCAAATCTGATTTTACTGCTGTATTTCTTGATCTCCAAAATACGACCATTTTCTTCATCAATCCATTTATTCTACTCTTTGGAGGCTCTTTTGTTAAATCCTACATTCTTCTGGAAATTATCTTTTTCTCATTATTTTTAGAGCTCTTTCTTTGAACATTTTCCTTCCCCTTTCCCACACTTTATATAGACACATGTAATAAACTTTCCTCTTTTGACTCTAAGAAATTCCAGTCTTTCCCCATCTATACCCACCCAGTTGTCTTAACACTAAGAGCTCCTCTGAATCAAAATATGTCCTATTAAAACAGATGACTTCAATCACAGCCATGCTTTTGTGCTACCCTTAACAGCACAATAAATACATACCTACTGTGAAATACCCACAAGATAGTATTTAGCCCCAGCCCTGCAGTACTGACAACAGTATTTAAGCTAGATAGTGGTACTTCAACAGCTAAATTAAGCTTTCTCCATGGGTACATGCATTTGCACAAGCACTAGATGTTTCTTACTGAAATTACTAAAAATAATAATAATAATCAAAAATATTGCTAGTTTTAAAAAGCTAATTCCACTTAGTTCTTGCAATAACACTTGCGCTATAAGGAGAAAACAGAGATAAAATTAATGCAAGACATGAAAGTAATTTTATTTCTCCTAGTTTAGTTTATAGTTGAAAAATAACTTTATCCATGAAAAACAGTGATTTGGTTTTCACTAAAATCTGGAAAACCATTAAGAAAAGTGGAGAAAAAAATCATCAGCAACAAAGCAAAATTATACTACAATAAGATGGTTCCAACGGCCTTTCCTCTGAATACATTGATCTCTTTACATAATTATTCCATTATCAGAGAAAATAATGTTGCTAGGCTCCTTTACCACTAAATTGAACTTATGCTGATTTCTTCCTTAGGGATGTTGATAACAGAGTCTGGTCTGATTACTCATTAATACGTTACTCTTCACCGTTAAAGAAAACAGAAATATAATTTTAAAAATTCCTACAAGACAATCCAGCTAAAATATGGACTATTTTTGCACAAGTGTATAAGGAAAATTTCTGCTAGTGCTAGATACAGTATTTTCATATACACAGTGGGTGAAGAGAATCAAATGTACCTCTGAAATTCAAACAGCAATAGCTGGAAAATGTCCAAAGATTTGTTTTCCTCCTTGATATATCCATGGGTTTGAACTGTGTGTGCTAGCTCGGGAGAACATATTTTCCTCCATTATTATTTAGTTCCCTCCTCATTATTACTCAGCTTCTTATTCATTCCTGCGTATTGTCTATAAGCTGTATTACAAACTGCCTGGTATAACAGCCATCATTGCATTATTCATCTTTATTGATTGTTTCCATCTTGAGATATTACTGCAACGAAACATACCAGCTGACCGAAGAAGTAAATACGAAGGAACAAGCAACCCGCTAGAAGCTCAGGCTCTTTAAGAATGCGCATGCTTTGATGAAATCCTGTTTTCACTGACTTGCAGAAAGCTCCAGAAGTTAGGTCACTTCTGGTTTAACCATCTCTTGGGAGACGTGTGAATGACCTTGCTTAATGTCATACCACCAGCTCCCAGTTTCTAGCCTTAGCACACCACTAATCCTGTTCTAATACTCCCACCTGACTGGCTCTCAACTTCTATTCTTTGCTCCCTTTCTCTGTTCCCACCCCATATCAGTAAAATTCTCTTCACGTACGCATATATGTATGTCCTACATACATAGGAGAAGCTGTTGCATACTTCTGATGCACTTCTTGAGATAAAGAAACTAGAATTGCACACATTGTCCTAGATGTGGGTGTGAATTTTCATACTCCCTATTCCTTTCCTAATGACCCTTAATGTTTGATCCGCATTTTTACCTTTAATCGGTGAAGGTGATAAAAGGAAACAAAAATCTAAGTGCACTAAAGACATTTGCAATGGAACATTTTAGAGAAGCAATGAGCAGTAATTTCGAAATTCAATTCCTTAATCAAAAGGAGGTGTCAGCAGTCACAAACGTTTTTGAAATGGATGACAAGGTGGTATACTATCAAGAGGTATTGTCTCATATTGCAAAAATGAGCATAATTTACTTCAGAATGGCACGGCCAGCAGAATGAGGAAAGTTATTATATACTCAAGACAAAATAAGCCAAGTGTGCTTTCCTTGCTTGTTTTCAATTTGGCAGATTTTAAATTCTTTTGACAACAGAAGATAAGCTGAGGATAGAACCCAATTTGTGAAGTTGATTGTAGCGTTATTTACAAGCAAAGGAATAGGGTTAACTGGTTATCTGTATGTTATCCCATACATTTTTCAAGCTAATTGGGATAGTGACTTCTAGAAAAAATACTGAAAGAGGGCAGAGCTTGTTCGGTTTTAGCTTAAAAATCTTCTCTGTCCACAGAAAATGACCAACCCTGTTGTCATGGAGAAGAGTCCAAAAGTTTCCTTTGTGGTACCTATAATTTCCCCTACCACGTACAAAGTTAAAGCCAGCAGTATACTTACAGGAATTTAAACCTAATGTCTCTCCATAGACTAAGCAAGAAAATGGTGTGACGATCTATTGTTCAAATGAATGTGAGTAGGTAATATCTTTGTATAGGATCCAGGTAAATTTTCTGGCAGATCACAATAATTTGACTGCAAAAGACCTTTAAAATTAACCTACAGTTACTTCTGCACTAATGAAAGATCTTCCTCTCCAAGGCAGTTACTTTCATTAAATTCTTAGCTCTCATAAATACATTTTCCAATACAGAATGAGAGCTTCAGTGCCAAGTAGTCTAGCTCAATTTGACTGAAAAGAATATTTTCTAAAGGTTTGCACTTGATTCTTTCTACAACAATCTGGATTTTTCATTGACTCAAACGGTATCTTTTTTGATACTTTGAGAACTGATGATGGTGTACGGGTCAGAAGATTTTAAGCCATAGAAACTGAGGAGCTGAGTAGTCAAGGCTTAGTTTCTTATGAGAACTTATGTGTGAGAAGAAATAGCCGTAACTGATGAACTTTGCCTGCTGCTTCTTAACCCATTTTGTACAAAACCACAGTTAGAAACTTTAATTTCATTCCAGGCAATGGAAACTTTTCATCTATTTTATTAGGGCCAAGGTTCTACCTACACATTTTCACTTAACAGACATTCTGTGGAGTCCTTCGAATAAACCTCATTACATTTTACACATGGAAAAATAGTATTAGAATAGCCACTTCCATACTTGAAAAGTGCAATCAATTGGTTCAAAGCGTTACTGATGCGAAAGTCATGTTCCCTGATGCAAAAGAAGAGCTAATGCTCTGTTCTGAAGTTGGTTGTAGGGCTTACTCATCCCCAAAGAGCTCTGCTGGATTCAGCTAAATGCACTTAGCCACAAATATTTTCCATAATGCAGTTCCCAATATGGAACTTCAATGTAGCAAAGCAAGGGAATTTCAGGGTAAGTTCTAAAAAAGATTAAAAATTTGGCACACAAGGTATGAGCAACTGTTTCAAATACAGAGCAAAAAATATTACTGCTGATCACCCTTTTAAAAAAACTAATTAGATATAGTACCAAAAAATGCACTAAACTTCTATCCGTACACATAGCTGGGACCGTTGCAAGGCAAGCACAAACATCGTGTGCTGTGGCAGAAAGGGGAATGCTTTAAGGGAGAGGTTGGGAAACATAGTTGGAATTGATTATGCTGGGGTTTGCTGGCTTAACTAGGGAGAGGAAAATTTTTTCTGGAGTTCACCGACTGTGCAAGCTATTTGCTTGATAACATGGCCCATTTTTCTTGCTTTATGCACATTGATTTCCAATCCACAAAGCTTTGGATGATCTCATTTGTCTTCCAAGGGTAAATCTATCAGAAACACTGTTGCCCTCTCCTTGGAGGAAAAGAAAGAAGGAACATCAACCAACGCCTTTTTTTTTTTTTCCTTCTTCCCCCCCCAGCATGTTGTGCAAGAGTGAATTAGAGAAACACACATTCATTACCGTAAGGAAGATAAGTGTGACATGGCTGAGTTGGTTGGTGGCGGGTTTGGGTTTGTTTGGTGGGGTTTTTTTGAGAAGAATGTAACAGTATCTTCAATTACATTGCAGAGTTCACTGATTTCGGTGGAAATTGTGACAATGGAAAAATGAAGGAAAAACAAAAAAGAAGGAAACGCGGCAACAGCAAAAGAGACACACAGAAAAAGAAACTGAAAGAGCAACAAATGCTAAACATAAGGGATAAAAAGCTTCTTTCTCCTTAAGATGTTTCTTTTGGCCTAGTTTTATGCTGATATAATCTCACTTGTTATGTAAATTTATACTTCTACATAACTGTAATCAGACAAATGACATAGTAGCATTTTTATTTGCTTGTGTTTTCTTTGATATTAATTGGGGTTTATTCTCCATTCCTTTAATACTACATAGCTGACATTGAAGAATAGTGAGCATAAGGCACGCTTTGCTTCCTAAATCCACAAATAGGTAAGGGTAGAAATAATTTTGTTCCCATAATTAAATAATGGATAGACAAAATGACCTTTAGGCTCTGAATACTCATTAAAACTCTGTTACTATTGACAAGCATGAGGGGCTTCATTACCCAAAACATCTTCCAAAATGTTACGCTGACTAGAGGGTAGCAATTCCAACAAACTTTCATTAATACCTCTCTTTTTTAATAATCTCTTTAAAAGCATTTCTTCTTACACTATTCGTAAAACAAATCACTCTCACACACATTTCAAGATGAAAATAATACTCCCTCAGAGTACCCCAAGCACACAGCTTGTAATGCTATGTTTTCCTAGGATACAAACTATGTAATTGTGTGTATATATTGACAAAATGTTCTCTCTGAAAAAGCTTTATAGTAGAACTGCGTCACTTTAAAGACAGAAGAAAATGAAGAGAGCTGCCTGTCCATAATGGTAGAAAACCTTATCTTTTGTTTACTTGGGCTCTAGCAGGTAACAAAATACTGAAAAAGATTAATTTACAACTGGAGAATCACGGCTGTGAGCAGACATGTCACAGCAAGCAGAAGTACCAGACTGCAATGAGCACATCTTACATGTTCTAGGCAGAACTCGTCCCGACACAATGAGGAAAATCCAGAAGAGACCACTGGAGCATTCCTAGTCCTGTGCTCAGGAACAGCATGGATTTGTTTTAATTTCTGAATATAAGAATATAGATTTCTCCATCAAATAGGCACCAGAAATGCAAAGGTTTGAAAAAACAAAATGTAAACTGAAAGTAATAGCAATGGCTCTGTGATAAAACCCTAAAATAAGTAGTTATGACGAGTGTCTCTTATTGTTAGTAGACGAAGCGATAGCAGTGGCAAGAAGGGAAGATGCACCAGATTATTTAGCCAGACTCTGCAAACACAATATTCTCATTTTGGTCATGTCCGTGTCATCGTGTCTCTGCCGCTCCCCCCTGCCCCGCTTTTTTTTTAAATCACATTAAATAAAATGATCAACAGCAAGAGACCGCAACCCAACAAAATCTTACACTTCTAAGATCTAGAAAATATAATAACATACAACATAAAGCTCAGGAAGAGACAAACTTGAGTAAACATCCGAATTATTGTAGTAGAACTTCTAAGCAATTGCTTCATGACTCTTGAAATGTATTTTAAAGGTGAAAATACAGAAAACTGTCTTAAAGCATGAAAAAGCTTTTCACAGCCATCTAAACTGTAATCTGATAGTTAAAGCACAGCGAATAAACAGTTAGGATCCTTAAAGCTGAGAATCACGGCTCTTGTGAAACCACTGGGGGTATCACTGAGATCAGAGTTCATAACAGTAATTTAGAAAATACTAAAATATATTAGTTTCCAACATACTGCACAGTCTGGCTTAATTCTTTTCCATCATACTTTAATTAAAGTCTTCTATCAAATACTTCACCAGATGATGCCACGAGGACTAAAATACTCAACAGGAAGGACAAGAAAGTGAGGAAGGTCTGGACTAAACAAGCCACGATCAAAAAAACCATGGAGCTGTCAGCTTGGGTTCCCTTCTACCTCTATTCAAACTGGCTCTCTAAATTACCATCACCTAATGCTTGAACCAAGTTACCTGGTTCTGAATCATCTGGCCTACAGTTCTTTCAATACCATTTTGACAAAGAGTTTTAAGAAAATTCCAATTACTCTGAAACTCTTCAGTAAAGTATCTTCATTTAAATATAGCAAACATATTTTTGCTACCAGCCTACAGAACAAAATGATTAATTCCTTTGAGTTTTCTATGAGCACCATCTGGCAGTTGTGATTGTTGCTATTTTACTTATCAATATGTTTTAACAATTTTTCTTTTGACAATTTAGTCTTTGACAGTGTCTTTTTGTCTGAGAACTTGAGGTACTTTGTATTCTTACCACATTTGTGTCACCCACAGA
Organism: Aviceda cuculoides; assembly: GCA_035590195.1. NCBI lineage: Eukaryota > Metazoa > Chordata > Aves > Accipitriformes > Accipitridae > Aviceda > Aviceda cuculoides. The sequence goes on from JAVJGG010000007.1 coordinate 10,477,868, forward strand.
GAGTGCTGGAAACTGTCAAGCAACATGGAGAACATATCAACAAGCTTTGTGCAGGGAAATAATTTCAGATTGTACTTTCTTGGAAGGAGGGGAGATTTTTTTCAAGTTCAGCAGTGGAATGTTCTTTCTACAGATGCTGGGGTACCCCGTTGAATGATTCTGGGAAGGTATTTACTCCTTTAGTGAACAAACCTTCAACTGAATGCAAAAATCAAAAAGCTTTGGAATAGATGGGAACCCCCATGTCAAAGTAGTCATTTATGCTTAGGAGATCCCCATGTTTGAGAAATAATAGAAGAGGACTGTGGGAAATGAATTTTTAGTAATGTAAGTGACTCATCTGAAATACAAGTAGGTGAGGAAGAAGTTAAGATAATGTGAAACTGCAGCAGAATGCCCTATTAAAACAAGTTAAACTTGTGGCTGATGATAGGTATGAGCTAAAAAAATATTAACATTGTTCTAGGGTGATTTCATTTTTACTGGACAACACTAAATCAGCTCCTCTTCTGGCATACCTTTGGAAATCTTCAGCTCGTTCAGAACACTGACATTTATGCACTCCTAATCACACCTACAGATTCACAAATATTAAACATAACCAATTACAAAAAGGGTTTTTAATTGATAGCTACTGAGAGGGAACACTTCTCATCTATGACATGAAACACCTTTTCTGTGAAAGCTGACTTTATTATAGTATATCACATGTTTTGGTCTTTAGCTGGATGTTGACTATCAGGTATTTTAGAGAACTAAATCCCAAAATAGTTAATGCACTTGAAATTTATAGAGCAACATTTTGGACAAATGCCTTCAAATGTAACTGTTCAGAAAACATCATTGATTGCATGAGAATCTGCACATCATTTACGTGAAAAAGTATTTATACAAGAAATAATACATATGCACTTCATTTTCGTATTTGCATTATGAATCATTAAGCAGAGGAGCATGTAATCCTCAGTGTAATCAATGACAATTTACAGAAGGAATCATTGCATGCTGTTAATTATGATTAACTTTTTCTTGTACTTAGATCTCTACTTTGAACTAATATTTACCAGCAAGAGTCTGTGTCTACTAAAAGATAATGTTTATATTATGTATTTCCAGCAAAATTTCCAGACTACCAATCATCATCTACTGTTGCCAAGCAACTTCCTATCAGCAGAGAGGATCAGAAAAACACGTGAAGAACAATCTAGAAACAGGGAACTAGGCTTGGTTCAAACCTCTCAAGCAAACTACTTTTTCAGTATCATGAGGCTTTGGAGCAAGACTTCACAGTTTTGCGGAAGCAAAAGTACTGTGAAATAAAAATCACAGTTTTAAACTAGTTCAACTTGTCACATGACTTCATTAATCTCTTCCCATCTGTATGATCAGCTAGACAATAGAACAATTCTTCCATTATCTGTAATCCCATGTTATTAAAGGAGCATGTGCTCCTCGTGGAGGATAGATCATAAAGATGTATTGACAAAAAGCAGAGTTTGGATTTTCTTTTGGTTTTTTCCTTCTTTTAAAGTTATCAAAGCTTTGTGTTGAGATTGAATTTCATTAGCTTCTAAGTGAACAAAGTCGAAGTGATTCAAACCATGTAACAGTATAGTAAAATTTCTAAGCTAATACCCACACAAAACACCTAGCTTTGAAACAAACTTAGCAAAAAGCCTCAGCAAAAGCATCAAGTATGGTTTCTAACATAAGCATATCTAATTTGAACAACTTTTTTTTTTTTTTTTTAATTTTGTTTTACTAAAATGGAAAAAATACTAACACATGGCTATGAAGTAACCTACACATGCAATGGGAATGTCAGTGCACTCATTCAAATGCATTTGGGAACTCAGTGCTTCGTAGCACTTGTGTGTGACCTGTATAAACTGAATATTTCTCTGCAATAAAACTGTAAAAATGATACCTTTTTTAAATTCTGATTGGAAAAAAATTACATTTTAACTACATGAAAACAACTGGGTTAGATCTTTGGCTGGAAAAAGAAAAATGAAACTGAGTCAAAAAATAATGTTTACACCTATATTATTGTTTTAATATGTTCACTGTTTGTTAAGCTGATTAAGCATAAATTGATTCTGTATTTCAGATACGGTTAATTCATATACTTCCTTTAAGTCTAGTCTCAAGATGATTAAAAAAAAAATCTGTGCTTTTCTAAATGTTGGCACTGCTCAGAGGAATCCCTGTGACAGCTAGCCTATAACACCCCCACGCCATAGCCCCAGGTGTTTAATAAGTCACCTTCCTGCCCACCACCAAATGAAGAAAGATGCATTCCCTTCAGATTGGGAGCTTTTGACATAAAAACTTCCTAACTTATTGAATATATTTCTAACAGCCAAGCTAGATAGTGTTCTGAAAAAAAGTGCACTATTATTGATGGTCTTCTATTTTGTATAAAATCTTTAATAATTACTGGACAAATAATTCTCCACCTAGAAGCCAAACTGCAGAAAAGAAAAAAAAAAAACAAACAAATTTGCACCTCTGTCATCAGAAAATCCTGTGAATTTAATTCTAATATCAGTTCAGTAGTTCTTTCCTCCAGTCCTTACTCAAGCAATTTTTCTACTAACATGAACAGTTATACCTGATAAGGCCTGTAAGATTTTACCTCTTATGTCTGCACACATTTTCTAGAAAACAAAGATGATAATTTTAAAATGTCAAATTACAGGTTTTGATAACACATTCCTTGCACCAAATACATACGTACTGTTACAAAAGAGCCTTCTTAAGAGCATTTGTTTTAACGATAAAAGACTAAGGATCACAAAGATACCACATATTGAAAACTCACATATATTCAAGGGCCAATAAAACAAAGTCTTTAAAAAGCCTGATGTAACTCCATGGTTTTAGTATGCAGACACCTTCCAAGACTTTTGTCCTGTTCCCAATTAGAATTTACAAGCTGCCTCTTTCCCAGGCTCTGTTTTGGATAAAAAAGTCCTGTACTTCCCCATCTCCCCACTGTTCTACACACAAAATTTTTTGGATGGCAACACCTTCAAAATGTAGTAAGAGGTGCAACGTGAGTATCGTATGATACATAAGAGACAAGAGTTTAGTCTACCCTGATGAAGAAAGAAGAAAACATTACTATAGCCACGATGCTTTCTAACTACTTGACTTTTATTTGTTTTATAAGTCTGAAATCACATGCATCTCCTACTCCTAACTCACAGCATTCTGAGGATTAACATTAAAATTTACTTCAATCATTTCCATGCAGAATTTTTTCCAAAACACATATAGGAAACTAAAACCAGAACTGTGCTGATGATACAAATTATCCAGGACTCCAGTGCTGAGCACAAGCACCTCCTGTGGTTCATGTAAAGGAATTTAAATAATAATTGCTACCTTATTTCTCACTGTGCATTGAACTTTCAACTGCTTGAACGTAATCAGCCTGATTATACTTGAGCATTCGGTCGGTTAGACAGTTAAATGCTTGAAAACAATCTGACCCAAACATTGGATACTGGTTTAGGTGCAGAATGAAAATGCTAGCAAATAATGCATTTTCCATCAATTTCATTTCTGTTCTGCAAAAACACTACAGACTGCTTAAAAAAACCCAACAAAACAAAACAAAAAACCCCACACCCAAACACACCGAAAAAAAAGAACAAAACCCACAAAGCCTCAAACTGTTTGAAAGGCCCAGAATTCATGGTTGAGAGAGAAAGGGTTGAAGAATATTTTGTTGAATGGATGCCCTTAGAACATCGCGAAGTGTAGACATATATTTCAGGCACTTGATCCTAGACCTTAAAACTCAGCTCCTTAGAGGCATGTCTGTGCACTCAAGATCCAGATTTTCCCTGCTGTTAACCCAGCCTGAAATACTATGAAATATTATCTACAGTATTTTTCTCTTTCTGGCTTCTCTGCTAAAGTCATAATTTAAGGAACCTAAAATGATCCGGTATTGTGATCTTTATATTACGAATGGGGAGGAAAAAAAAAGACCTAGTAAAAATATTATGAGCTTAAGGAGGAATTGGGTATCTATTTATATATCCATAGTTTCCTATCCTTCATGCTGTCCTTTAGCAATGAGTCAAGATGACAAAGCAACTAAATATTCAATTTTATATATGAGGAATAAAGTCTTAGAGAGATTAACAGACCTGTCTGTTAAGGACACAGTAAACATTTTAGTAACATCACTACAATAATCCAGATCTTTTGACTGCTGAAGCACACTGCTTCCTATTAACTTCATTTAACCTTTCTGAACACCATTTCCTCATGCACTTACCCTATCTATCTAATTCTAGTTGAATAAAGTTGACAGTACCGATAATAAAGTTGGTAGGCTTTCAGGTTTTGAGGACGGTTCATATTATTTCCTTAATTTTTAAGTGGAAAGGTAACATCTCAGAAAGGTTAGTACTTGGTCTATTAGATTAGAGATACGGTTGGAAGGATTCTTAACAGAAATTTGGCAGTGCTGACTTTGGACATGAAGAGCCAGAAATGAGAAAATCCAGCCTGTCCACGTGAGGTTGTGTTTTGGCTACTTCTTCCTTCGCAAGTCTGGCGGAGAGGAAATTATCTGTTATCTGTTAATTATCTCCCATCAGCTGTTCAACAGAAACAGAATCCAGAAGGGATGGTAACTAAAATAAGCAAAAAAGTGTTCAGGAACACCTACAAGTTTGGGGTCAGGCTCATCTAGGGACTATATTTCACCGCAAAGTTGAACTGCTGGCACGGTTGCATCCTCTAACCCCAATAAGGATGTTTGAACATATTACAAGAAGTTGATGTAATGTTCATTTGTACTTCAACCGAACATAGATCTCTTGCAATATCAAAACATTATTCATCTAAACTACTTATGTTAGCATGGGGAGGGGGGCAGATGGGGGGGGGAAGATGGAGAATGTTTGTAAGATGTAGCAGTAGGTCAAAAAACCTACTCATTTTTTTGCCTCCTGCTTTTAATAGAACTTTTACTGTTTCATCTAGTGAATAGCCATTCTGTTCAAAAGGGACGCTTTTACTGTAACTTTCAAATGAGTTGTAGGCCAGTATTATGGAACTGAACACCCTCAGCAGTTATAAAAAACCAAATCTGCATGGTGCTCTGTCCTAAGAAAAGATTTCCTGATGAAAGTATTTAAGGACAAAATACAGTCCCTAGTTTTCCCCTTTGGAATTAAAACCCTTTCTTCATAAGAACCTTAATATGTAGATATCGGTGTCGTGTGTGTGTCCCCCACTTCTTCAACATCAGGAAACTGCTATGTTCTGAATTTCTTTCTTTGTGCCAATCCAGCTTTATACACCAATTAGTTGGGGATTGTGGGCTGGAAGGGAAGATAATTAGATTTTCCTGTGCCTTTCTTTTATGCATTCAGATTTTACAGGGTTTTTTCATCCATCAATCCTCCAATAAAACATATCTAAATTCATGTTAAATACAGTCTGGTTATAACTAAGAAACAACAACAACACATTTTCAGAATATCTTGGTTTAGGGTTTTCAGGATTTTGTTTGGTTGGGGTTTGGGGTTTTTTTGGAGGGGGGCGAGGGGTGTGGTTTGTTTTTAAAAGGAAATATTTTCTAATGGACATCTTGACTTCCATTACATGCAGAGGAAAGAAAAGATGCTTGAAAATAAGGCTGGCAGCCAGCTGCACACAACTTATTTATAAATCTCTTATGGTCTTGTTTTCCAGCTATCCAGCCACACTGTAGCTGAAATGCCTCCTGATGTTTTAGAGCAACTAGATATAAATACATACAAAGCCATATGCCCAGGATGGCTGAAGTTTTACAGGCAACCAGCTGGGAAAATGTTTCGAAAGCCAGGGAGGAGAAAAAAAAATGTATTAAGTTTTCTTAGGCCTGCTAAAGCATAAGGGTTACAGTGATAAGATGAATAACTGGCCTCCCTGACTCTACATGGGTGCTAGTGGGAAACAGAGCAAGTTGAGGTGTACTCCATAATCCAGGGACCTACCAGAGGGTGTTTCCAGCCTGATAAATGGGAGACTAAGTGATTCCACTGCATCTCCAGGGAAGGGAGCGGAGTACCACCATGACTGGGTAACTCCGACCTCTGGAGACTCTGCTCATTCACTGCCTCTCCCAGGCAAGGATTTATGACCAGCAAGGATCTGTGATCAAGGATTTATGATTTATGATCAAGGATTTATGTACCAGCAGAGTCCCACTTACATTCACGGGATCTATTCGAGCAGGGAAGAGCCATTTGGACCATTCCAGAGGCACGCAGCACTTCAGACAACTGGAATCCCCAAGTAGAGCTAGACACTAACTTTTCTGGCTCAGTCTAAGACAAGATCCTTTTCCCTCTATGCTAATAGACCTTTTCTTGGAGTTTGGAATGAGACCTATCTTTTGTCCCTTGAGTCTGGTATCTTTGGTCCTAAATGAAGAGGACTTCTTAACATGAAGCTGTCAGCAACTAATGGGAAATTGAAGTCGCTGTGTTAATTCAAGCAGGTCCACTGGGGACAGTATCACGTTAAGAAAGAATGAAGCATGCAGCGATCATCTCAGATCCATTTACGACTCAGACTAGCAATCTGAGAAGCTTTATCATTAAAATTCACAGAAAATCAATTAAGAGAAGCCTACAGCAGACTGGAGTTGCCACAGTACCTCTTTACGATTTCACGGAAGGTAACAGATGTAGAGGGACAGAAGATGTTAGTCTCAGTAAGCTAGCTCTGTTTGTCTGGTTAAAGTGCATTAAAGGAATTAAAGACTCGTACTAAGAAGGGGAGGACCAAGGTAACATGATTTTGTTAGCCTGTTGGTTCAATATTGAATCATACAGATAACTGACACAGTGATTTCTAATCATTTTGGCTACTTGGATTCTGAATCAGAGATAAAAACACAAAATAAATACACTGAAAACTTTATCCTAATAATAATTAGTTATACTCTGAGTGGATAAACTTAAAATAATTCTCTTAATCTACTGCAAAAGCAAGGTACCAGTTACAAGAATAGACTTTGGTAGTTTTCTTAAATAAATAAATAAATATACATATATAAAAATGTTTAAGGGAATTAAAAATCAGAGCTGTGGTTTACTGCTACCTGTCACACAACATTAACAAGCCTGACTGCTTTGGTTTCTAAAAGATATACATGGAGGTTGAACAATAACTTTATGGTTGCTTCATATTATCAACAAAAAGCGAAACATTTGAGACTACTGAAATACATCATAAGAATTAGTTAAAGCTCATAGATGCTGCTAATAATCCTGGAAAAGACAAGACAGACATTGAAGTGCTCCTTCCATTCAGTGGGGTAGCAAGAGCGACAGACAAACTGTAACTGGAGCATGATTTAGCAATGGTTTGCTAAACCAATGGCGAAAAAGCAGATGCTGACCTTGATACTTACCAAGCATGGAAAAAAAGAGGCTTTGCCTGGTCATCTATGGGACTTTGATGAAGAAAACATCTGCTGTTGTGATGAGACAAGGTTGTTTTGGGCCGCATTAGAAAATGGGATGCGAGCTGTTAAAGATTTTCCGGTGCCTGTATGGGCGACAGAAGAACGAGTCACGGTTCTGCTCTGCTGTAACCTCTCCCATAGGGGTAAGTTGTGTTTCTGCGCCAAGAAAACAAAAGCCACCAGTATAATGCCAGGGTTCATAATCTACCTGAGGAATATGGAAACAATGAATTTATCAGAATGAATGCTGCTGTGTTAAAGGACTAATTCAGAGACCATGAAGTTCTGCCAGAGAGAACGTCCTTGTGTGTGAGAAAGACTAAACCTTTCCCTTTTCAGTATAAGAAATTCTCTCACATAAAAGGTAGCTCATCATTAGATTTTGTGAAAGCTTTTAACATCGGATCCAGCAGAAGTAAGTGTTCTGAAAACCTTAACAACTCTGCTAACGATTTTTTTAAATAGATGTGTACTCGTGCCAAATCGACATCACCATAACAACAGGTTGTAATAGGCACATCCATAAATGGAGACTTAAATGTTAAACTGGTCATTTGTGCATGCCCCATCATGGCAACATGAAATTGCAGTAACTGCATGACCATATTAGACAGACAAGTGTTCTTTCACAGTTTTGGGGAAAAAAAAAAACCAAAAAACAAAAAACCAAAGCAAAACAGAGTTACTAAGCATTACCAACAACAGGTACCAATTAGCATAATCAGGCATATTGTTTCATGGGCTCAACTTAATTTTTTACTGAAGTGTGGCAATGAATGTTCTTCTAACTATATTTACATTATGTTCAGTACAGTGTTTCCATCTAGGTTTACTACCTGAGATGTACTCCAGCACTAGTATTCAGCCTAAGATAAAAGTGTAAAGCAGACTTTAAAAATTGCCAAAATATATTAATCAAGTAAACTAAATAAGACCATCTTTTGCCTATGTTTTCCATTTCAGTGATTCCATTTGACAAGAAAGCAAAGGCGCTGAGCAAAAGGTAGGTAACTTGATGTAGTCAGTGATAAGGATCAGAACGAGGTGTGTTGGGTACGTACCCGGCGTGGGAAAACAGGCAGAATCGGAAGAGCTGTGATTGCAGCAAAACACGACCCTTGCTATAAATGCGTGTCACCAATGAACGCAGCTGAAAAAGCTCTGAATATACTTGCCATGCAAGATTCTGCTTTAATAGCTAGGCCTGATCTGGGAGTGCTACAAACATTGTAATTGGATCGTTAATAACAATAGTTGTATTTAATAGTTTGTTAAGACTTTAACTAGATTAGCAATAAATTCTTTCTTTCTATATACAGTGTTTGCCCATTTCCCTTAACAAGGCCTTAAGTGTAACACAGTACTCTAGAACGAGCTTCTCTTTTTATCCTCAGAAGCTGTGAGAATAGCCCAAGAAGCTTCCATGGTTTACAGTGTGCTTTACCGTTATTCTGGAGGAATCATGTCTGAAACTAAGATGGAAGTTGAGTTTCTTCCTTTTCTGTTAAGATTGCTTATTGGGTTGTCTAAAAGGTTGTCAGAAAATTTTTTTATTTTATTTTTTTACAAACGTTACATAGATCCATACTAATCAGTCGAGTCTCTGCTGCCATCAAACTTGAGGGAAATAAGTCCTTTTTAACATTGCCTAGAAACACCGGAGTGAGATAAAACTAAAATATGCAGTCCCAATGAGCAAAGGAATTATGTTCTACCTACCTTCCATAAATCACAAAGACCAAAATCTTTTTAGAGCGTGTCATTCACTTTCAGCTTTGCACAGTGAGCCCTCACCTCAGGGATGACCATGGATCAAAAGATGCCTCACTAAATTACAAGAAAAATGTCTGTATTCTGTTTTGTTGCAATCCTATTAGTCATAGCAAATCTTGTGTGCATCAGCTGAGTTCCAGGAAAAATATATGCAACAGTAACACTCTTTTTCAGAGGCTATTCCGGTACCTTATCTAATAATGGCTCCATGACTTTAGAAGACTTCCCTCCCCCTGCAACAAATCTACTAATCTTCCAAATCCTTATTAAATTCCACAGTCATCCACCTCTTAACGCTCCTGCATAACACTGTAGGACTGCCCACAGAATGAAGGCCAAGTCTCACAAACTGCTTATCATCCAAATAAACCCTTACACTTCTTAGACTGGAGCTCTTGAACAGCAAAACTTCCTAAGAGTGCCATTATACTTAGAATTAGGGATAAATTTGTTTCTAATGTTAAGCTCCATGCTGTGTTAGGTTTGAAACAGTTCAAGTTGTATAAATTATTTATTATTCATCCTCCTGGAATGTCCCTGCACTTCAGAGCTCCAGCTCTACTGTGTTAAGCATTTCACGAAGCCAAACAGAAATGAAAATAAAAGAGTCTGTGAGGAGTTCCCAATGTCCTTCATGCCTTTAGAAAAATAAGGAACATTCTCTGTTGAGCTCTAGGATACAAATTCAGCTCAGATGAGAAATATTCCAGAATGATCCCCTTCCTATTAATGTTCTAACAAAAGCACAAACAAGCTAAAAAGATAGACTTTATAAGGAACTCACCCAGCACTTCAACGCGGGAAAGCAGGCAGTCTTAACTACCTATTTCACATTAAGAGATTTCTAAACTCTACAAAATTAAATTAATTAAGAAACTGAACAGAGAGCAATATAACCATATTTTAATTAATTTAAGTGTAAGTAAGAACACAAAATGTTTCCTCGAAACCGTTTGGGGTATTTTTTCCCCTATTTTAGGGCCTGAATAGGATTAGCAATAGGAAAAAAACAACACCGAAACTGTAAGACTGTTTCTCCACAGGATGGAAACAAAAGGTAATTATTTAAAAACTAGAACAAAAAGCCAATCAGAAACATAAGACATTATGTACCATCTATTATTTTTATCACCAGGAATTCCCCATATAAAAAGCATGGGGGAAACCACTAATTCAGAAGTGGGAAAACAGAGGGACTGTAAAAGTGAAATGCACTTCTGACAAGTGATACTGTATAGAATACAAGTTCACAGACTGACAGAACAGCACACTCCAGCACTAGTAAACTAGAATAGCATATATTCCAGCTGAAACAATAGATTTTTTGGTATTAGTCTTTTCATCATCTAAACACTTACTTGCCAAGGCTACTGCACTTTGAATTTTTTAGCTGGGTGGGGTGGTTGTGATTTTGGGTTTGGGGTTTGTTTTGGTTTGGTTTTGTTTGAATATAGCATGAGGATAGTTTGGAAGGTATGACCTTCCATTTCTAAATTCATAGGCTACCCAAATTACCAGGCCTGTTTGTGTACTCCCAGCTTTATCCTAAACAGCCCAATGACATCAAACCTTTACATGAGCATTGCTTGATTCAAACTCCATATCTTGCATATTCTCAGAATCTTTGAATATTGGGATACTTATAATCTTTATGAAAGATGTACATGAGTTAAAGTAATCCAGACTACATAGAACAGAATTAAGAGCAGCAAATTTGTGGAAGTAATAGTTTTGTTTTCTGTTTATATCAGACTATTTGTAATAACTTGCTCAAACCCCTTCCTACACTATTATCTCCATCCAGCTGTAGAAATTACGGAGACTTACAAATTGAGATAGAATAGGGAAACATGGAAATTTCATGACTAACTTACTCTTTCTAGACTGCTTCTTATAAGCACCTCTGCAAACCATAAGCCATTCTTCCAGGGACACGCTAGCAACAGCAAGAAACACCAACCTGCCCTCCCTTTTCTCTTTCTCTGATTACAGACTGCGCAGTAACAAGCCCTACTACTCCATACAGGAAGCATTTGGATGTTCTTTTCTGCCCAATAATGTCCAAGACTTCACCTGTTTTTTTCTGTAGCTGTTCCAGTTTTCACTTGCTCCTGTTTCCTTCTCCTCTAACTGTCTGTGGAAGCCAGTTTTTCTGATCAGATGGCAATAGCTTGCTTAGTATCAAGCTTACAGACATACTCATGCTGGCTTTAAATTTCACACAAAAATTGACTTTGTGACTCGCCCCATCTTCCTGTACTCCAACAGTGATTTACATCTGAGAGAACATCATTTAACATGCTCAACTTCATGTATGGAATCTGTCTTCTTGGAGGAAAACAATTTACCTCTACATTAGAGAGCTGAAATAAGATTAAGAGTTAAGATTTAAGAGAGATAAAAACCCTAGCACCTATATAGCTCTTTGAAATCCCTTCATTCTGATAGCCATGCATGCAGAAAGCTTTCCAAGGAAGACAAGTTTTGCTATACCCTATCAGATCACTGCTGCACAGTCTTCTATCTTGCCTGTGCTTCAGAGAAAAGCAAAACAGAATACCTGTGATGCTCATGCGGTAGTCAGTTCTGTATCAACTGTTTGCTTCGGCGCTAGGAATTTTTTTTCATGGCATTAAATCCTACTTACTGTCTAAGCGAAGAGAGGCCAAAAACACTGCTCTTTAGAAGACACTTAAGTTGCCACAGAAGTTTATGTGTATGCACAAAAATGCTGGGCTCTTTCAAATGCTGTCAGACTTTCTCATTTGCTATGTCCTTCACACATGCAGGTATTTTTTGTTCATTTAAAGAAGACTTGAACTGTCCACCACTTCACATCAGAATCACAAAAATGTGTTAAATACAACCTACGCTGCATTCTTTTTCAAAGAAAACTGTGGCTAGCCTTAAAAATCCTTTGCCTAGTGCAATAAATGCCTAGTTCAGAAGGAAAGTGTTGCTGATTTACCTCAGCTAATGGAATTCGTCAAAATGAACTGCTTCATTTCTCCTTTTGAAACCTCATATGATAGAAGAGAGGTTACTGCACTGAACTGCATTACTTTTGAACTGTGACACACGTCTCCTGTATCTGCTTCTTTGTAGGAACTGCTTTAAAATATTGAAATGGATCTACTTCTACTGGGATAGTTCACGTAGGATTTACCTGATATTGCACTTCAAAGTATAATCTGTCACTTATGTGACAGTATAATCAGTAATCAGGAAGTATACATATAATTAGTTACATCAATACAGATAGCAAGTTAGAGGTCTTAAAATATCTGGAAGATGTTTTACTACATCCTTTGAATTAGATACATAAGGTAACTTGGGTAGAATATACTTACAAGTCAGCTTAATCATAAATCCAAATTCTAGGCTTAGATAGCAGCTGAGAATGCATTTCTATGAGTGGAAACTGCTCATGATCTCTGGGTATTCATACCTGAAAAATGAAAGTAATCAGGTATCTAAATTTTAGCTTTCGGTCATACCCAAAGTGCTTCAAGCTTGCTAAATGGTAGTTCAGTGACTTACCTTATTCCTACACCTTGCCAGTATTCACAAAATAGGTTTGAAATCTGCTGGTGATACATCTAAGGTATGTTCTCAATGCATCAGGAGGTACATAACCTATAGCTGGAAAAAAAAAAAAAAAAAAGAAATCAGATCAGTATTCCTTGGATACAACAAGGAATGTGAGATGACTCATCCATAGCCCAGAAGATATTGCTCAACTCCCCCCCTCACTCCCGTGAAAGTTACTCTGTGTTACAATGGACTAAATAACCATCAAGTCAGTAAACGAGCGTAAGGAACATACAATTCATTTTCTAATCATGCTATAGCAATCTCAAGAAGTAAGCAAAGTCTAGAATTCTGTCTTGGCTCCAAATACTTCAATGCCCTCTATCACCAATGTGCAGTGTTCCAGATAAGCACAAAATTACTACATAAAAAGTCCACTTCTCTTTCTTAGTGCAGTTTTGGGAGAAAAAAAATGGACTTCTTTCTGATTTGTGGAAGAGACACTTACCTCCAGTAAGAAGTTTCAGAATACAGTGCCAAATAAAGAAAGTTTTCTATCTGGTAGAAAGTGACAGATTTTACAGTATGTCCTTACCAATTTTTTAGCTCCTAGCTTAGTGCTCAGGCTTCCCTCCTTGCTTTCATCTCTCCCTAGATATTGTCTTGAAGACTATGAACTCCCTTCGATCAGTAGATAGTTAAATATTACAGTCAGAAAACTCAACAACAGAGTGACTAAGTACTCTCTGTTAATCTAGCTTTTAATTCTTATATACATGTAAAAGATTTTTAATTCTCAATTTGCCTTTTCAAATATGAAATTTATGTAACAAAGTTTATGTATTTTTATGAATAAAATAAAATAAATTTCTGCTTTAAAATTCGATACGGCAGTTTTAAAAAACTTTGGTCTTTATGTCAAAGAGCATTAGATTACCTTACCACATTCAGTCAAGTCACTGGAAATTTAAATGTTATCAGGAACAACATTGTGCAATAAGCTGCAGTTGTGATGAAGTTTGTAGAAAGATTACATATTTTAAAAGTTCATAATTAGCAAAGAAAGAAAACCAAAGAAAATCACATGGCAAAGACCCACTGTCTATTAGAGGGAAGCCAGGGCAAGGGGCAGGGAGCGGGGGTAGGGGAAGCAGAATTATCAGGAAGCCCTACGGCTTAATAAAGTTATGAAATGTCCAAAAAGATAAAAACTGCTCCTTTTTCATAGTACTTCATCCAGCACTGCCTTCTGATACTAAACCTGACCTTTTCTCTTTCAAGTCCCCTTGATTGCTAAGGGAGCACAGCTGTCTTAACTGATTAAGTCTTCATACAGAACAGCAGTAGTCCCTCAGCTGCCCTGGATGTCAGCATCCCTGAATACTCTGCTTTCTAGAATACTCCTTTTAAGCACTCTTTGGTTTAATGGAGCTTCTTTTCTTATTAAAAAAAAAAAAAAATTTGTAATGTCAGCCTGTTGAGGCCCAAACATCATAAACACAAATCTGGAAGGCAGCATTAAGCATATCATTTTACTTGCTTTTTTCTAGAATGAACATTTCTTTATTAAGAAAAGCAATCATACCTTAAGTGACATGAACCATTAAGAAAAATGCAGCATAAACAATATTCTACCTCCACTGGAAGGTATTTTCTGACAGACTTTGTGAATACTATGGGAACCAATTCAGGATGTCCATCTACTTTCAGGTAGCTACTGTAGAAGAACGACAAAATTCTGCCAGAGCCCACTGGAAGATCAGACCTTTGTCACTGTAAGATTTCTACTGTTTGTTAGTTTGAAAAGTTGTCAAAGTATTTCGAAAAGCTTGATGAAATGGCCGTAAGCTGTAATAGAGCTGTGGCTTGTATAAAAAGAGTGTTTAAGTACCTAGAATCTAGCTAAGAAGCCTTCAAATCCTGAAAAAGCGTTTAAATGCTTCTAGCATTTTCTGCCTTGAGAGTCCTTGAGTTCGGTATATGAAAAAGTTTGTCAGTGACTTGGTGTCAAGTCTGCATCTCCTGCTCCATGAGTCAAGCAAAGCTTCTTGGAGCCGTGACACGAAAGCAAGAGAGCCTCTGCACGGCTAGAAGAAGTATGGCCTGAAGCCAGGTGATTGCACCGAGACGGTCAGAGTTCTGGTCATTCATCACGCTTATTTTTCAAGAGGACGTAACAATTTAAGCTTTCAAACATAAAATACTTCTCTGTTTGTGCTGACGATTGTGTATGACTTAATCCATGGGTTTTTGTAAACTTCAGAGTGGCCGTGTCAGTTTAGCCCGAAGAGGAAACGGGCTACATATGGAGAAAGGCCAAATACAACGTCAACCCTTCCCTGAGTATTCTTCTGACTTCAGCAATCATTCAGAGTTTGGAGATCTTCTGAGCCAGACTGCTTCCAGACCACTGATATAATAGGTACTCATCACTTTTCTTCAGTTAAATTGCTTGTTGCCGTTTCGAACTTTGATCTTGTGGAAATAAATTCCATAACATAATTGCAGAATTGTGACCTGCCACCTGGTACCACCACCGAGTGGCCTCAGTTTATTGTTATAAATACCAAACATTTTTTTCTATTCATTTTCCTTTACGGTTTTTTGTTTATAGACTTCAATTATCTGCCAATTTGACAATGAAAGTATAGAAAAATGCAAAACTGTGAAGCCAAATTTAATAAAGATTTTCTTGTAAATTTAGTCCATATATGTTACACATTAAATCTTGCATTTCTCATAATTGCTTGTGTTTTGGAGACAAAAACTTCCCTCAGATCTTTTATTAGCTCCATATATGCCAGAGAACAATCTGGTCCGCAGTTTGTAAGAATTAATAATAGACAACAAATGCTGGTTTTTTTTCCTTTTATCTACCTGCTGAGATACATTGCTAAAATGTTTAGGTTTGTAAAAATCTATAAGAATGGATTCCATCAATTAGGAATGAAAGCAGAGAAACAAGGACTGAATTCAACACTGGATGAAAGCAAGCAGCATCAGCTTCAAAGAAATGTTTAAAGGTACTAAGAAGGACACAGAAAGGAAATGAAGAATCTTCAAAGGAAAAAGAACAGGGTTATGAATGGTATGTAACAAAAAAATACTAAAAGGAGAAGACAGACTGGGTAGATGAGCAAAGCAATGTAAAAAGAAATCAATGGTTTGTAAAGACTCGCAAGCTATACAGGACATGCACAAAGTATGGAGGGCAAATCTGCAGAATAACACTGAAAAAGAAAAATATTGGGAAAAGGAAAGCAAAAGATTATGAAAGACAGAAAAAATAGGGACGTCTAGCTTGCTGTTGAGGTTCAAGAAATATTGGAGACATATGCATTTGCTAGACTTTGCCTTCCACCCTCAAGAAGAGAAGTCTCACCAGCCATGCCGAGGAAGGGAAAATCACCAAAGAGGAAGTTTTTACACCTTGCTCCCCACTGTTATGCTGTTATCATCACAGACTCCACTAACTCCAGGACTAGAGGATGACTTACACGCTTTGCTTTTTCCTCATCATATTTGTCACCCTTCTTTTCTTTGGAGTCAGAAAGGCAGGAAAAAAGCTTCACTGCCAAATGCATACGTTATTTTCTTTCCCCAGTGTCAGTGGGATTTTTTGCGTAGGCACTCGCTCCACAAGAGAGTCCGTTAGAAGACACCCTCCTAAAGCTGGAGAGAAGAAGTCTGAGGTTTTCAGCAACTCGTGTTGTGCTGTACCAGCTCACCTCACCCGTCCTGTGAAGGAGAAGACTGCAGGCAGATGGAGACCAAGTGGCCAGAAGGACGCCTGACTTCAGCGACCCCTAAAAAACGGTATCAAACATGAGTTGGGCAAGAATGCCGCTGTGCGCTATTCGCTTGCTTGCCAGGCTGTAATCACAGAGCTGCTATCTATTTAAATCACATTTTGTCTTCTCTGTCATGTTATGTCATGTACTCAAGGCAGCTACGAAGCTCTTAACTGTCACAAAGATCCAAACTAAATTATAACAGTAAATTTATGCAGTTTCAATTAAGAAAAAGTGATGCAAAGTCTCTGCAGTTTTTATTTATAAAATACAATTGGTCAGAGGCTAAAAAAAAAATATGGCCAAGGTAAGTAGTGGGTTTCGATAATTACAAATAAAAATTACTGCTGATAAATCTGCCAGTCTTAATGGGTTTACATTTGCTAGGAAAATGGGGAGAGCCAAAACTGCCTTCATATAACTATTAAAGCTCATTAAAAACTTTGGTCTAACTCAAGAAAAAAAAAGTTACCTGTTTTTTATTAGTGAACACTTGAAGAGAAGTTTTAGTCTTTGAAGATTTACTGTAAACAAGATGAAAACAGAACAAGAAATATAATGGCTGTTTTTCTGGTATAAAAAGAATTTCCTAATTTGTGCTAGTTATTGGTTAACTGGGTAGTTAGACTTTCATTAATACAAAAAAATTTGCTTCTAATATCTTAGGGATTTCAGATGGACAGAATTAAAACTATTGAGTGTATTAGGGTATAATAGATACGACACTGAAATAAAAATATACTTTAAAATGATGAGATACTTTAAAACACTGTAATAGTCAGTTCCTTTAGAGGATCAGTGGGTTTTCTGCATAAACTAATAGATAAGAATTAAATGTACTAAAAATTTTCCTGTAAAGACTACTTTATTTATTTATTTATTTATTTATTTTTCCCCATATAGGTAGCTTCCTCCTAGAACTTACCTGAATGCATGGTCAGTTTTTAACTGTTAAAAAAAAATAAAAAAATAAAAATAGGTGTGTTTACCTTTTTCTAGGAGGGTATCATAGAATAAAGGATACTGGGTTGTCATCCGTGTCTTGGGTTTAGGTCCTCCAAGCTTAGTTGCAAGCTTCCTATATAACCTCAAGGGAAAACAAAACTTGATCAGCCTTGTCTTTGCAAATAAAAGGGAGGTTTTCCTCACCTCAGGACAGCCTTGATTATTGAGAATAACTACTATATTGTTGAGAAACATTTAAAAAATATTTTTGCCTATAAGTTGTCTCTGGACATTTCTTTTTATCTTATCTTACATCTTAGAAAACAAAACTCTCCCCATCCTTTCACAGAAATCAGTTAATCAAATGAAGACAAACTTTAAAAAAAAAAAAGTTTTCATAGTTCACAATAACATCAAATTACATTCTTAAGTTATACCATTTAAAAAGACAAATTACAAGCCAACAAGTATATAAAACTGATATTTGAAGTAGTTGGGCTAAAAAGATGGGAAATCCAACCCCATGGTTAATATAAAACAAATGCAGATGTGCAAGGACATACCTAACTTTCCTAGTTAGGGATATAAGCTTGTATTATTAAAGCAAAACAATTTCTAACAAAAATGACGTTTTTCAAAATTGAATACTATTTGTGGTGACCACACATGAACTCTACATGTGATTTCAGAAGTTCAGTTGGCACTAACTGTCTTTCTAGGTACAGGAAGGGAAGAAGTATCTGTTCTTTTTTAAAGTACAAGTTTCTAATAATACACAGTTCTGTAGCTTAATTAGAAATCTTTCATCTTCTAATACTTTTAATAAGAGCTAGAAAAGAACCTGTTTTGATATCAACTATCCTTAGTAGCAACATTTCACAGCATGCAACCTGAAAAGGTCAACCTGTCAGGCAATAATACATAAAATACGAATGAAAATGAGGGTAAGGAAACTCATCTCGAGATGAAACTATTCTTCTACAAAACCAAAGCAATAATAAGAATCACCCTGTTAGTATGAACCACACATTCTTCAGCTATGAGAGAAAGCATAGTTCTTAAAAATCTGTTCTCTACACTAAAGATTAAAAAAATCAGATAAAACCCAGGTGTTAGTTTGTTTAGTAGTCAGCTATTTTAGCCATCATAATTATTATCGCAGTATTAGCATAACAATTTAACAGATACATTCCAGATGAGAATTTTAATTCATTTGCTAGCTTAAGGCATGCTGTGCTTTGATTCTATCAATACATCCAGATGCAAAAACAGTTAACGATCTCTTTTCGACGTCATGTATAATCAGCTACTTGACTAATGACTCACCACCCATCTCTACGCAGGAGATAGAGATCTACAGATTTGCCTTTGAGAACTTTTCAGGTGGCTATTACATTTCTGTAGGCAGCTTCATAAAATGGTGGAAAAGCTATTCCAAAGAACTGTATCAGAGAAATAACACAGCACTATGTGTTTTCTCCAGGCATGAAATTTTTAATGGGTTATGTGAAATAACACAGAAGCAACTCCTGTCCACAGAAGAGGTTCAAAATGTTTTTGTTTCAAGGATAACCAATTGTACATTTAGAATTTCTGGTCCTGAAAGCTGCATTAGGTCCTTCGCATCGAGTGCTGAATCTCCCTAGAATCGAAATTGTCAAACTACTAGCTCCCAAGGAGACAATTTTCAGCTTTTGCAAGTCTTCCCCAAACCTCAATAAAACTAAACCAACAGACTTCTACTGAAACCGTTCTGTGCTTGGTTACCTTTCAAACACTTATTAAACCAGACTTGCTTTCACTAGGACAGCTGCCAAACTAATGAAGATCTGGGGGTACACCTACACGAAGTGACAATGTGCACAAACGTTCCTTTCCATAGCGGTCAGAAGCAACACACCAATTTCTTTTTATCTATTCTGTTGCGACACTCAAAATGGCATTAGAAATCTTCTTCCTTCAAAACAAAACCCAATTTATTTTAGTTTTAAGAATTAATCACGTGTAGTCCCTGCTTAAACGACTTCTCTGTGACACATTCTGCATATTGCTCCTTTACACCACCACCGGTTAATCACCTCTGTTAAAACACAGATCCCTCGTTGCCGGGAAGAGAATCCTGTTATTTCCAGAAGAACGTTAACTCTGAGAGCTTGTTACTCCACAGCTATAACGCACAGTCACCAGCGCCAGCATCAGACGTGGTCTTCCAAAGTATCCTTTAACCAAAGCAGTGAGATATCACCTGGATAAGCGGACTATAAGGTGGGTGGAAAATTGCCTGGACAGCTGGACTCCAAGGGTTGTGATCAGCTATACGAACTCCAGCTGGCGTCCAGTTAGTAATGGGATCCCTCAGGGATCAGTACTGGCACCAATTCCATTTAACATCGCTGTTAATGGCCTGCACAACGAGGCAGAGCACACTCTCGACAAGTTGGCAGATGGTGCCGAAAGGGCAGGGGTGGTCACCAACGCTCCCGAGGATAAGGCAGTTCAGAGCGATTGTAACAGCCTGGAGAAACAAACTCACAAAGACTTCAAAGTTCAACAAAAGCAAATGCACAGTGCTGTATCTGGGACAGAATAACCCCGTGCAACACGACATGGCCAACGGGCTAGAGGGCAGCTGTGCACAAAATTCTCTGGGAGTGCTGAAATAAAGAGTTGAACGTGAATCAGCATTGTACCCTGACGGCAAAGACAGCCAGCGGTGTCCTGGGCTGTATTTAAAAAAGCGCAGCCGGCGGCTTGAGGGAAATCGTAGAATCGCCGAATAGTTGGGGTCGGAAGGGACCTTTAAAGGCCATCTAGTCCAACACCACCCTGCAGTGAGCAGGGACATCTTCAATCAGAAGAGGTTGCTCAGAGCCCCCCCCAACCTGACCTTGAGTGTTATTTCCCCTCTGAACTGGTCAGCGCGGGAGGGAACGGGGAGGGCCAGCCTCTTCTACGACGTGCACAGTGGGAGGAGACAACACAATGGAGCCAAACTGCAGCACGGGAACTACGCCGTGTCTTATTAAAATGTATCCTTAACCTCAGCGCCACTAAAAGGCGTGTCCATGTGTGAAAGAAATTTCCCTGGAAAGACTTGTAAGTAATTTCTCAGTGCTTTGTCCGAAAAGATACCCACTCATGCAAATCCAATAGGACAAAAAATGACAAATCAACTTTACAGTTTCAAAGATGCCAAAGCTACTCCCTGAACTGCTACACGACAATTTCACTAATGGCAACGTTCAGAAGCGATACCAAAACAGCACAGAAAACTTAGATAATCCGCAGCTGACACCACCTAGCAAACAAAGTTTTAAATCTAGCTCTAAGTTCTCTAAGAGCAAGTTTGAGCGTGTAAATGGAGACATTTCTACAGAAGTACAGCCATTTGGAAGTTTTGGAGTTTCCTCTACTTTCTCGAGTTTCCTCTCCATTTTTTAACTTAATCGTTCACCGAAACAAGCAAGAACAAACAGAAGTGACCTTTCAGGCAGAGAAAAGATGTGGTTGGTCTTTAAGAAAAGATTTTATTCTGCCTGTATAATAACCTACTGGGAAAAATGTGAGCTTTTAGCAAAATGTCACTGTGCTGTTGCAGTTGTTCTACCACTGTGATGAATAATGGGCAACTCTGTAAGACTGCTGTAGTTCACCCTGCACTAGGGTCATTGACCACTTATCACTGCAGGGCTCATTGTGAATAATGATAGTGGACAATGTGGATGTAGCTCGATAAATAAATATTTGGCATTTCCTGAGCAGGGGGAAAAAAAAAAAAAAAAAAAACAAAACCAAAAAAACCCACAACTCTATAAAAATAGTTTGTCTCTGAATTAGGAGAATTTAAAGGAACTATTTCATATCTGCTTTTGATTCAACGTTCATCAATTTGAATTTCAACATGCATAAGGTATGAGGTTACAGGTAGCTGAAATTTTAAAATAAATGTATATTTATTTGTACGTAGCCTATAATCAAAACACATTAACCAGCAATGTTTTGCTTTAAATCTGCTTGGTATTTGCTTCATTCCAAACAGTTCTATACTCGTTAGATGATTAAACATCTGGGGAAATATACATCTTGTTTAACGAAAAATATATTATTAATTGGGAAGGCATAGCTCTACCAGAGGAACAAGGCATACGTTCGTTTAATTTTTGCAAGTAGCTTTTGTTTCACTCATCTCTCACAACTATGTTACTACTGTCACTGCTGATACTAGCATTCCTTGGATAAATTCAGTATACTGACACAAAAAAATTACAGCAGTAGCACTGACAGCTGATATTCAATATAGCCCATAAAATAAAGAAGATGTAGTTCAAAGTTTTTCATATATTTTACAGTTGGTAAGACATCTGCAGAAAGAGGAGTAAACTAAAAATAGCACAGGAAATTTTACACCCATTTCTCTGGATTTTCAGTGGAACCTGCTTTTTTAAATTTCTTTAAAATTCGTAACACAGGGAATGAAATGTGGTTTTTACTCCTGAGTGATGAGTTACGCACTCAGTTTTAACCTGATCCCATCCTCAGTGAAATCTTGGAAAAGGTCATGTCAGCCATATGAAATTTAAATTTTAACTACAAAAGTGGGTATTTTTTATTCTGTTCCCCCCCTCCCTGAAATATATCAACACCAAGCAAGAACATTTCCGTTTGAAAGAAAATAATTACAAAATTATACATTATATATGGACATAACAAGTTGTAGCAAAGAGAGAAAAGAGAGAAGAATCGGTGGTTATCAAACTCAATATAACATCCAGCTCATGCTTCCCCCCAAAGCTTCATTTAATTTATCCAGAATTTAAAAAATAAATTCATATAATTACCTTTCACATATTCTGATGTTAAATATTATCATTTCTACCTTAAAATATTTATCATTATGATGCTTTTTGGAAGAGAATTAAAGCCATCTGCACCAATCTTCCCAGAACCAGAATGTAAGTGTTTGCACATTTATTCACTTAGGAAGCAAATGTAATCCCACATGTCTCAGGATCAATAAGAACTAACCAACAAAACTTGACAAAGTATATTAAATTGTCAATAAAGTCAATAAATACTTTCCACTGTAGAGGTAGATATCACCAGCTTATGAAATTTGCTAGTAGAGGTTTAGTGAAGAAAAAATAAGTCTTTATTGCCAAATCACTTATAAGTTGTTCCACTCTATTGCCAGTACGCTGTGAGTATAAACACTATGTTCTTCCTAGTCTCATCCAGGAAGAATTCCACTTAGTTTAAAATTATGTTCTTGGGTTTGATCGAACAAATAAAAATTATCTATTAAAACACAGCGATGGCAGCATTGTCACTCTTTCAATGAATCTACTTGAAGAGCTATTGTTCTATAATTCTGAAGTGCATGATCAACTCAAAGATAGTTTTACAAATTAGTGACTATTTCTCATATTCACCAAACGGTTGAAGCGAGGGTGAGCGGAAGAAAACATCAGTAATGCTAGATTACAGCCAAGCCCATCTTCGCCTTTCATGATGACCAATACGTGTTTTGAATTCTGATCCTCTCAAGCAAGTCAAATCCAGGCAAACCTACTCCAGAATGCTAAGTGTGTACATGCTTTCCTTCAAACGTGGAGCAGATGGTGTGTTTTAATTTTATGTCTGGATGTCTCGGATGAGCAGGTGATGATAAAAAGTTTCCCCTTTGGTGCGATAAATCAGTGGCTAAAGTATTCAGAGACCTTTAATCTGCAACATCTTCCGAAAGAGCATTTCATTAGCCCCAAATTCCTCCGAGATGAGGAGCAAACATTCAAATTCTCTCAACTTTTTTCTTCATACCTTCCTTCAGTGTTAATGAAGATACCTACTATGCCACCAAGCACACATCAATATTGTCAGTACGGGGCTACAGCTGCAGTCTAGCTTCTCACATTGCTCGTCTGGCCGGAGTAACTGAGGTGTTACTTGGTCTGTAACCGATTTGGCAATGTCTTAAGGAGGGCAAAGGTGAATGAAACATGAAGACTGGCGATGTAGAAATGATTCCTCCGAGAGTGATGGCTCATCTCGACAGTATGGTATCAGACAAGTCCTGAGACCACATGAGTATCCTGAGAACAGGTGAACCAAAAACACTGGGAGCACAGTGCAAAAATGCAAAAATGCACTCCCGAGCTGAACTAAAATGCTAGTATAGACTTACACTGCAAGACAGGCTGTAGCAGTTTGGCACAGAAACAATCGTATGTATGATACGTGCTGTTCTTTGAGTTTCAGCAGGAAGTTAATATCAGTATTAAAATAATTTCAAGTCTGTGTAAAAAGCTCTACCATGGTCCCTGTCAAATAACAATTTACTTTTTTTTTCTCATTACCGCTTCAGAACATTTTAAGTCTAAACAACAACAAATGAGGAAATTAAAGCTGTAATTCAAACACAACTCTGGAAGCCCCTGTTGCTTTCAAACAACTGTATGAAACACAAACTTTATGCTCAACACTCTACAATACATATAAACCATTTATTTGCACATTGTTTGGCTCTAAAGCTATAACTTTCATTTCTATTAGCATGGGCCTGATTCTTGACTTACCCTGTTATATATTAGCAATGTTGACGCTGATGTTCTGCATGGCTTAGGGTTAGTTGATTAAAACCCTTGACCTTCTTCTCTGTAACACTGCTCTTCCTAAATCTAGCCTGAAGGTGCTAAGCAGACAAAGGCACTCCGAAGTTTGCATTATTAACATCTGCCTCTCGGTTAAGATGCTTTGCAAAAACAGTTAGTATCAAATGTGGTCTGTGTCTGCTGCAAAGACTAGCTTCTCTGTAAAAAAAGAAAAAAAAAAAAAAGCCACACTTTTTTTGTTTTACTCCTATTTTTAGACCATTCTAGTTCTAATGCCATGGCAGCTACGTACAAATACAGAGTAACACCTTAAAGCATTAATAAACAGCAGCAGCAGAAAACAAAACCTCTCAAATTTCCTGTGGCTATTTAAATGTGAAATTGCATGTGTAAATAAATTATATTTATACAATATAATGATATGTACATGTTTCAAAGTAAATATATTAAAAACATGTGATGCAGCATATATTTGTTAGCAATGCTTTAAATTATTACTAGAAGCCAAAGGCAAAGAAAGATTTATTTGATTGCTTCATGGGTTTATCTTCATGATTTAAAATATAGCAACTACTTTGCTTCAAATTTAAGTACCAACAGATTCATCTACCCAGCCACCAAGCTGATACAACGTAGACTAGCACAGATGGTACAAAGAACTAATTTTTAATTACATACATGGACCTATCATTTGTGTATGACTGCTATTTTCAAATCCTTTCATACTGTGGACTAATAGTATGCAACATACGCCCTGCCATTACACCACTTCCTTCTGGCAATCACAACCATGGCTTCCACAGAAGTTAAAACAATGTACTTTTACTTACTTTGATGTAATGTAGCTGCTGGAAGCAAGACCATGTAGCTATCAATTTGTATTTCATAGATCAGTACTGCCCAGAAATTTAAAAACTACTTTCGTAAGAGGCAAAGACTCTCCCATCCTTCCGTACACGATAAAGTTTAAAAAACCCAACTCCTTCTGACTTTGCTTAACCATTTTCCAACTTTTTAATATTTACTTTTTTAAATATTAAAGGATTTACTATGTATGATAATGGAGTAAAATTAAAGCGTAACTGCAGGCCTGCATATTGATCTCAAGTCTGATGGTATGAAGAAGTCGATGGTATTTTTATGAAGTTCTTAACCATCCCTGTGATGCATACACCTTTATGCACTTCTTCATCTACCTCCAACAGACATTCGTTTTCTTGAACCTGAGTAAACTATTCTATGAAGTCAGCACTAGAGAGAATGTGAAGTCAGTACTAGAGAGAATGGCTGCCTTTTATATAAATCAAAGTGGCTTAATTTTAAGCTGGTTAGAACCATACCAGCCTTTGCACCCGAATATATTTAGCCTCTGTGTAATATATAAGCCTTTATGAAAAGCTTATTCAGAACATGTATAAAAAAACGTGTTCTCTAACACTGCAAAATTCCGCCTCTGAGTAAAAGTCTCACTAACTTTACAACGAAAGGAAAATATTTTAGTGGTGGTGCAAAGGGGCAAGGTGAGGATATAGAGTACCACTAAGGATTCTTGACATACAGATGCTGAGTACCCAGCTGAGACGCAGATATTCATAATGTAGCAGACTTTTACAAACTGGAAATTTACTCAGCTGAGACAGGTTTCAGTCAACAGCTTTGATCCTCCAAAGCCAAGTGTAATGAGTAGCTTAGTCCTTCTCCCTTCCTGCCCCCTTTTTCAGGTCCTCTCCTCCCCACTTTGTGGAAAGAAATTTAGTGGCTTATGCGGAATGAGCACGTAGGAGCTTCTTTCCATGTTCTCATTAAACTTTTATAATAGCCTAAGCCTACGCAACCTCTTCCCACTAAGAACCGTGCACAGAAGATAACCGCCCGACCACTGACAGCCGCATAATATGCTGTAATGGGCAGCAGACTCCTGTTCTGTTGGGGAGCAGTAATTTCTACTGGTTCTGTTTTCCTCACATATTGTTATATAACAGCATCTACTCCTCACAGCTAAGCTTCATTAAAAAAGGAAAAATATTGAAAGAACAGTATCTGCTTTGTATCTTGTAGAAATCTGCCCTTTTAAACCACATTCTAAGTTTACCCATGCTCAAAGGTACTTACCTTCTAAATTTTACTTTTATTTCTTTGGTTAAAAATGTTACCCAAAGTAAAACTCCCCTGGAATAGAGGAAGAAACAGCAGTGTTTGCTATCTGCCACCAAATTTTAATCCCTATCCTCTAATCTTATTTTCACAGGCTAAAGGAACCTTGGAAAAGGGTCTGCTCTGCGTCAAAGTGGTCTACATTTGTTCATCCTACCAAAATTTTGCACTGGTAAATACCACTACCTAATGTTCTGGGGTTAGTGGAGCAAAATGACTTTATATTACTTGAGGATCTTCACTGCTTTGTACTAAATATAAGGACATTTACATTAGACAATTATATACATAATTTTACAAAAAGATTGCCCTATAGGCTCCTGCTGGGGCCATATCAGATAATGTGGGTGAAAATTTTTTGTACAGTGTATGTATTATGAACACATTCCTCTATCCCTTTAATATTGCTTCTAGCAATAAAATATTTTGCATGTTATCTGCAATGATGGCCAAAATGAGACTTATTAAATGTCATCAAATTTAAGGGACCATATCAGCATTTTAAGAGGAGCCTCATTAAGATGATATTCTGTATTTCAGCTTGTTGTGAAGTTATTTGACATTTCAGTGTCACATCTAATACTCCTGATCAATAATGTAATACACTGTACACTAGATTTTAGTGAGTGGAAAGACATTTTTGTGTGCATCAGTTATCTGCTGAAGTTATCATAATAAGAAACTCTGCTGTTAACCTGTCTTTGGATTTATGCTTCTTTTCTCTGCTTTTGATCAAATCTATGATAATTTTTGTAAGATAAAATAGAAAGAGATGCTGGAAGAATAGCTCATCGGAATGCAAATGAGCTTTTTTTTAATATACATATATATATATATATATATATGCCTCTCAGGGCTTATCTTTTTATTACTCTTGCAGAAAGCAGGACAGTCTGGTTAGAGCCAGGGGCTAAATCAGAAATGACTTGACAATCCACTGATAACATGGCATTTTTGGAATATATTCTCTGCTCTAAGCTCCAGTGACTAAGGGTGAATCATAAATTGTACAAGTCAATCAGCTTAGGATTTGTTTTTTACATGAGGACTTATAAAAATTTAAGTGTCCTTTATTACCCGAAACGAACTTTTATCTTGAACATCTATGACACACTACTGTCATAGGTCAGAAAAAAGATTGCAGGAAAGTATAAATTAAATAGGAGTTTTGCTTACTAGATTTTGTTTGTTTGGCTTGTTTTTAATAGTTTGAGTTCTGCCATAGTATCTGTGATGCAGCATTGATAGCTGCATCCTAAGAGTCACATAATATCTATTCAGGTTCTCTGAAGAAACGTAAATAACGAGCTAAATTGATATGTCAGACACCAAAAAATATACGGGGACACATGTATGCACACACACATACTAAAGCCTTTCAAAGCACTGACTTTCAGCCCCACCTTCCATCTTTGCTGTTTTGAGCAGAAGACTGTACTTACACCCTCCCCGTAGCGGATCTTTCCCTTTGTAGGGACATTTTTCGCAACTGTAGTATCCACGTTTATGGCTGAAGACCTAGAGTGGATTCTCCCTCTGAGTGCTTATGCCCCAACCTATGCCTAAGGTATTTTCATGGAGTCCAGGATAGATCCTGGCCAGCAGGAAAAGTCTTTTTTCCTTATGTGAACACCTGGAAGGGGTCTCAGCGATGGTGTCAGACCAAAACCTAAAGGAACGTATGAACTAGGCACCAGAAGTAGTTGACAATTGCAGGTCTTCTATCTTTGAAGCCTACATCAAGTTGGTAATAATTTCATTTAAAATGCATTCTGCATCTACTGTTAACTGTAAGCAGTTGATCTGACGCCTTTTGCTACTGCATTTAAGAGTGCTAAATAACAATTATATTACAAAAAGCAGTGATCTTACAGTTAGCTTCAAAACAGTACATGGGCTTACTTCTTTTCAAAGCCTGACCAATTTTTGATTAAAAATGGAAGAAAAATAACTGCATTTCACAGCTATCTCTAGTGTTACATCTTTTCTGACTTTTCAGTTTTTCTGTTCTTATTTAATGTATAGGAAAAGTATTTAAATGGGATTTCAAGGCAGGTGGTAGTTAAGGTATGGGAAGGTTTGTGTCATCCGATAACCCTCAACATCAGCAGACAATTTGCTGAAGCTAAATTATTTCTTCCAAGAAAAATAACCACTTAGTGTCTCCACCTTCTGTCATGTTTCTGGAGAGAGCACTACTAGGCACGTAAGTATACATATTTAGCAAAGTTACTCACTGTTTGAATATATACATTGAGCAAACTATATAATTTTTAGGACACTCTACTGAAGCAGTATTTTTTAAGATATTTTAACAGAAGACTTACTTTACTAAGGAAAAGTGTTTCCAGTCACAATTTAGACCTCCATTGTCCTTATTAAATAGCATTGCTTTCCTACTGTATGGGTACAATTGTTAAACTGAATGTGGCACACATTCATTGTTGTCATTGCTAAATATAGATTCTGCTATGCTACCAATTATCAGAGTAAAATTAGAATCAAAATACGTTGTTAAGAAAATTAACATACATGATTTCTCCCTGACCTTCAAATATTAAGGTTACTTTTAATCTCTTACATTATTCTACCCTCAGTTTGTCAGAACAGAGCAAGCTATTTGCTGCTACATCTAATTCAACTGCAAGTGCTATTTTATTTCAATTAATTTTCACAATGTACAGCTCTTCCCATTATGCAGTCTTATTAATTTCCAGTTTTTGTTTGTTTCTTTTCAGTCATAGGTAGCAAATGTTAGTTCACACGAAATATAAATCAGACAGATACAGTACACCAACTTCGAGTTTGGGAGGGTTTTTTTCCCTTTTCTGGATAGCACCCATGGACAATACGGTTAACACCAAGCTCCCCGTGTCCCCCACACAAAAACCCATCACGAGCTTCCCAAACTGTACTTTTTGAAAGGCATGCATATTGGACCACAAGTCAGGAAATTTATTAATTACATGTACACCAGTAGCAATAGCTTCACTAAAGGGGAAAATTAAATGAGACTAACTAACCAATAGGTTAGCAAAAGGTGAGCATTAATGTATCGGTGTATCAATTTAAGTGTCAAGTGTCGACAGTAGCTTTCAAGGGTAATAATGGATTTTAGTATCACCTTAGGGACAGGTTTTAATTGTGCACTGTAACAGTGCTGTTCAAGCCATTATACAATTGAGGTATTACTATTTTTATAACAACTTGGATGTAAAACTTGACTCTGGGCTGAATTGTGGCACTTAAGGGAATCCAGGAGGAAATTATATTACACATTCAACAAAATTAAATTTATTTTGCATGCCTGACATCCCCATTTACCAACTTCAAACAAATTCTGGCCCCAGATTTTTCTACAAAAACTGTGCGCTGGTATAACCTACGGTAGTAACTTCCAGACAAGGAGAGAATGAGAAGAAGGAAGCTTAACCACGTGTCCTAAGGGGTCAAGATCCATGGGTTCAGTAAGACAGAGGAGAGAACAAATTAACAAAGGAAAAAAAGGGAAGAGAGAGAATGAGGTAGGCTGGCCTAAACACTCTTTGCATACTCGAGTTATGCCTGGTTATGCACTCGTGAATCCATATGCAGACATAGTTACTCTATGAAGAAAATCCCATGTTAAACAAATCTTGAGTTCTCCTTGCCCCTCCCAAATAACTCAGTAAACATAAACTTTTGAACAACTAAGACAAATATAAAACTCACAAGGCCTAGTGGCTTCCTATATCTGTCAGATAGTGACTATACCCTGATACACAAGGTTTCTTAATCAATATTTACTTCTCGTCTTTGCATTTCAAAATTAGAATACAAGCATCATATTCATAATGCAACGTTTCTGAAACCATGAGCTAATATTCTCATACCAATTAAAATGAGGTAAACAGATTGGTTTTAACACTCAGTGGCAGTCTTTTTATGGACTCTTATTCTTTCATAGACCACTTAGTTATAAATAATCCATGCATAGAGCAATTAGCCCTTTTCCTTGTTTTATGGATTACAGACTTTATGCCTGTGCGAGTAACATAAAATATTCTAAAGCACTACAATGAAACAAAACTCATTTAAATCCCTACGTTAAGAGTCATTGAATAATTTTGATATTTAATTACTTCTCATTTGTCATATGATTACAGCCTTTTGACTGACTCACACAATTACTGAGTCCAGACCAAAGAATCACTGCTACCTGAAGTCACTTTAGAAACGGTCATCTTTAGCACCTACAAACGGTTAAATGTGATGACAAGAGAGGATCCTGACAGAAATATGAGCAGCTGCAATTTTCACGCAATGAACAACTCGGAACTATAACAACAGAAAATTATTTCCACACTTTTTGTGGTAGAGAAGCAATATCTACACCACTTACTTCTTCTAAAAGAATGATCTCATGCACTTACAGGATCGTGTGAATAACAAGGGATGGTTGGGGCACTGAAATCAGAGAGAAAACTCTCCTTTGTTTCGGTGGGCCTCGCACCAAGACTTACATGTTTCTCCTATTCTGTGCAGAGAAGAGGAAAAACTTAGGACGAAACTGAGGTAGAAGGGAAACTACAGAAGAAACAGGCATATTTGGCTTTGCCTTTATTGTTTAAAGTTAAAATCACTGCTGTGCTTTCTCTTATCTCGCAGAAATGCTATTTATAACTTTCATACTTCAAGCATAGATTCAGGTTACACTGAATTCTACAGTAACAGTGGAGATGTTCTGGGAGAGTTTGCAGCAACAATGGAAGTCTTTGCCCTCCTCTATGTAGAAAAGATTCAAAATTGTCTAGGGAATCACATTCAAGGACAGAAATAGAGTGAGAAAAGCTTTCTTAACAATTTTCCAAAATAAATTTAGACTGTGAAAGACTGGGAAGAATATTAATCTGTTTGATTCATACACACTCTCTTTTAAGACAAATTAATTATGCAGCAGAAGCATTTAGCATAAAAATACAAGCTTTGAAATGTGAGTGTTAAGTGTAGTACAGGGAAATGAAACTGATAGAACTGATAGAAGGAGATTGAAAGGGGCTAATTAGAAAATGTCTGGGAGAGTATAACCATTTGACAAAAAGTACATAAGATAAAGCACTGTGGGCTTTAGCAGATTATTAATGGTCTGCAAGACTTATTATCCATTCACCTTTGAGATCAGCTTTTTTTCCCCCTCAATTTAGTCTCAACTACAAAAATGCAAAACAGCAAATGCAACTGTTGGTTATAATGAGGTCACAAGCTAATTGTGTTCTTACTTCAAATTTTGGAGTAATATCCCTAGGTATATAATATCTTACAATAAACATTAGTTCAACCAGATAAAGCTATAAACTGGAAAACCCTGACCAGATTCTCACCCTTCTTAGCTTTTCATAAAGGGTGACCATAAACATTTGTTCTGTGGACCTGAATCCCACTAAAGGTACTAATGCTCTGAGAAAAATCCCCTTCAGTTGTAAGCAGGTTCCTTTACTGCAATGATTTTTTTGCCTAAGGAAAAATAGCATGGACAACGTTTCACTATAGCAGTCACTCATTTAGTCATGTGGCTGAGGAGTATTACTCCTCTCCGTACACAAGGGTCTGACACTAGACCCCCGAGAACAGTGACTTGAGACTTGCCTACCAATTTTCAACGGAATTAATGTAATAGCAAAACCGTTAGAAACGACACAGGAATTTTATGTGAAAATAGAAGCTTTTTAAATCATTATTTTCTACATCAAAAAGAAACAGATATGGCTTTGAATATCAGGGGGGTTAGATTTAAAAGATAACTTCTGCAACCCCTGCGCCCATATTTTGCTTATTAATCATCTTTAATATAAGCATGAAGATGGAGAACTTGATGCTATTGGCATTGCATATTTGGAACAGGGAGTCAAGTAGAACCACATGTAAATTACAGACTTATCAGGCAAATCTGCAGTATTCTACCATTCCTGTGAGCCAAGTCTTCTGATTTACCTGAGAGTTCACTACATAAAAAGTCTGTATGGTCAAGCTTTACATTTCAGAAAATGAAGAGAGTATGTCTTCTCTAATTTTCAAGTCTACTGGTTTGTAGTTGAGCATGAATGATAACCTGATATTGTTATTTGTTAATAATCACACTCTGCTTAATATGGAATTCTAATAACATAGCAAGAATCCCATATACAGTCAGATACAACATATGGATCTCTATATCATATTTCTTTAGAAATAAATATAAATAAAGCAGCAAAGGGACTGAACTTTTATGAGAGCTTGTGTTTGGCGTACTAAAATAGTGGCATGGTGCCATCGGGAATATCAAAAGCAGGCATATTTCTGGAACCACAGTCCTACATCTGTGAGAACTGTGAGGTGCACAGATATCTTCTTGGCAGACACAGGAAAGAGTCTCTGTTTCATCTGAGATCGAACTGCTGAGATGGCCAGTGTGTGGAAAGATGAGAACCTGATCTCACAATGGCCCAAGGACAATGATGCAGAAGTTTCTTCGCTAAACTGACTCCAGGTGGGACAGAGGCAGTGCCCGCACGTTTGCTTCAGAGCTCAACAGAGCCTCGTCTGCAGGCACTTGTAGAGCCTGTGAAGTCTTTGGGAACGTTCAAGAGAAAGAAGGTGAAACTATTCCTGCCAAGGTCAAGGCTGCCAGATCTAGAAACTTGTCCCCATCACAGCTTGCTCTGGAGTAGACCAGACCACGACATGACTGATAGGACACCTCACTCACTCTGGAGCAAATCATTTAACAAGCGTGGGTCTAAGGCTGGGATCTTTGCAACAAAATGTGAAACCGCTGCCTGTAGCTTAAGAAGAATCTTTCCAAAAGAAGTAAATCTTTCTAAAAAGAAACCAGAGGTACTGGGGCCAGGAGCGGAACACTACCATAAAAACACCTTTCCTTCAATCTCAAATAAACAAGGGAGAGAAATGACCAAAAAGATAAATAACAAGGGCTTCTGAAAGAAATGACAAGTAGAAAAAGTTCCTAGAAAGTCTAGGACAGTAAAGCAAAACACATAAATACACGTATAAGATCCTTTTCATGCTCTGTCTTTTATTTATTAAATATCCTTGTTGGAAAGAAGTTCCTGAGGTACTTACTTTTCTATGGAAGTATTTACTTTTCACAAAAAAACACTGCAAAACAGCGTTCATAGCAATGGATTATACAAATGTAATAGTAATGTAATAGTCATTTCAATAAATGCTTGAAACATTTAGGCATCTCATGAAATAACTGATTGAAACAAACAATGTAACAGAATGTCTGTCATTCAAGTCATTTTGCAAAGTGACTCAAAAATCGTAGTTATTTCATAAAATGTCTGGTTTCAGAATATGACCAACATAAATATGATTTGTCCTTTAGTATGGTGCACCTCTTTATACCTCAGAGAACCTTCAATGCACTGTGAAATAGCTGATATATAAAATATTACCAGAAAATTATTAAGACATAAAGTTCTACACATAAGGTTTCCATATTTTATTCTTATTGAACACTACCTCTATACTCACAATGTTGTCGGCTGAGAGTTCTTCATTCTTCAGTCCCTTCTTCAGGTATATCCATTTAAGAAAAAATTCTGCAAGAAATAGAGTAATTTTTACTATCACAAATCATTTAAGAATTACGTGCAGCAGAAGTGATGCTGATTCCTGCCTGTGCTACTTCAGTTTTATGCTGATTCCTCACTATATTACCCCATTTCCATATTGTGGTAATTCTACTGATTTCAAAGCAGTTGTTTCAAAAATCTGCAATAACACACCAGTGAATCAGACCCACACCGTGTCATGTCATAACCTTGAAAAAAGAAACCAAACAGTGACACTAGAACTGTTGGTATTTTACTGGTGAGGGACAGTGTTTACAATAACTACAAAGCACAAATGAGTGCTAGAAAAAAAAAAGGGGGGGAAGACAAGGATGGTCAAACATGGAGGCATGTCCCATGAAAGAAATTAAACAGTTGTCTATTACTCCAGCAGCAACCTGAAGTTTATCAAGTCCTACGAGCACTGGTTTGTCTAGAAGATGGAATAATAGGTCAGGGAAGACTATATGAAACTCCTTCTTAAAGCCTTTCACTGCACATTTATTACTGGTTACAGAGACAGAGATAGGTGAACCTTTCTTCATATGTATTCTTGCCAGCTTGCTAACACTGAATATATGAGATACAGTCCCAGGTACTTTCTACTAGCAGCTGGAAAATATGTCAGAATATTTATTTTCTTAGCTTTTGTCGAATGAAAGAGCACATGAACCGTTACTCTGTACTGTTAAACTTCGCTGATAAAAGGAAGATAAGTATTATGCAAAAGGGTTATCCATTAGTGGAACTCAATTAGGTAATTGCCCATTAAAGCTGTAGCTGTGCAAGCCTCATAACTGGAGTAGCCTGGTATTTGGGGGTGGTGACTGGGGGGAACAGGGCAGGCTGGAAGTAGCTTAGTATTTGCCAAAGAATGATACAGCAGGATTTACATGGTAATTAAAAGCAGAAAGACCTGATGTAAAACATAGAAGAGACCGGGTAGAAGGCTTGGGAAAGAAGGGACTTATCTTTGCAGTGAATAAATGGACTACAAGATGGTATGGGCATTTCAAACAGGGAAGAATTTTAGCCACATGGTGCCACCCCCCGATGAATTAATGGCAAATAATGCAAAATCCCCTGAGGAGTACTTAATACATCAGCATGGATTTTGCATAAAAGTGAGTGACAGAGTACACTACTTTTAAAATTAAGTATCAACATAGTACTTATCTTCAAAGTGCTTTTCAAACATTTAAGATTTGTTTTGAAAATAGGAAAGCGAAAAACCTGTTGTTCTGTATGTGATATTTACAGTAAGTAGATAAAGTGGCAGCAATGTTATGTACACATTGGAAAAGGTTGTTATTAAAAAAAGGGAAATTATAAAATTTTATTTTAACCTTTCTGTAGGATTATTTTTGCAGGGTTAGTTAAATCCCTAGTGACTGAATTATTAGTGGGAGAGGGAGAAGATGCTATGTTTGTGAACGACTAGGATTCCTTTTAAAAGTGCTACCATTTTTATTAATAAAACGTACACATTATAATTTTTCTTAGAAACTCTAAAAATGGCATTCACATGCACATTTCATGGCTATGGCTCTATAAGGTATAAAATAGTACGCAAAATACTGTCCATCAGGGCCACTCACCAGAGTATCGAAACGTGCATTAGCTCTTGATACTAGTTGGTGTTACGCATCTTACTTAAA
The DNA here is from genome assembly GCA_035590195.1 of Aviceda cuculoides. Lineage (NCBI taxonomy): Eukaryota > Metazoa > Chordata > Aves > Accipitriformes > Accipitridae > Aviceda > Aviceda cuculoides. Next base: position 10,513,406 of record JAVJGG010000007.1, read on the forward strand.
AATTTCGCAGCACGTTCTCATCAGTTCCTACATGAGGTCTGCCTGTGAAAAAGTTTGCAGAATCACATTCCTTACTTTTCACAATTTAATAAAACAAAATAAAGTCCTGATTCTGCAAATTATTAGGTATGAATAATCTTATATACACGTAACTCCATTCAGCTTAACATTTGAGACTTCTCCCACTGGAACTTAAAATTACTATGTATTTCTTAGACAAAAAAAAAAAATCTAGATATTATCATATGAATGCTTCCCATTGAAATGTCTATTTGTTCACTAATTTAGGTTGACTTTATTCAGATTCTGGTTTTATTCTCGGTTTTACTATGTTTTAAAGGCTACAAGGCTATAAAATGGTGAAACAGCTGCAATCACAATTTTCCTTGATTGATCTCATCTATGGAGATTACAAAACTCAGGTCAACACTACTAAAGGTAACTTCGTCGTGCTGCCGAGGTCTTGAATACAGGCTCTCCAGCTCCATCTTCTGGTGCAAAAGTACCTAAGAAAAAAGTCTAGTACTTCAACAGCTAATTTTACCAGCCATGAATGCCTTGAATATATGAAAGGAATTCCAGCAAAAATGAGCTTATCATTCATAATATATGACAAGATCTGGATTGGTAGTTATTTTACTGAAAGGCAATAATTTTCTCTGCCCAATTCTCACACACTTTCCCCATGCTTCTAATCCCTAATACATAATGTAATTAGTCTCAAAGACAGTTCAATCTGCAGGGACTTGATAAAAATCATTTTGGGATTATATTCAAGATTGAAACAGTCTCAAAATCAATCTTAAAATCTTCTGGGACTCACTTATTCCAGATGCCATACAAACATATGCACGGTATTTGCACATGAGTACATTCTAGTCTGTACCAGAATAACAGAACCAGCTCAAAACGTAATCCTTGATTCCTTAGAATTTAAAATTCCCCAAGATCACTAAGGATTTAGCCACATAACTCACGTTACCATGAACACTAAGAACAAACCTCTGGAAATCTTATTCTTGCTTCCTCTGGTAAACTACATATGTAGGTGCTGAATATTCTAAACTATTCCAGTGCTAAAACAATTCAGTGTTAAGCCAAAAATCAAACTAAAACACTGGAAAAGTCTAATCACTTTGCCAAAGCTGGTTCAAAAACACCTTCTTAAAGCAACATGTTACTTATGCTTTCTTTAAGATTAGGAAGTATTTTGAGCTGCTACTGTTCTCACTAATGCTGTTTGAAGACCTTGAGCTCAAAAAAAACCCACAAAGGAGAGTTATTTCCCTCAGTGCACACACAGTTCCACTGTGTGTGACTTTCTGACACAAAACTAGAGGAGAAATCAATCCCCAGATTTCTCAGAACCTGGAATATTTGAGTTCTTAAAAACTGTAATCTTGGAAGTTAACTTAGGCATTTAGGCTTTTGTTAGTGGTTTTACTTATTTGTGATATTTAAAATTATTCATAATAGGCACCAGCATTGCAATTTTCCATTATTACTGCTACTGGAAATTTAGCTTTAGCAAATTGTTTATATCGTCAAAGTATTGAACTGCGTTGAGTTACACCATTATTTGGCTGAGAGTCCTCCAAGATGTACAAAAACGCTACAGGAAGAGGCATTTGAAAGATGCACTTTGTAAAGTGCATCCCCCCCGCTGCAGAAAAAAAAAAAAAAAGGCAAAACGTTTGGCCAGATCACCTGTGCTCATTAAATACCATATGCATTCTATGCGTGATTCAAGAGTTTCCTTGACTAAGAGATTATAAAGCCAAGTTCATCTCATTGTGTCAATTTTTATTTTCCTGCCCAAATTATTGAACTACTCAAACAGCTGCTACACTAAGACAAGATGGCAGTGGCTCTCTTAGCTGCCTCACTAAAATTCCTAGTGCTTTGAGGTTCTTGGGTGACGAATGTTATTCACAATCACAAAGAACAGTTATTTCTAGGTTTATCCAGGCAGATGACCTAAATTTTCTTGGTGGATGGCATTTGTCTCTAATAGAGAATGCAGAGTTCTGCATTTTTAAAACAGTATTTGAAGGAGGGAAGGAAAAGGAGAGCTGAAAAAAGTTTCTAGCTGAATGTAGCACATAGATCGGATAAAAAGGCCTTCACCTAGGCTGTCACCGATTAACATTTGAGTCTCTCTGCTACCAAATTCAGATCTGATTCTCAGTCATCCAGTTCTTGCATCCAGTTCTTGTCCTGACTTCACTACTCTGCAGTTATTCTACATTAAACTGTTTTAATTTTGCATTCCTGAACAGCTAAGCATTGTCCGTAGGTCTGAGAATCGTGCCCCAAGTTTTCTGTAGGGGTAACAACCTGACCAAGAGCATTTATCAACTGTTACTTGAATTTTACAGTACTTTTCTCATACACATGATTACTCCTGGATTCTTTCTCCGCTTCCCTATGAGGGCAGCCAAAATTAACACATGACCATGAAGATCCTAATCCCATTGTGGTATGCAAAGAGATTTTAAAAGCGTAGTGCTAAAGTGACATCGGACACAACCTCAGATCATTTCTATAGTAGTCTTTGCTCTCTGATAATCTCCATTATAATTTTTAATTTTGTCTATCATCTTTATCCCTTGGTAAGAGCACCCCAAACTTACTCGCAGACTTATCCAGGTCAGGGACCTACCTTAGTATGACCTTCTTGAAAGTTCAGTGTCCAACCACTCGTACTGCTGTAAGAAGACAAGAAGAATCATCTGACCATGGTGAAGACTGTTCTGGTGGGCAATGTCCAAACTCTATGAACACAGAAAGAAAGCAGAGATTTAACGAGCATGAAACAAGGTCACTACAATTCCTCAATTACTTGAGATGGACTTGGATTGTGGAAGAGTGTTATAAACAGCTGGGTGCTGACTTAACTATAATTTCACAACTTATAATTTAATTAACGATAATCAACTATATGAGGAGCTTCATACTGTTAGACATATCCAGTGAATTATCCTGATACCTGGTTAACTATGGTTTAATCAGACTTTTAAGGTGTTCCAGGATAAATGTAGAATGATTTAAACTGCTTATGAAGAATTTCAATCTTCTTCAGAAAAGATAAAGGTGAGAAGTTAATGTAATTTTCTGTATAAACTGCACGTTTGTTAAAATTTCGTCTTTTCTGGCTAGTGAAAGCATTGGAAGTTTATGTATATGTTTAAGAATGGAAATATCCTTATTTTTACAATAAAAATTTTATTCTACCATCATTTTTCTTTGCCCTACCAATCCTGAACTGGACATCCAAACAGCTGAGAGAGCATGGAATATTCCATGTAAATGGTGAGGTTTTGCAGATACGTAAGTAGTTATTAATTCTGAAATTTAGTTCTGGATTAGTACCTATTCCTATCTGGGTCTGAGTTCTGAATCACTGCTGAACCATTATTTGCAAGCGAGCTAGCAGTACAGTCAACCTGCCTTTGAGAATTTGACTGTAGGGTAATTTAATGCTTCCTTGCTACTACTTCAGGGTTGTTTTTCAAATGTCTTTTTAACATACCATTCCCATGTGACTAACCACTCTTCTTATAACATCACTTGGTTTTTTTAACAGATTAGTATTTTCTTTCAAATCTAGGAAGGTAAGGAAAGCAGCCTTTGCTTTTCTGATGCTTGCTAAAGGTGCAAGAAGGTGCATTATTATAACCACCACCTTTGTGAATCTGATTTTTATCCCTTGCCAATGATATTCATATGACAGTCACATATAACATTCACAGCTGACTTGCTCTCTTTTTGACCATTTCTCTGCTCAGGCCCCAAATCTTTCTACAGAGGTTTTGAAACAACCTTTCTAAGTCTCTCAACCAGGTGAATCTCCAACTTTTCTGATTTTTTCTGTAACCTAAATGTATCATCTTTCTGATATAGAGACACGTGCAGAATGGCTGAGGCTGGAAGGCCCCTCCGGAGGTCATCTGGTCCAGTCCCCCTGCTCAAGCAGGGTCCCCCAGGGCAGGC
>JAVJGG010000007.1:10517798-10553822 GCA_035590195.1 Aviceda cuculoides
GGCCTCACCAGTGCTGAGTAGATGGGAAAGGATCATCTGCCTCGACCTGCTGGCAACACTCCTCCTAACGCAGCCCAGGATGCTCTCAGCCTTCTTTGTAGCAAAGGCACACTGTTGGGTCACGTCCAACCTGGTGTCCTCCAGGACCTCTTCTGCAAAGTTGCTTTCCGGACAGTTGTGTTTGTGTGTCCCAGTATGTACTGGTGCCTGGGGTTGTTACATCCCAGGTGCAGGACTCTGTTGAACTTCATGAGGTCTTATCCCATGGGATATCTGCCTACTGTTTGAGAGGGTTTTTGATTAGGTATGAAGAAGACTGCCTATATTATACAAACAAGGAAGGGCAGTAATTGCTTTTTAAAACAGTGCTAAATTAAAATGAGAAAGTCTCTTGCATCTTAACAAGGGAAGATGCACAAATCACACAAAAAGACATTCTGAGAACATTTCTTCATAGAACACGGGAGACTACAAGCACTATCCAGTGAGATGGGTAATATATTTTTGAGAATTTGTTAAAAAACTATAGGCATGTTTTTTATGACAAGACTTTACCAACCTTTTCCCTATACTTAAAAGAATGATAGTATTTCCGAAATGAGAATTCAGAGCCTCACCAAATTCATTTCACCCTTCTCCCTTTCCTTTGATCAGGGAATTTGCCATATTCCCTCCTTCTGGTTTCATTCAGTTTGAACTCCTGTTTGTACAGTGATTTCCTTTTAACATTTTTGGATTTAAATTAGTCCCTGAAGAAAAAACTGACAGGAAAGTTTACTGTGGTGACAGTTTTTAGAGCCGTTCTAGCCATTTCTCCCCTCCCCCAGTACCTGCAAACATCTAATCTTCTCTACTATGCTGCAAGCCTATTAAAATTAGAACCCTAATTAAGAACACTCAAATGATTACATTTTGCCTGGCTGATGGCACCACTACAGCTGCTTGACTCATCCTTCACACTATAAAGAAATACAAAAAAAAAAAAAAAAAGCCTAGGAGAAGTGAAATGGAGACTCTACGTTTTTATAGAAGAAGACTTAATAGATTTGGAACAGGCCTCTTCCTAATGAAGAGTTCCTAAAGGAACTGACTTACAGAAATTACTTAATACTTGGCAGTATATCTAAATGATTGCAGTTTGGTTTTTTACAAATAGGAACCAACATTTTCACTTCCACATGTGGCAGTTGCTAACGTGAGTTCGAAAGGAAGAGTACTGCAAGTCTAATTTCTCCTCCAACCCCTGTTATTCTTATGTACATCAGCGCTTTATCATCTTTACTGAGACTTGCTGCAAATTTCAAATACCCTAAGAGAGCCAAGAGAGTATTCTTACAACAGTATTTATCTACTGTATCATTAGTGTTCTTGTTACTGTAATTTCACAGTTGTGAGCAACAATTATTTGATTTATGGGAAGTACCATTTCTATTTTATGGACAGGTAATTGAGCTCTATGATACATTAATTGATTTGCAGGGGAAATATATTAAAAGCTGGCTGGAAAAGGAAATTATTCAGGATCTTTACAATCTCAATGCTTTTTAGAGCTACCACTCCAGGACCACTAAAGAAGTTTGTTTTAGCTGATGTCAGTGAAGCTACAATTTAGTGTTCGTCCAAAGAATGTTCACATTCTAAAATGAAATGAGGTTAATGCGGTTTCATGAGCTATAAAGGCATAATTAAAGATTACTGTTTACTCTCAATTCAGGATCATTTCTTAGCTCAAGGTATATTTAGTGGGAAGAGCTAAAACGAAAGATGAAATTCAACAAAGTATTGTCGGTAAAGTGAGTTATGAGTTATACATCAAAATTTTAACAGAGAGGATCCGATCACAACTCATGCCTGACCGTGATGCAGTGCTACAGCTGATAATACCGAGTGCTAGTGATCCAGCAATTCCTGAGGAATAAGCTGCAAGATCAGAGTCTAGGATGGTTATTGACATTTAACAAAATTTTGGTTAATAAAACCAGAAAAGACACAAAAGGGCCACATCAAATTCATCCCTAATGCAACTTCAGTGATATTCATCTAAACTCTGTAATTTTATCGTTTGTTTTTTTTTTTTAAATAACCACTGATCTTTCAGGATCAGTGAAAGATAGTACGTACTCAAAACTGAGGTAACTCCCTCCGCGTAAACAGAACTCCACCGATGATGAATTTGCCCCTCTGGTCCTGATCTTTATTGCCAGAGTGATTTCTGCCTTTGCAAAGAGTATATGAAAAATCCTGTCCTTCTGACAGGGCAGTAGTTTTACACTCCTTTTGCATAGGTGTAAATCACAAGGCGAAGTATAAAGCCATAAAATACTGAGCTCCTGCTTTAAAATTCCTGTTTTTATGAGCTTCACACTACAGGCTTTATTACTCAAAAGAACTGAATGTTAGAAGTGTTAATAATGTGAATGAAATAAACAATTATGTAACATCTTCCCTAACAAGACACTTCAATAAAATCTTAACAAGTTAATTTATAGGGAAGGTAGGGGCAATCTTCTCAGTCAGTATAGAAGCTCATCGTTAATTAACACTACTAGGTCAGGACTGTGATGCAAGTAACTGAATTTTGTGAATCACCAGGTACATTAACACACATAAAATAATTTAAGGAGAATAAACCTGGCTATGCTTTGCTTAGGTGTAGTCACACAAATTTATTATCACAATATTTCTATTATACTTAAGTAAGCCTACTGCAATGCAAATGTAACACTATAAAAATCTTGAGTTTGCACCAGCGTTCTGACAACTTTTGATCAAAAGAACAACCACCTTGCTAGTTTAAAAAAGCCTGTGAATGACTAAAAAAAATAGAGAATTAGTTTCTATAGCATTATAATAATTTACTAATATCTCAACACAAAACAAGTTTCTTCTACTTTGCTAAATGTTGTTTTTTAGAAATGATCTTACTACAAGGTATTACATGTTCCTGTGTTAAGAGTACTATATTGTAAATCTGCTGTTCTGAAAGATTAGGCCATATGCCCATTTAATTTCTGTATTTTATTCGGCAGTTGGAAGTTATAAGCAGAGGTGGTTGCAGTTTTTGTTGTGGGTTGGGGGCAGTGTTTTTTCTTGGGTTGTTTTCTTTTTTTTTTTTTTTTTTTTACATCTAAAAGAAAGCAAAAACCATAGGAAGAATATTTTTTATGAACTGGGAAAACTTTGATAACCTGCGTGATAGGCCAAAACAGGCATGAATACAATATAGAAGTTCAGCCCTAAATTGAAGTAACACATTTTTATAACTTTCTATCCACATTATAGAGTGTGTTTCTATGAAGTACCTCAAACGCTGGCAGCATCCCTTGAAATGGTGAACAATGCTCTACTCCCAAACAATCCTACCCAAATAGCAATATTTTTTTTTCCTGTTCTGTCTGTAGTTACTGTGAGAATACAGATGCAAAAAGAAACACTCCTCTGAGAATTAATCTGTTCTTGGATGTTGTTTCTATCTCAATCCATAAATCCCCACGGCTTCATAATAATTTTGGCAGCCAACAACTGTGATTGGGCAGTGGGTAACTCCTATTAGCAGCAATGAATAGACACAAATTTACCTGGCAGACTACTAAGTAAAGAGTCTACTTTTCAGCGTTCAGACAACTAAAATGGCTTTCAATAACTTCGCACTCATACCCAAAGCAAGCAGTGTGTACCAGTTAAAAAAAAAAAAAAAGACAAAACAAAAAAGTATTTTGAGAGGATAATTTCTAGGCAATGTGGGAAACATACTGACATTCTGTTTTCAAGCAAAAGCTATTAGTAACATTAAAGCAGTGGCTGACGACAGAAAAGCAAGTATGTTGGATTATAATAATTTCCTCCAGTGTAAAAAGTTCCTAGGAGGAAAGTTCCTTACCTAATTTTGTAAAAGTTCAGGGTTTTTTTTCTTTATGATCCCATGTAAAAATGGTGACAAACAGAGAGGAAATGGAAAGGGTAAGCTGAAGGGAGTCAGCTGATAATAACATGCTGAAATAATTAATTACCAGTAGTTGATGCAGGGACTTACAATAGAGTTGTTCTTCTTGAAAACGAAGCATAATAATAATGCAGAAAAAAAATTATTAGCACAAATAAATAAAGCATCTTCGCACTGTAGCTGTTCAGGACCACTGCTGATCACCTAGCGTGTGGCAAATCCCAATCTTACCTCTCTCCATTTCAGCGACTGGGCTTCCATAATTCGTTAGACTTCTGTGTTTCTGCTTGTGACTTCTGGAAGATTGACTGGGAGCTGCATACGTAGGGTGATACAATACCCTATGTATTCTGGGTACGTCTGAATCGCCCCATAAACAACCTGTAATGAATCTGCACATACGCAGTGGCCAGTTTTCCAGGTTGCTTCTTGTGCTCCAACGGACTTGCTGGGCCTCCAAGGCAAAAGGACAAGTACTTCTTTTTCCACAAAGTCCGTAGAAACCACCAAAAAAAAAAGGCAGAAGGACAGAAATGACTCATAAAAGCAGCAGTCTGTAGCCAAAAGCAGCAGAGTCAGCAGCTAGGTGTTTCACTTCTTACGGTATTCCACTTGCAAAAGTTCCAGCTGACTACCTGCTGAAAAGCAGAGGTTGTACTTCATCTATATTTCAAACCATAATAGCCATGCTTCTGTTGCTATTCAAAGAACAGGGAAAAAATCCGGGGGTTTGTTAGCTTTTAAATAGTTTCCAATTTCAGGCCTAATAGAAAACAAAGCAGAAATTATTACAAGCATTAGGATTTAAAAATAGAAATGTAGAAGAGCACAAAATGTTAATACTCAGGTTGCCGGTTGCTTTTTCAGCAGAACGAAGTCTTCGCAAACACGTAAATACATATTTTTTTCCCCCAATGAAGAAAAGATGTATCTTATAACCTGTAAGACAAGCCATAAAACCTAAGCAAGCCTGATTCCTGTAAACAGAAAATGTTCTTTAAAAATTCAGGTTTGGGAGCATAAATATTTAATTGCCAATTGCCTTGAGCACGTCTTTGAAGCTCAGAATTACTCAAAATAGTGCCAAGAACAAACAAAAACCAACCTAAACTATTTTAGTAAGAAATACCTTCTGAAAAAGTCTTTTCTTATAATCTTTCCCTATTTCAGCATATTTAGATTGATAAAAAAGTCTTTTGAAGTATTACTTTATGTCTGAACCTTGTAACTCCAACTCATAACATCAGTGGGGGAGGGAGACAGCGAACGTTCCTTTTATTGTTTGAATGACTACAAGGTTTTGACATATACGATGTTAATAAAACTAATTTATTCACATGGGATTTTGTTAGAATAATAAGCTGTTTATCACCAAGTAACTGTGCACGTTTAAGAAACAAAATGAACCATTCAAAGTAGTAGGGAAAAAAGTGCATACACCTTCATCAAAAAAAATCCACAGATTACTTTAGGATAAATTATAACCTCGCAAGCTGCCTCAGCGTGAAGCCAAGACAGAAGGACGCATTAGAGAACAGATTCAGACGGACATCACACTTCTATTGTTCCGAACAAACAGGATGGGCAGAAAAAATTTGTTCTTTATAGATCCCGCTCCTTCCTTCTGCGGGGTCTGCCAGTTACTACATCCCAGGACGAACTGCCGGCAGCCACCGAGCCAGGACCAATCCTGCTCCCCACCAGTTTTCCTGGAGAAGAATATAGTTTTGGCTCATTTCACACCTAGTCCGACGCTGAGCAGCGCCATATATTGTTATTACGGAGTTAGTTTTTTATGAATAATTCACTCTGCCTTACAGGCTCCAGTGCTTGATTGTTTTATACGCATATTCAGAATCAAATATTGAAGTAAATACACTCTTATCACTGTATGGTATAGCTGTGTACCAGATACATATAGCCTATTGCCCAACGCTTCGCTCTAAGCATTAGACAACTGGCTACACACTAAAGATTTATAAGGTTATTTGTTGAGTGTTAAGTGAATCCTGATTGATAATTAGCATCACTGGGGACTACTAATTTTAAAATACATATAGGCCAAATTTTAATACATAGATTTCATTAAGAACAATTTTAAAACTAAAACAGAAAACATAATTTCTGGAGCAATTTTTTAAGAAATTGCACTAATAAATAGTAAGACATTATATACAGTTTAATGATTAGCAATTAATTTATATAATCACATTAACAGTAAGATACATGTAAAGCAATTATTACAAGTGTTATGTGGTCAAAGACTATCTAACTGTAATATCCAAGTATTACATTCTAAATAACACAAAATAATTTGTCCGATTAAATCTTTAAGACAATACACAATGGGCATGACCAGAGGTAAAATGAATGGCAAGTGTTAGCTTTGAAAGACAGAAATTCATCACTGACAGGTAGGAAGAAACGCATACACTGTACATACAATTTATGGCTATAGTTAACACATATGTTCATACTATGGATATTAATTTTCAACAAATTTACTTCAGATAAAAATCAAAAATTGTGGAAAATTCTGCTACAGAGCTTGTTTGAATGACCGTAGTTCTGTCTGAAAACACAGACTGGAAACAGTCCTGCTTCTCAGAAATATTCTTCCATTTCTACTTAGTTTTAGAAAAATAAATGGCAAAAATAAACCCTCCATTATGTTTCAGCATTTGCTACTCTAAGTATTTGTTATTAATTATTTTAAGTTATAGCCATCTAATCTTGGCACATTTATTTAAAAAAAAAATAAATAAAAAAGTACCTTCAACATTTTAAATCTCTCATTTTAAAATGTGATTTCCCAGATAGTCCAGCTCTCTGCAACAATTCAGGGTCATTTTTCAGATATACTTTCTGGGTTCAGAATAAATTTGCTAATTGTTTTAGTTGGGTTGAATTAGACATATAAAAGAACCACCCCTCTAGCCCCCTCCAAACTTTACACTCGTATCCTCTTTCCCTAGAAACGATCATTTGATTTTCCTGCACAGGTTGTTTTCATTCTAGCAGCAGCAAACCAGTTTAAATGGTGAATCATTTTATGCTGTTCCCCAGGCACCACTAATCACGGTAATCTAATCTGTTCAAATTAACCCACATGCCACAGTTCCACAGACAATTAACCCTTGTATTTCAGTGGGTTGTGCAAATCAAGTCTCAACCACATTACCATAATCTTCTGCACGCTAGGTAGATTGCTTCAGTATTCATAATTGCTCATAAAGATTCTTTGACACGATTTCTCCCAACACTCAAAAAACATCTACGTAAAATTCAGAGGAAAACAGAACAACAAAATCAATCCATCGTCTCAACAACTCACAACGTCATACAGAAAATACCAATTCTCTTTATCACGACCATCCAGCACTCACAAGATTTACTGGATCTGAACCAATGAGGTAAGGACGTCTTGTCTGTATTAGCTATGGAAGGGGTCCCAAGGGTTATTCCTCCTCGGCTCGATTTCTTACCCCCAGTAATGGCCATCTGACCCCATTCCCTCATCTCCCAGTCTGCACCACAGGGCAAGCTACCCTCCCAGGGCAGGGGCCCCAGAAGACATCTCCCACCGGGGCTGCCAAGCAGGGCCTAAAGAGGAGCTCAGGGCCGGAGCCAGCACCCACCTCGCCGCCGCGCTCGGACGCTGCGGGCAGCCGGGACGCACCGGCACGGCCGCCCCGCAAGAGCAGGGGCAGGTCCTGCTCCGAAGAGAGCTCACGCGCCAGGGAGCTGGAGGCAAGAGCAGAAACCAGACCTCTTGCAGACACATGAATAGGCTCTGTCGTCTTTTGCGCTCTCTTCTCCGGGGATTTTCCCCTAGAACGCTGGCTACCTCACGTTATTTCTATCCGGGTCCGCTCCGTAGGTGTGCAGGGGAAGCAGAGGTGTTCCTTGCTTTGGAAGGCCGGACTGGGAGGTAGGGTTGTTTTCTTCGTGCGGTGTTACACAGCTGAGGACAAAATGCCCTCACCATAGCTGCTTTGGGAGTTTCTTCTGACACGGCATGTGCTTCATGGCCTGTTAGACAGCAGTTTCAAGACATACTAGAATTGACCACAAGACGGACTATTAAACTTCCTGACAAGTAATTTGACTTTCATAGGACTCGGCTGATTAAAAATTCGCTGCCCTGTATCTGCCACTCGCGAAGGGCCTTGTCTTTGTCCGAGACAGTATGAAATAAGAGAAAAGTGGATTTCTTCCAGAACAAAGGGAGACAACAAAGTTTGTGCCGTATCCGTGTGGTCTCCCAACTCTCTTGTCTGGAGAAGGATATTAATTGGATTTGTATACATGAAAATCTGAGAAGACAAAAAATTCCCCTTGAATGGCCTCTGTTTCATCCTCTGGTGAGTTTTCCTGACTCCGGGCCAAGCTTGCAGAGCCAGTAGAGAGAGAATTTCCCAGCAGAGATAATGGAGAGAAAACAGAGGGCAGAGCAGCATACCAAAGAGAGCAAGGATCTGTGGAACAAGGGCTCAAAGGCATCTTCTATAGTATATAATGAAATTAATATTTATCACCCTTGGAGGTCTAGAGGCATTCTGATGAGCTGCATTATGGATGCCCATTGAGCATCCCATCCAAGGGGTGGGATGGGGGAATCTCCTTGAGGATCTGAGTGAGGCTCACTATTGATTTAACACAGAAGATAGAAAGTTGACAGTAGTTATACACAGTTGGAGATTTTATGATGGATACATGAGCACTGTGACACATTCAAGATTGTGGACTGCTTATAAATAGCTCACAACATAAAAATAACTCTCGGAATTAGCTGCCACAAATCCTGTGGCAAATTCATCATCTTCTGTATATTGCACAGAAGTGATTTGTGTTGAACTTCTCATATTTAAAAACTGAATTTTTTTAATGTTAAAAGGACACACAGATTACAGGGTAAAATCTGTTTCTTGATTAAATTAGCAAAGCTCATGGAATCAGATTTTTAGTAGCTAGCTTCAAAACTATTTAATACCTATCAGATGGTTATTTACAGATAATAAGCATATGAACTCAGACTAAGAATGTTCATTTAAAGACTTGAAGGACTACTGACAGTAACTTTCTTGCACTACACTGCAGTGACAACACTGTCATTCAGGAAAAGATATATAGTTACAAAACTGTGATAAAGACTAAGACCTATATTCACTAGCAACAGTAAATTTAGAATGCTGTAGTTCTTAGAAGCAAATTGAGGAATCCTTTGCATTACAGCTTACAGGGGCTGTGAGCACTTCTGTAATGCATACTCAAAGATGGGTGGAGAAAAAAAAAAAAATCATATTTTGACAACCATTTCCTGTTGCATTTTCATGGCCCAATAAAATAATTAGCTCTGCCGTGCCTCAGGTGACTTCAAAGTCATCATTGATAGTAAATAATCAGAATACTGTTTAAAATACAAAGTAGTTATCAACAGATTCCAAATATTCTTAATTTAAGAGACTATTTGAAGATCACAGGATAATGGCTGAGTAAGTCCCTTGATGATTTTTCCATCTGACAGTGCAGCCACACGCTTGGTCAGCTGAAACATAACTCAGTTTCATGCCGTACTATCAACACATTGGAATAGCAAATATTTTAAACTAGTCTGAGTACTTTGATGTGCGGTTCCCGCCTCACTGTCTATTCATAGTCATTCTTTCAATTTAGAAGCATTTACCATTTTGCAGTATACAGGGTGTTTTAATGTTGTCTTGCTGAGAGTTTTAAGGAATCTCTCTCTGCAGGCAATGGTGGATTGCAAAGCCAGACACACAGAAAAGCTCAGATACCTTCAGAAACCCAGGAAGTTTGGTTACCTACGCTGCATTTAGCCTGAGATGGAGATGATAAATTCCAAATTCTCTTGCAATTACCAGGCTAAAATCAAGCAGTAATGGGACAAGAAATAGAATGAATGCAACAGCATTTTGACCTATTCCTTTTACCCAAGTATTATCACTTTCAAGTCACACTACATCATATGTTAAACTTCAGTACTAAGCTGACCTTTTAGGTCCCAATGAATAAAATTACATTGAAACCTCTTCTGTCTTTCAATCAAAAAGACACATTCAGTTGCTTCTCTTTCATCATGGACAGTTACTTAATCCTTTTGTTACGGGTTTTCCTGCCAAATTCTTACAGTACATTTCTTCCTTTAATCCCCTGTTATTTGTTGTCCCCAAAGACCCAACAGCCAGGATCAAATGAAGCTTTTGTAATACTCTTTACTGCACAGCTCGAGACTCAGAAAGGGTAGCAGTGGAGCTTAAATCACATTAACCTTAACCAGAATTCACATGGAAGAAATTACATCCTAACAACATGCTGCAGTTTTCTAAATCTGATCTAACAAATCAAGTGCTACAGTGACTATGTTCAGTCATCAAACTCAAAGCTAACAGTCAGAAATATCTTGAGCAGTAAGTCACAACCCGTGAGTTTGGAAGCAAGGAGAACTAGGCAGCGGCACAGATCCAGAGCAACTGCGCAGCGCTGAGGAAGACCTTTAAGTGGCCTTAGATCTCAGTAGGATTTAAACACACCACCTCCCTCCCCCCAAGAAGTCTGTGGATGCAAGGTGTTTTGCATACTACATGGAAAGATTTATCTTCACTTATGAGGAGGTCTGTTTGTAGGGTTTGATTCCCAAATAATATACAATAGCGGCATAAAGAAAGGGTTAACTACTTTATGACACCGCATTAAGAATTTTTCCTTTGTCTTATGAAATGTTCCGAACTAATTCTGTGATATTTAAATAGCAGGGCATGAGCGAAACCAGTTCTATAACACATAGTGTCTGGGCTGAAGAACACAAAATTTTCACAACCATTCAAACAAATCTTACAGGTAGGTCTCTAGTGCTGCTGCATCTATATCCCTAATCATCCCCCTAACACAGTCGTTACAGAGTTCTTCAGTTTACCTGTTTTGTTCTACTGTAGGGATTGCTTTAGTCTAGCCCCAGTATCTAACTGGACTCTGTGCTGTAAAAACCCACCAAAACATTTGTCGTGACTGGAGAGTTTGCAATCTGAAATTAAAGCCAAGAAATAAATAAGCACTAGAAAGCATAAGGAAACAATAGGACAACAGTGGTCACAGTGACGGGACACAGTCTCAAAATATAAGCCACCTGAGCACTGGGACGGCTTCTTTTGGATATAACACCAGAGGGGAATTACAGGAAAGGATTTGAAAGAAGGTAATTAAATCAGTTTGCAGCTATTTAGAAAGATCATGGTGGAAACAGCATAATTTTTTCAACAATTAGTAAGTGGATGATGAAGGCTGGTATCATAGGTCGCTGGAGGTGGAATCAACATTTTAATGATCATTAAAATAGAGCTAAGCCACAGAAGTTCTCAGGAAGAGGAGACGAGACCCTTCTGATACATGACACCAAGAGGGAGCCACTTGAAAAGAACACGGAGAACATGTGATTAAATATGATCATTAACAGAGAACCAGAAAGAGGCAATGGAGAGGATGAGGCTACGTCCCCTGATACCGACTGGGGAGGATAAGTAAGTAGAAAGCTTGCCCTAGCCTTTCCCCACAGAGGTAGGAATGACTAGAGGAGGAGATTTTTCCTTACAGAAAATGTGACCTTGTGTTTATTTAGGAGTAACTTTTCATTCATATTGAAACTGGTCAATTAACATTAAAAATGCAAAAGGAAAGGCTATAAAATCTGCCTTCGGGATCATTCATTTTTAATCGTTCTTTTTAAATAGCCAAACAAAAGCAAAAATAAACTGTCATACTCCCTGCTTTGAGATGTGGAGCTGCATAAAACCAGTTACTTCTCAGAGTCAGAAACACAGACACTATAAACACGGGCTGCTATACAAAAACAAAAAAAAAGGTCTCACAGAGGCCGACCCTCCAGTTTTTGCTTGTGCAGAGCTACTGTTAATTCTGAAGCCAGTGAGTGTGTGAGGACATCAACATTTTCCTCTTCCCAACTACACTCACTAAGAGAAACATTAAAATTGAGACTTAAGGACGCTTTTATGAGACATGTGGTGCTTTAAAATCCCTTTGTTCTCACTTTCCACTATAGTAACTTCAGAAATAAATACAACCCCAACTTTTACTGTTTCTATGACGACTAGTTTCAGAAACATCAGTACTAGCTTTTGGTCCAGATTCCACAACTTCATAAAAAGTTCAGCACCTAGATTGCATTCTTTTCTATTTATATCAGGGGTCTTTGTGTCACTAAATCCCTGACAAGATTTACTGTACCCTCTTGTCCATCAGCACAGATTCCGTCACATACACAGATTCACTCATCATTGCAGATACAGGATGGCTCTGCCTACCCTTATCCTGCAGTACTATTATATTCCATTTATATTTTTATGAAATGAAAAATTCCTAAAGGAGTTTTGTAACTAGAAGATCTTCTGCGAGAATGGTACTTTTTTCCCCTCTTCCATTCTGTATGTTGTGCCTTCAAGTATTCACATTTATATTTTAAAAATGAAACAGAAAACTATTGTTTATGTAACAGAAAAACCAAGAGCATTATTCTTACAGAATGAGTAATTTGTCCTTTTGTTAACAATTACTGCAAAAAACAACAAAGGCTCCTTTTGCTAGGAAAAACAGCTGAATTAAGAAGATATGTGGAGACAGAAAAACTATTCCAGAATAAATTGTGCCTCTGGCTTGCCCCTTTCCTAATGTAATGACTAAATTTCTTCTTATGTATTAAGAACAAGAAACCTTATTTTTTCTTTATTATACTTCTAAGTTTCTTGTATAATTTTATTTTTAACTGAAATGGATTTTGTATCACGCAACATGTCATAAAGCACCAAGGTTGAAAACTCCTGCTCCGAACTCTTTTTTGTAGAAGACTGAAAACCCTACATTCTAGCATTGTTCAGCTCGGGAGTCAGATTTTGGTGTTAAAGCTACAGGTTGGAGGAAAGGAATTTGAGACATCCACTATTTTCTACATATCTCTGCAAAAAAAAGTAATTTCCTTGTAGGAACTGTTCTTTCTCAAATCAAAACAAAACTTCCATTTTTTTCCACTATCTCACAGACGTTGTTTAATCCTAGTTTATACATTTATACATCTAATCCTAGTATATACACAAATAAACAGACAGAAAATAGCTATTAAAAAATAACTAGAAAAGCAAATATATATTCAGGTCTTACAAAGACTTGATTCCTTCTCTGTTGAAGAAAGTTTTAAGTGCATTTTAAAGCATTTGTTAAATGCAGTGAAGTTATCTGTGATGAGTTATGCAAATTTTATCCAGCTACAAAAGATGTGAAGTAAGGTACAGGAATAAGTAACTTCAAACTGCTTTAGCACCCAAGCTCAAACGGTCATTTTATTTATCAGAAAGTCTCAAGAAAACACTCTGGTAGTGTCAGAATAACAAATTTGCTCTCTGAAACTTCAGAGAAAACTGTTGGTAATTAACCTTTTTTTTTTTTCCTTTCTGCTTCTAGAACCTTATTAATTTCATTTTGGGTTAAATGACAGACTTCCTCATGGTTTACTCTTTCAAAAAGTACTTTAAGACAAGTTTAGACTTCCAGATTAAAGAAAAAATAAATCAAATTTGAAAAAAAAGTCAATGATTTTTCATTTTTAAAAAGTAAAACTTTGGGGAAGACTGAACGAGTTCAATAAACTCATAAATTTCTTTGAGCAGTCTTAGCTTACTGAAAGGTAAATAATTTTACAGATACACTGTCAGTGAATACCAGATAGGAATTTCATTTATATCCGTGTTTTTGTTAAACTGTGTGGGTTGGTGGGTTTCTTGCACCCTTGTAAAAAATATGTAACAAGAATATTAAAAATACCATTTACAACAGAACTTCCTTTAAGAGTAAAGTCAGTGGCAATCAGTGAGCCTGAATCTTGTTCCCCTATTTGAACTACAAATCAATCAGAAGACTGTCCCAGAACTGTCCCCACCAGATGTGACCTTCCTCCTTTATGCTCCCTTTGCAGTTATGCATATCATCCAGAATACATATGTATTTTTTCCTACAACAAATGCTTTGTCTACCAACCTGACCTCTCGATACATTGATAGTCGCATTGCAGAAAACTTTGCTAAAATAAAAGCTGTCTTTTTCTGTGTATTTCTTATGTGAGAACTAATCTAAATATTTTTCAGACCATCTATTAACTTTTAAGCTTTGCTAGTGAAAGAACTATTATAGAACATAAAATGCTCTAGTTGTGCCTATTCTATTACTTTCTCTCATTCTCTTTTTTCCCCCTCACATAAACAGTAGGAAAAAAAAAAACTACTAATGTAAACAGAGGTTTTATCACTTCATACTATGAAAACCCAAGCATACTTACAATTGAAATTAATAACAATAATTCATGTCCGAAACCAGTTGTTGTCCTTCCTGCTAATGTAAAAAAAAACAAGTGTAATTTTTTTTTCCCGTATGTAAGTTTAATGGCTACTTTCAAATTGTATTTCCACCGACCACAGATGTAGGATAAACTAATGCAGCAGTGTAAATAGCTCTAGCTGTTTCTTTATAGACAGATAAAAAGTCATGATCACTAACAATAAGCTATAACCACCAACAATAAACATTTAATGATAATCATAAAAAGAATTGGGCATTGTGAAGATCAACAAATTTACGACAATTCTGCATTAAATTTGTTGTTGTGCATTTAGAAGACATTATTCCACTGCAGGACAGTGAATGATAAAACATTGACTATCTTCTGATTCTGGCTGTTTAAAAAAAAACTCTTTATGAAACTGAGCACTTTTTTTTATTTTTTCCTTCTGTACATTCTCCAATTGATCATCTCTCCTTGCACAAACATTTAATGTACACTACACTGTCAAAAAAGCTGTGCAAGTAAAGCAAAATGGGTCCATTTCAAAACTTTGCCAATTTTGCAACTAGACAAAACTATGAATAACAATGTTCATTGGAACAACTTTGTCCATTTTTCACCAGAAAGAGTGTTTCTCAATGCAAGAAATAACTTTTCTCCTTTCAATACGCAAAATATATGGACCAGATGGGTGGAAGCCAATTGTTTTTCTTGAAACACATTTTCACTAAACAGTTATTAAGCTGGCTCCACATATAGCACAATCAGACCAAAGCTTCTGATTTAGGAAGGCACTTAATCATTTGCCAGTCCCATTCATCTTAATGACCCACTGTTACCCGTTTGCTCAAGTACCTTGCTGAGCTGGACTAAAGAAAGGTTAGAGGGAGAGAAATGCAAGTCATGCAGCTTCTATGAAAAATGTAGTTGAGGAGGACACATAAAGCGGTACCTTCAATGCTCTGCCTCCAACTCAGAGTATTTTGTTTTACATAATATATACTGTAGTTTTTGGGGGTTTTTTTTCAAGAGCAGACTCATGAAATGTACGAATTGCTTTCAGAATCTAATGCACTGCCTTTTGAAAATGATCTTTTCATTGTTTTCTTTCATGGTTTTTAAAGCAAGGACAAATCTACCAAACTTGCTGTAGAACTAGTCAGGAGAGTGGACTCAAGCGTGAACAAACCAACCAAAAATGCATTTACAACATCAAAAACAGCTTAAGACCATGGTACTATTTGTTTTAGCTTCTTGAATCAACAATATCTTTTACTTTTGCTTTTGGGGAGTCCGCATCCCATCTTTTTGAAGCAACTCATTCAACAGAAGATCTCTGCTATGCCTACAAAGACAGCTTTTTGGGGAGGGGTAGTAGAATTCTGTTTAATGCAGATCTAGTGTTTCCCAACTAACATGTTGAAAACACAGTTAGGATAAACAAGGGACACAAACATACCGTAAAGAGAATTTGGTTCCTATGGGGTAAACTTACTAAAGTTTTCTAAGCTTTTTAAACTTAGTGAAGTAAAGAATCTTGTGGTTCCAAGTTTCATTAATTATCCTGAAAAAGCTCATGAATCTCTTTTAGTAAACAAAAAACTTGCAGAACCATACTTTTTAAAGGAAAAAATAAAATGGGTGAAATTTTCATGTGACGTTTTTAAGCTAAAACATGCCATAGCAAGAAAATAGTTACAGACACATCCAGCCCAACTATATGATCTTCCATGCACAGATTGATTAAGGTTTCAAATGATGGTGATTTTTTTTTCAAAGTCTTCAAGTGGTTATTTATACCAACTGATAAAAATCACCATTCAAACAGTGGCTTCAAAAAAGCCATCTTCAACAAAGATGGCTTACTTTTTTAAAATCCACTTGATGAAACTGCATTTCAAGGGCAGAACATAATTTTGTCACAGGTTCAAAGCTGTGATGAAATCTTTGGACTTCTGTGGCCATGAATAAACAACCAATAAATCAAACAAAAACCCAAATATAAACTTATATCCAAATGTTTAGAAAAGAATGAAGTGTCACTGAAATGGAAGCAGTAACTTCAGTCATATCGATTTTCAGATAAATTATAAGAACTGGAGAGGGAAAGTGGGAAAACAAGCATTTGCTGACATTTAGTTTAAGTTAAAGTAGACCTGAAATGAGAGTTAACAACCATTTAAAAATAATTTTCCTGTTGGAAGTCCCACAAAAGACCCTACCAACTCAAATGCTGTGCAACTACCTAAGATCCCTGGTCACTTTTAGGATCTTTGCATTTGACTGCTATAGTATTACTCTTCTTAAAAGTAATCAGCATCTCCTAATCACAGAAATAATTATTTCATTAAGTATCTGCTATTATGTCATTAAGGTCTTGAAGTATTTCTGAGCCTTCTTGACTACATGTATGTACTTGGCACATGACCCATCACAAGAGGAATCATATGGGTATTTAAGGTTTAAGTACGTACATGAAAGGAAGCTAGTAACAGTAGTTAACGTCAGCATTTGTCCAGAAGAGGAGCAATCTCACTATACTATTTCCTCCCTAGCAAACATAATTTGTTTCGACAAACCAAATCCTATGCTATCGGGGGGGGAATCTACTGTCACAAAAACTGGACTATGATACTTACAACTGAATTTAAGCAATGAAATCACAAAAGGGAGATTAAAAAAATAGTTACATTATTAAAAAAAAAATCTTATTAATTTTCACTTGGCCCAACATTGTCTTAACATCCTTATATTCCAGAACAATCTGGTGCAAATAACACAAAATTTAAGATTACAGAACTAGGATGAAATCAGTTGATAGACTTCCTTTTATATGCAGGCTCAGCAGGCTAATTTGTCAAGGACATTCTCGTGGTGGTATAGTGCTTGGCATTAATATGTATCTGTAAAATTCCAACAGAGCAAATAACGGGAATAAGTGTCAAGAAAACTCAGTTATCTGCTGTACTAATAACCACAAGGCTATACACATCATGCTGAGAAAACATCCATAAGGAGCAATGTCATTACCTTAAAATTTCAGGTTGGCTTGATGAGCTGTTTATTCCAATTAACACAGAAGGAAATTGCTGGGTAACTACCACCTTCATTTAGGAAGTCTCTCTAATGTTCGGCTTATGATGAGTTCTGCAACATATTTTTTGGAGGATCACAACATTTAAAGCAATATTAAATCGCATATGGCAACTACAAATTTAATCTCCTCATGCTGTAATCCATAGATAGAAATCACTTTCTAAGGAACTTTCACACATTCAACAGAAAAAATAAAATACTTGATGCTGCCTCTGATCAGAGCATAAGTTAAATTTTCATTTTACAAAAGATTCCTCGAGAACTTTTTTTGTTGTTGTTCCTTACGTGACAAATGAAAGCTGCCATTTCATCCTTTTAGCTACTGGAATTCAAATCTGCTATCCTTCTACAGAATGCACTGCCAAGCTGTAGACTTGGACCTTAAGAAAAGTAACATTACACCAAAATCATATTCAAACTCTCTTTATAAACAGATGTTGATTTTAGGCTGTAAAACTTAACCTTTGCAGAAATACATAGCATTTCAGATTTGATCAGGAGACTGATCAGAATGCTTTATGGATCTGTGTACAGAATATTACTGGAGGGGACAGCTAGAAGAGCAGCGGGGATGGATGTGCTGCTGCTCCCTGAAGTTTAAATGCAGTTACGCCAAAATCTGGGATCACGCCAGATGATTTGAGTACAAACTGCCTCTGCGCTATCGAGCTGTAAGAGTCGATTTCTGGTGTGTATAAAGAAGCGGCAACTAAAGGGTTTGGGAGACACCTCAGTGCCATGCAGCTGACGGGGTTGTACCCAGAGCGTGGCTGTCTCGGGATGACTCAAGAAATGTACAGGTTTTGGAAGGCTTTCAACAACCGGTTGGCAAAACACTAGATAGTGTATTCACTTGACCAGTAACCCTAACCTAACCTGTTAATCATCCCACTGATACTGCAGTTAATACCAGAATACACTTAGATATTGTTGACTACAAACAAAAAAAATGGTGTATATGTTCCAATAGCTCATAAGTAAAATTTCCTCTATGAAAATTCTGTTTAAGTGTTAAAAGTCTACGTTGCCAGTCATACTGTAGTCACATGAATGAGCAAAATACTATAATAATGGTGTATTTTTGCAAAGAGCACACAATATTCATTTCTGTCCTTTTTAATAATTGTTTTTCTAAGGATTAATGAAACCAGAGGTACATACTGTGTATAACATGTTAGATTATGTCAACTGCTATAAATAAATACCATTTTGTGTGTAAAAAGACAGACTTATTTTCACAGGATATGGTATTAGAAAAGAAACGTAATGCTTGTTTTCAATGAAGTAACATAGCAGAACACTCATTTATTCACCTACTTTCTTCTATTTGAAATTTTGAAAAATATTATCTAGAATTTTGAAAATATTGCCTAGAAAAAGGATGCTTTGTGCTAAGACGCAAAGTGTGCATGGTTGAATGGTTTCATTCCTTATGCTCACAAGCTGATCCTTGATCCCATTAAGATGTGGAAGGCAATGTTCTCTGTAAAGGGAAGATGTAAGTAACTAAACCCTTAACAAAGGAGAAAAGTTCACAGAGAAATTAAAAGTCCATGCTGAACCAAGATAGGTGGAAGAGATAATTTTAATCAACAGACAGAAAAGCTTAGATCGGAATAGTGATCATTTTTTCTCAACAGCAACATCCATTTAAACACCCAGTGTGAAGGTGGAATTAGGTCAAGCCTTCTCAAAATGAAAAAACCCTAATCTGATCTAGTTTACATAATCACCTACAGTTATCATTTATGATTTTGAAAATAGTATCCAAAGTTACGAACCCTAAACTTTCACCAGATTGACTGATTCTCTTGTTCCAATTATTTCCCGTTATTTTTCCTACTCATTTTAGACTGAATTACTACAGATTACAAACTGGAAAATAGAGAAAAACCAAATGAAGGGTTGCATTCTTTCCCCCTTTTCTTCACAATATGTTCAACCTTACCTCAAAGAGATAAATATCACATCTAAATTAATACATGTAAAAGATAAAGTACAATACAGACTCCTTTCAAATTGTCCAACTATACCTAGTGCTATTGTCGACATTTCATAAATCTGTCTGTATGATGATCCTGGAATTTTCATGGGAAGTTGATGAACCTTTCCTTGTCCTTTAGGAGTAAAGATAGTAACTGTGCATCAGTTTCTAAAATGTATGCAATGTCTGCAACTGAAAAAGGGAAGTTATCCTTTTTGTCACTCTTAAATGAAAAGTCGGCTCTTTAAGAAACCCAGAACTGCACTGGGCTCAAGGGGAGGGGGGTTCAAGCAGCTTTCAGCGGCTGTGGCAGGCACAGCACCAAGCACTGTCAGAATTCGCACTTTACGCACTTAGAAAATACCATCAATGAAAACTAAAGTTTTTTCTCTGTAAAGGAATCCGAGAAATATATTCTTGAACCAGATCCTTTTTAAGCGGATCAAGGCTGGAGCAAATGAAACACAGACCATCTTTGCAAGTGTATTCAGGGCTTTGTTCGGGATGTTAACGCGAAACACAAATCTAGAAACTCATCTTTCGTATTTGTGGCTTTGCACTTGCCTGTACAAGCTAGAGTACGCTATTCACCAGAAAGAAGCACTGACTAAGTTAGCTACTTCAGTACTCATTTTCTTTTCCATCTCCAGGTAACAAAGGGAACAGTGAAAAACACATCAGGGAATTCATCATTCAATCAGAACAGCTTCACAACTGCAACCAATACCTATAATTCATTTCCTCACATTAGACCTGAATGCCAGTGCTTATGCAAAATAAGGAGTATCAAAGGTAAGAAATGTAATTAGGTAGGTCTTAGTAATATATGTTAGGAATTAAATTTATACTTATGCTGTGTTTTGAAAGGAGGGGGAGAAAAGAACAGAAGAGAAACAAGTGTGTAAAATTTATAGGGAGAAATAAAAAATAGCACTTCCAGGATGTTTTGTCTTAAATTTTAAAGTAAAGGCAATGAAGTTTACTCATGTCTAGAATATAGGAGGAAACATTCCAGTGTAGATAAAAACTGGACACACACAAACAACTACATTAATGGAGATTATTCTGGAACCTGGATGGCCCATGAGCACAGGGAAGTGTTTCACATCAAAGTTTTGAATCTAACCTAGGGTAGAAACGACTACAGTGGTTTTGTAACTTACAAATTTACATCTGAAAAAAAACTACATTACAGCAGCTTTTAGGGATGTGGGCTCCAGTCAAAAGTCATATCACAGAACTACTTTATTGTTGTCGCTATATATAGCTGCTCTCTTTCAGACAACGTAGTGAAATTGTTGAACACTATGAACACCTCATTGAAGATTATATCTTAATACATATACACAAATAGTTTAGATTTCAGCACATGCTGACCAGAATTTTCTGAACAAAGCAGAGACATTATTACAGCCTAAAGGCTGTCTCACTGCCTAGTATCAGGACATACTACAAAAAAAAAAAATTCAAAGATGACGAATAAACCTTTTCTACTGAAAAAATTAGGGCACTTGGGTGCACAGAGACAAATACCATTCTCCTCCTATAATGCCTTAACAGTTCATATCATCCACGTATCAGAAACAGTAACAGCTAGAATCCTCGTAATCATGCTCGATGAAGAGTTAAAGCAAAACAGCTACTAGGCAGAATCATTACCTTTTCTAGCTGGTGGCTCCAGTATCTGGTTTGTATCACCCTCACGTTCTTTAATTTGTGTGGATAAATAAAGCTATTTCATCCAAACGTCTAAATACACCTACTATTTAGGATGATGTTTCCAAGTACTCTATGAATCTGACCTCAGCAACTTCAGAATACTGACTGAGAAAAGCCTGTATCACTTATTTATGATATTAAGTTACATATAGGTGAAGGTCAGCATATGGAGAAAATTTAAGTTTCTGTGTTCAAGTGCATGTGGCAAATGGAGACTCAGAGGCTGAATATATACTTGCACAACACATCTGAGATCTCCAGGTAATGGTGAGTCATCTCTCTTTTTGTAAAGAGGTATGTTTATGTTTAATTTTAAAATGGTACAATAAAAGAAAATGGCTTACTTTTTTCTTTTATGAGGAATTAGAGATTTTACATAATGCCCCGTAAGTGATTTTGTGCAATGATTACTTTCACAGGTTCTTATGCACCTACCCACACAACATACATACCCTGAAAATAGAGCTTTTGAAACTTTCTGCATCAAAATATGTTAGTAATGTCTAAATATTGTTCACCCTGGACCTTAAACAAAATTAAATTTAACATGACCAGGAAGACAAAGGAACAAAATCACAGGTGGGGAAAAAGAAAAAAATAAAAAGAAAACAAAAGAAAAAAAAAAAAAAGAGAGAAAAAAGAAAAAAGGCAAGCACCAAGTTACAGGTATCCTATTACATGGTAAATTAATTATTCACTTTTGTCCACTGTAAAACATCTTAGAAAGACATTAAATCAAATAGAAAAAAACCATGATGGTAGAAAAAAGATGGTTCTCAGCAGCAGCACATTCGGTCAGAAAGTTAGGAAGTCAAAATAAACCAAGCGTATCAGTCAAGCTGCCTTCCTCTACAGGCCCATCAACAGTTTCCCATACCCACCTGAATATTGCCTCATTACTTGTCAGATGTGGGTCCCTGCAAATCTTGTCCTTGGTATTTCACTTTCGAAGGCACAAAGGCCAGCTCCATACAGCTCCTATCCAAACTCAGTGAGACTCAGACACAGAAATGCCATTTCTGTGTTTGAAAAATTTCGTTTTTCTTTTATACTCCATTCTGTTAAGCCACTTCCCCTTAATGTCAGCAGGAATCGATAGAAACATTTGAATGATTCTGTCAATTCTAATGCATTTCTCCATTCTAAATAAGCCTGTGAGGCTGCTGTTCATAAGACGACTTGAATGCATGCACATGAACTGCTTTGAGATTTGGGAAAAGTCAGTTAAATTTTATGCCCAGCGTTTTCTAAATCAGTCGTCAGTGCCCAAGCACTGCTTTTACTGAACAAGCAGAAGAATTTTAACCACGGATTTTGATGAAAGCAGAATTAACCCAACAGACAGAATTTACAGAATATAGGCCTGTATCTAAAAGTTTGCCTTTAGACGGTGAGGATGACATTTATTCCCATCCATGAGGGTTTGTAATTCATAATTCATTAAGTTCTCACTGAAATGATGAGATCAGAATTAACATCTCATTGAAATTATCCAAAGCCAAAAGATTTGAGAGGGCGAAATAATCATGCTGCAGAAATATTGCGCCTTTTTAGGAAACAGAATACAGCCACATTCAGTGATGTGCTAAAACACATTATAACATAATACATTCACATAACAGCATGGTACAGTTAACAACATTTCTAATAATCTTCAGTATCTGTCACAGTAGAAATGATAGGATGAAACGACCAAAGTTAAAAATACTGTATAATAACTGGTATCCTCACACACATATGGGATACCTGTGTCTAATTCAGAGAGACTTATCCTGAGTTTTCTACAGCCCCTGTAAATACTATAAACATTAGCTTCACTAGTGGTTGCCTTTCTCAAACTTGTCTCTTTGGTTATTTAAAAAACTTTGGTATTACATCTGGCCGTTGCTACTGGCCTCAAATATTGATCCTATATCTGATGGCTAGAATTCTCATCTAGGGTGTTAGAGAGCTGCATAACTTCCCAGATTTAGATTAAGTAAAAGGTTTCCTTCAGAGTTTGAATCTCAACCTTCAGCACTACATTTACACGCCAGTAACTCCAGGCATTTACTCAGCATCTTCCTTTATCAGAACTTAGAGAACTGGAGCATTTTTTAATTCCCAAAGCTTTGTGGGACACAAGAATTGCTTTTTACCTAAATCTAACAAGACTCCTATCAGAACAGCGTGCACATACTTTGTTATGTACATTGCACATACTATACGAAACTGTTCCGAGACTTTGCACATACAAATACTACCCTTGTTGTTTTGAGTGCTCTGTTCTTCACCTGAACGAAAGCAAGACAGCTGACATTTTATGCTGGAGAAATGAGTGTTACTGTAATGAATTTGACTAAACATGCAAAATCTTTTGCTTTTTCCAAAGCATTCATCCCAACAGTAAAGGTTTACAAAAAAAAAAAAAAAAAAAAAAAAAAAGGTCTTTAGAAGACTTTAAAACAGTGGGGGTTTTATTCATGGTACTGCCTGTGAATGTGAATGACTGTTTGCCATACACCTGCTCTCTGGTAGTAACTTCAGATCTCAACAAGCTAGCAGGTTTATCTCTAGAAGCAGCGGACTCAGGAAGCGTGGGGAAAAAAAGAAAGACTATAAAAACCATCTAGTGTTCTTAGTTCACTGAAACCTACTGTGTTATGGACAGTGCTCATCTGCTGTTTCATCTGAGCCCTCAAAACTATTACATTGGCTTATGCTTCCAATAGACATCAGAGTGGAAGTAGACAACGAGGGGTGGGATAATTGGAGGAAAACAACAATAATATTGGCACATAAAGAATTCATGAAATACTGAGTACCTAAAGGAGCTTAAAAATGGACCTTGTTATCTACTGCAACTTCCATACAGAGGCTTTGAAATAAAGAGTGTAATTTGTGTCTTCAAAAATTTTAAATCTTCTAGATGTGAAATCCTCTGTCTCCCTCTTCAGAGTAATTAACCAAGGCATGCATCCTACTAAGATGTTTATAACGTGGTCATTTATTGTTTATAATTTTTCTTGCCATCAAACATATTGGTTACATAAATATCTAAATTAAATGTATCTTTTTCCCACCATTTGTAAACTGCTACAAAGAGAAATTGCTTTTTTTCTGTGCTAATTGTTGAGACCATATGTTACCAGGAATAGAATGGGTATTGAGTAAGATTTTACACCACATACAAAGTGAAGAATGTATCTAGACAGTAAACCCTGGATCCCAGCCCTGAAAGCCTATTTTATACTCATTTCTTTGGCTTTGGGAAGACATTAAGACAGCCTGTAGCTTACTAGCAATAAAATATTGACATTGACAATCCTAGTTTAAGCAGATGTTCTGCAGATGCAAAGGAAGATTTAGAATGTTTTCTGGACAAGCAGCCTGAAAATTACTCTCTCTCAGATGAATAAGCATCAATACAAAACACACTGCTGCAAGCCTTGTATTTCTGTACAACAGATAATGAAAAACCATCTGTCCATTGTAGTAATTTGCCAAGAAGCCAGTCTAGCATACCATTCTATCTGTATTTAAAATATCCTACTAATAAACAATATTTCTTAACTGTTTTCATTCTGTCTGCACATACTGAACGAAAACTTCACTGTGTACCTCACCTTTGTTAAGGTCAGTCATGTAGATAACAAGCAGATTAGAACCTGCAAGTATAACTGTGCTTCTCTCTTGGATTCGAAGAAACAGAGCTTTAAACTGAAATTCAGGTTAACCTCTTATTCTGCAGAAATTCCTCTATTTAAGCATTTGATGAGCTTAAATACCCAGACAGAAAAAGGAAAGTATTATCTAAAGAAATATTTTTCAGACTAACTAAAAAACCCCATAGACACTCTCACCATTTTGAACTTTCTGATCTTTAGAAAATTATGACTCTGAATTCATATTTGCATAATCAGCCAAACAGGTAATATTCAGGTTTTTGAGGGTTCTTGCATACATTACTTCTAGCAACTAACTCATTTTGGCCTCTTTTAACAGAAAAAAAAAAAAAAACAACAAACAATTGTGTGACAGTTTAACATAATATTTCTACGGACTTTTTTTGATCAACATGTAGTGCTCTCAATATCCAATTGTCTTTCAAGTGTCAAAAGCCAATGGGTATTAAGAGATAGATTGTACTCAGTACTACTTTAGCCCAACAAATAATATCAAGAATATGTTTGCAATCAAAACTCACACAATAAAACATTTTAAGTGAACACATTTTAGTAAAAGTAGAACCATACGTTGATGATGAAAAATACACAACGCCATGGTACTCCATGCTGTATTATGCAAATGAATGCATCAAAGGTCAAAGCTAATCTCAGTCTCATAATAATGTAGTCTGCAGAGAATAATTAATTTCCAGTACGCTTTTTTTTATTGTGCACCACCACACCAAAAGCCATTTTATTCAGGAATTTTCTTTTTATGTTACTGAGAGAAATCATATCAAAGGTTTTCCATTTCCTGCTCGGGGACCGGCAGGAAGTGGAGGGGGCAGTTCTTTAATTTGTATTAGTCCAATAGTAAGACCAACCTAAAATTTACCGTTAAAAACACTGTGGTTTAATTCATTAAAATGCTGTTAAATTTTGGTTTTTGGGAATGAGATTTCCATGCCCAATAGCTGCCTTACATTACTACAGCAAACATGTTTGAACAGCTTCCACAAACCAAGTGGTACTTTAAGGATCCAACTACACTATACTGTTCCCTACGTAGGGTAACAACCTAGGTCTATTACATCTTCATGACTTAGTGAAGACCCATGCTGTGAATTGGAAGTGTCATCCAGTGCAGACAGGTCATGAAGCATTAAAAGCCAGGGTGCTAACCTGTGTTCACTGCGCTTGTGGGAAGCTGGGAAACCGATGCTCCATAGATTCTGCTTCTGTCACTGTAGACCCAACCTCCTTCCTCCACTGGCAGTGTTATATTTTCCTCTCCCTGCCAAAAAGAATAACATAATTCCTTGGTTTTGTGAGAAAATTACCTTTCAAGAGTCGATGCTGAGAGCAGCCTGTGCTACAATACACAAACATACAAAAGGCTTTTTCAAATTCTACTCAAACTCTCAGCACTCATGCTGCGTCTGTTCTGTACCGTCGTGTAAAATTAAATTCAAGCTTATAGACCTTTCCAGGTCTGTTTCCATAGTATGGAACCAAAGTTACAGCTGTAGTAAATCTTCCAAATTACACATTCATTTGTGCTACTGGTAAAGCATAAGGTGTCTTCCTTGGTACGGGAGGATTTGTCCTACTTTTGTTGCACTGAATTTCAGATTGTGCATTATGCATGTCTTCCACAGATTAGCCTTAAATGACACGCTATATCATACCTTTAAAGAACTGACCTAGGCAGTAGTTTTGCAAGTGAAAGGTACGGTCTCTCTGTAATGAAAGGTAATAACAAGATGGAAAGTAAATTGTGTCACATAACCACGTCCTCCACTCCTGCAACTCACTGAATCACAAGACCGAAAGCTCTCCTATAACCTGTAGTAAAGGGCTAACAGGGCATTATCCTTCACATGGCGGAAAAGAAAGCTGGCGAGAGTTATCCTGCACGTTAGGTTGACTTTGAGACAGAACATCTCTTCTCTATACTCCTCTTCGAATGTTGGTAAGGTGCAACGTAACACCGAGGAAAATACTCCTCCTGGTTCTGTAACTTTCTTATTGCTAATAAGTAAGTCACATTCAGGTAAAATCCTGGTCTTTAAACCAGTACAGATTTTAGTGTTGTTTTTAACAGGCAGAGAACTGAAAAACTCTTACATTTCATGTACAAATTTACCAAAGTGGATAATAGCAAATGAATGGTAATAGGATGAATGACACACTATATATTACCAACAGGATTAATACTACTGAAAATGTATAAAAGCTCTAATATTATTATCATCAGCCCAAAATCACATCACGATCTTTTTCCCCCCCCAACTACATCACAATGCTTTCGTTCTAAAACTGAGTATCACGATGTTATGTGGCAACAGCTGCTTGATATAGAGCACTTCAGTTCTACTCTGAAAGCACTTACATGCATAGTTAACTTTTGCTATGTGAATAGTTTTATTAACTATGTAAAGAGATCATCAGTTGCACAAATACCTAAATAATTGATACTGTATCTCTTCAGATTTCAAGAGCTTCCTAAAAGCTTCAATGCTTTCTTTAGGACCTCCTTCAACTACCTCCTTCAAATGTTCACACATTACAAGTGTTTTTCTTCTCTACTCTATTCCTATGATGTTTCATTGCGGCCAGAGTCCAGCTATTTTCTTGCATCTAAGTTTTCTCTTGAAAGAAGTTATCCCTATTTGCCTGCTGTGTTGAACACTTACCATACATTACAAGATGACTCCTCCATTTCAGTTGTATTCATACCAGAAGGAATCCAAATTCATCCTGCTTGAAACAATTGAGCTGACATTCAAATGTTCTATGAATAGATCAAAATGTTTTATTTTCCACACGAAATTATTTGTTCAGAGTAGCATGAACCCCTTCATAATGGCCGTGCTTGATTTCTGCACGGTAGCTTGTCCAGATATCCTCTAGGTTGTTGATTTTGCTGCTGTTCGTAGGTGTAATTCTCCAAAACCATATCTTGAAACAAGCAGCAATTCAGCATTGCTTTTTGCTGCAGGGCCTGCAGCAGGAAGACAAGTATTTTCAAGTAGCCATGAAATTAACAGACACACTTCTTGTGGCTTCCTCTTGCCTCAACTTTTGATTTTAAATATTATTGCAACATTGCTAATCAAACACACTAGTGAGAGTTGTGACACTGCTGGAACTAAATGAAGGTTATAAATTCGTAGTAGAGGATACATTTCAAATGAAGTAATAGAATATTTAAAGAAGAGTTATACATCATTACTGTATTTGCCATGCAAAAAGAACCTATAGTTTAAAATATTTAACAGGAAACACTTGTTTATAACTAAAATACTTAAGAAAAACAAGCTAATTAGAGAATTATTTATATGTAAATATTTATACTTCTGCAATGAAATATATTTTCAAATTCTCAATGCCATATTTTCATATAGAGCACCCTATTTTTCAACAACCCCACTGCCTGCATTTCAGTTGTTCATTAAGTTTTAATTATCTGACCACACTTTTTCACACATATTAAATTTTAATTACACATGTAGAGTAGTAAGAAGAGGGCTTCCAACATCAGCCTCAAGAGAGTAGGATCTCTAAACAACAGGATGAGATGTTTGTTTTCCTTAAAATCTGAGGGAGCTTATTGTTTACTTTCAAATGTTGGTACCACATTTTCATTTTGAGTTGGAAGCTACATATAGGTTCTTGGGAATAAAGTGGGGTCACACTGTACACCAGACAGAAAACTACCGTGATAAAGAAGTAGTACTTATATTATGAAGAGTTGTGTTTTGCAAATGGTTAACTGGTCCTACAGCAAGTCTGTCATTCACTTGGAATTTTAACTCTCCAATTCCAGCTTCAGTTCCTTTAGCTTATTTTTCCTTGTATTTTCTAGGAAGGTGTATGCTTGTCATTGCTTCAAGGGATCTTGAACAACACGATCTTCATGTGATCCATTAATCTCTAAAGCTCATTCCCTAATGCTCACACACAGTCAATGTCGATTGGTCAGTTAGGAATTTAGAACGCAGCAAGAAATTTCTTTCTCTCCTATGCATGTAGAGAAACAGCACTGACTGTGACTCACCCTTTTCCATCTTAACATGTGCTGGATATTTCGAGTCCACGTGTTCTTTTTCTCCCTTAGAAGATAATGCTGCCACCAGGCCTTGCAGGAATGCTTGTGTTAACATGAAGCCATGAAGAACAACTCTTTTGTGCTTTTTAGTTGCCCTAAATGTGAGAAATTTGCACACAGGCAAGCACTTCTGTCCCTAGAAATCATCTGTCAATATAACCCCAAGTGTTCATCACAAGTTGCAGAACTAGACCAGCTGTTGCAGTAGCAATGTCATTCAAACCACTGTATATATAGTTGTCCATTACATCAGTTATCTTTATACACTCAAAATTGAACACTGGCAATTCCACAGGAAGGTGAAAATGCTGGAGAGTAGTTAATGTTGACAGTAGTTGCTAAAAGGTCATTTGGAGACACTCATTAGTTGTTTGCTTTAACAGACAGTCATTATTATTGGCAGCAGAAATTGGTAAAAAGCACTGTTATTGTCAGAAAGCATTAAAAGAGTGTCATTTGTCAATATGTACTCTTCTGAAGAACAGCAGGCTAAGAGGACTCCAACTTTAGAGTTAAATGGGAAAAAACAGCATGAATACCCTGATGTGTTTTTTCTGTTCCCGTTTGGGACTAGCCTATATGAGCAGCCATTAGTCATTAAACTGCAAAGATGTGTAACAACTCAGAAGAAAGTAACTGCTAAAGTACTTCAGGTAACCAAGCGAAAGTCTCTGTGAGAAGCAATAACCAGGTTTGGTTCAATGCATAAGGCACATAGGCAGCTGCCTACAGCAGCAGTGAGACATCGATGTCATCTTTTCCTTATCCTGCTCTGTGTGTCTCCTGCTGTTGTCACTGAGGGAGAGGACATGGATCAGAAGTGCTGCCAAGGAAGAAAAGACATAAACCACTTTGCAATACTGACCTAACAATGCTAGGGGAGACAAGAGCAGAAAGGTTTCTTTTTTTAGGCCTCCTCCATTCTCCCCTTCCTATTTAGGGAGAAACGGCGGATGTAGGTGCAAGCCCTCCATCTCAAACTCTTCCTTGGCAGCTTGGAAAATAAGTAGATGCCATTGAAGAATTGTGGGAAGAGCAGTGGTCAGTGACAAGCTCAGAATGGCACTCCTGTGTCTCAGAGGCGAACGTGAACTTACTGGAAACTCCACTGACCACTCCTGACCTCCGCCTCCCCTCCATACAAAACCCCACAGCCTTCTCAACGTGCAAAGGCTCACAGCTTAAGTATAGACATCTCAAAACCCTCCTAGACTCT
The DNA here is from genome assembly GCA_035590195.1 of Aviceda cuculoides. Lineage (NCBI taxonomy): Eukaryota > Metazoa > Chordata > Aves > Accipitriformes > Accipitridae > Aviceda > Aviceda cuculoides. Next base: position 10,547,878 of record JAVJGG010000007.1, read on the forward strand.
CTGCCTCAAATAGCACTCACCCCTCCCAGAGTCTCACTCAAGACACCCAAACTCTCACTGATTCTGCTCAAGCTTTTGCTTAACTCATTTCTGCGATCCTGCGAAACAGATGCCTTGACTTCACCACTGGGAAGCCTTGAACCACCTCACTCAAAAATGATTAAATACTGACATTTAGAGAGGACCTAAAAGCCTCCAGTTCTGGAGCCTGAACAAAATTCATAATAAATTACAGTCCCAAAGCAGTATTTTAAAACATAAACTATCTCAGTAAACATGTTTAATAAAGTTATCAATTGTTCCTTCTCCCAAAGAAAATTAATTGATATTTTGCCAAAAACATCAAATTTGTAGGTCAATCACCAGGTGTTGATGCAGTAAAAAAAAGACAGTTTGTGCTCTTGAATTTAATTCTTGGCTTTACTGCTCCTGCTTTACGCAGGCTGTGCAAATATGAAAACCAATCCTTAGATTCTTTAGGGAGTCTGTGTCTAGCCTGTTATCCTCTCTATCTGGGAGCAGAAAAACAGAAGAACAAGCAAAAGGATTTTATCCTAAACTTCAGCTTCTGTGATTCTGCTATGAGTTTTTCCAGATCAAAGAATCTCTTTGTTTACCTATCCACCTATCGGTTAGGCACATTTAACACTAACTCTATTTCTAAACACAGATCACGAATACTTACAAAAATTATTAGTAACTAAATGAAGTTACATGTGTTTTCCCTGCATTGGTGAAGGAAAAAAAATATTAAGATTCAATATCACTTTTTTGTTCCAAACACTTGAGCAAATGCTAACTACAGCATAGTTCTGTTCAGACTCAGAAGGTGGAATAAAAGTACAAATCCAAGTTGCATCGCTGTAATTTTCCTTTAAGGCATTCCAATAATGGAGCTAATGCACATTTTTTTTATGCTGTCAAGTTTTATTAAAAGCATTATTAAGCCCTCCCAAAACCTACATTCTAATAAATGTCAGGTCTCCAGTTATTAGATATTTAAATATTTGTACTAAGAGTCTTTAATAATGAGAACACACATTGCAGATATGTGTGCTGCTACACCATTAAAGTGAGATAAATCACTTGGGGCAATTATTCACAGAGCCTTAATAAAGCTGATTTTCTTATCAAATCTCAGTAAAATTACTTCTTTTTAATATGGGCACAATTGCACTAATAATTCCGTATTATTATTCAATAACTTTCAGAATAAACACAGAAGCACCATTAATTTTTTTGAAGACACTGTAAGAGCCTGGTAGGAAGCCATTTAACAGCAGCTATTTATTGAACACGTATAATTTTCATGTTCCTTTTCCGGGTTAAGCAAGGCGACCTGTCCACCTAGGTAAAGCCAGTTGACTTTGTCAGCCAGTAGGATGCGTCATGATTACCAAGTACCTTTTAGTTCCTACCTACTATCCCTTTTACTCCCCTTTCCTCCAGCAGGCCTCCAATTCCCTGATCACAGAATCATAGAATGGTTTGAGTTGGACTGCCTCAACCCAGGTGCAGGACCTTGCACTTGGCCTTGTTGGACGTCACGAGGTTTGCGTGAGCACGCTCCCCAAGCCTGCCAAGGTCCCTCTGGATGGCATCCCTTCCCTCTAGTCAATCAAGGGCACCACTCATCTTGGCATTGTCTGCGAAGGGCAGCACTCTATCCCACCTTGTTGTTGATGAAAAGACTAAAAATTATTGGTCCCAGTACGGACCCTTGAGGGACACTACTTGTTACTGGTTTCTACTTGGACAATTTCCCATTGGCTGTAACTCTGGATATGGCCATCCAGTCGATTCCTTATGCATCTAACAGTCCATCCACCGAACTCGTATTTCTCCATTAGCGGCAAGAATGTTGTAGAGGACTGTATCAAAGGCCTAGAAGCCCAGGTAGATGACAGCTGTAGCTCTTCCCTTGTTCACTGATGCAGTTACTCCACCACAGAAGGCCACTGATCATGATAACCTGTAAATATCTTCTATTTACAGTCAGATTAGGTTTATACAAGAAGTAGTTGTAGCAGTTTTAAATTTTTGGAGCAACGAGATGAGATAATAGAGCGCCTCTGCTGTGGACTTACAGGACATGTCTTGGTGAACTGGGCTGTTAAGGTCCTTGAAAAAAGCCTCGAAATGGTTGACCCAATTGCAACTGGCTGCCAATTAATGATGTTGCTCTGTTGTCTAGGCAGCACAGATTCTGATATTATCACCTTCTGGCATCATCTCATCATGTCCAGCATGACACAAAGCACTAGCCATAAATTAAAAAGTTCCATTAGTTAGACATGCTAGGGATCTGTCTTCATTAGGTCCTTCAGACTCAGATGGTCTGGGCCTGGCACTGAATTTTTACTTGTTTCTCTGATTTTCTTAGCGACCTCTTTTGCTGTAGTCATGGCTTCAAATGTAAAATTGTCTGCAAAACCAATAGTCCTGAAAGCTCCCAGGCCTTTGAGTGCTCCTGGTGACTCTCATCTCAACTTGAACACAGTGCACCTCACCCGACAGGAGACTGCACCTCAGAGATCCCACATTATCCAGGATAATACCAGTTTGTTTCCCTCTATGCAGGTGGAACAGCCACAGGAAGCGTAAAAATTGTCTCCATCACTTTGCTCTGTTCTTCACCTACCATTTTTGTAGACACGAAGGGCATGTTTGTTGGTGCTTTTGCATTAGGCCAGCCTTTGCATGGTGGATTTAGCAAACAGGCATGCCTGGCAGACTTCAGAAGCATCAGCAATTTTCCTGTAAACCCCTTGAAGAATAGCAAGTTTGTCACATGTCAACCATTCTGAGATAACCTTTCTGTAATGGCATTTCTCCATGCGACACAACATTGTCTCGATGGTCCCCTTCTTCCCACTGATCCTTCTTCCAAACCAGATCTTTCACCTTTTTCTTCACTGGACTCCTTATGAAGTCCTCTCTACTTGTCGCTTACCTGTTTGGCTGTTTTAGATGGCAAGTGGTCTGCAATCAGTTTATTGATGTTTTTTTGCCCCTCATACTGCTCATCAAGCTTTCAGATTAAGTTAACCTCCTCCTCTGTCCAGCACTACCAATGTAGCCCCCTTGCTGTACCCGGTTTTGGCTGGGAGGCTAAAGTCCGTTCCACATGCTTAGATTCATATGCACAATCGCATTCCCCACAGTTCCAGCCCTCCACCGGCACAGATTCCACAGCCCCCTTGCACTTTGTGAAGTGGTTGGCAATACTACATTTCACAGCTGTTCTCCCACAGCAGGAACACTGGAACAGGATCTTTTTCCTTCTGTGAGCTCTCTTTAGATATTCAATTTTTCCTGTCTGGTTCCTGCAACAAAGACATGATGGATTTTTGTTTGGGACCTTCACAACCAGAGTGCCATCGGCTGAATGATCTCCTCCAGTAGCCAGGATAGGCATTGATGGTATTGGTCCAGTCCAAAGAGAACCAGATCCTCTTCTACCAGTCTTCTGTGGTCCCTGATATTCCTAAGGACCATGTCATCCCACAAGTCCAGTGGATTTGTTCGTGTGGCCACTGATACAAAAGCAACCCACATCAGATGGACCATAATGTCATATATGATGCAAGGGCAAACACAAGCCAGACAGCCCACCCTCAAACAACTGCCTGACTTTGCCCAACTACAACCACATGCGCAGGCTCTACACAATCGCCCGTAGGATCTATCGCCAAAATTTGGTTTCGCCTAAAGCAAAGCTGGTCGGTGAAGCCAGTCAATAGAGAGGAGGCAATTATAACTGCAAATATACTGGCACAGAGCCTCTCTTGGTAACCCCGAAGCAGATCCAGTGGGACCATGAAGAGGTCTAGCCCCTGCAGCAGAGCCCAGCTAGCAACTGTGGCCCCGTTACTCCCACCATAAGAGGTATCCCTCATTCTCCAACTGGCTACCTTCACCTCAAGCACTCAGAATCTATTTCATGTCTCTCTCCAAGTTCTCTTCTCACCAGTATGCCACATTTCCCACTGGCTATAGGGAAGGAAGCTTTTAAGATTAGTAATGGGTTCAGCAGAAACATCCATTCAAGGCAGTAGTACTAATCCCACACTCAGGTGTTCAGAGTGCAAGTCCTTGATGGAAGAGAAAATGTCAGTTATAAAACCTCACAGAAAGAAGTTATTAAGAAGTTGCTAGACAGCCTCTTCCTTTCTACCTGGGGAGGTAGAAATGGCATATATTCAGGTCATGGGCAACTCAGCCTCAGTGTAACTTTTTGGTACAAGTATCTGAAAAAACAAACAACAAATTTCTTATCAAGTTAGCTTCTCCTTCCCCCACCACCAGCTTGTAAAATTAAACAAATAGCTTTTAAAGAACACAAGACAATCAGCAAAGTAGTCAAAAGCTTGTACTTCACCTTTGTTTCCATCTCTGTCCCTGGCACAGGAAAGGTGAGAAGCAAGAAGATGGGAAAGATGATGGAAGAAAGGGAATGGATTAGAGGACAGCACCTGGGTTTTACAGTGTATTTTGCTGTTCACCATCCAGGTCTACATTTCCAGTTAGGATGTCCTGACCCTTTTCTGTAAGAAAGAAAATGAGCTAAATTACTGTAGTACACCACTTTCTCCCTCTCTGTCCTTCATTTGACTGCCTGCTGTATGCATTAAGCTTTCTAGAAGTTGAAAATCTGAAAGCCAGTGTGTGCCATAGGACAGGACTGCAAAAGCAACTAAGTAGAAACTGGCAATAGCAGAAGTGTTAATGCAAGTCTTAAGTCTTCAGGATTGCAGACAGCTTTGAGTACTAATTTTGACCCTGACCATCATTTTTTTCCTAATTTAAGAGTCTTCCTTTTTAGTCAATTCATTAACAATGAAATTGAATTTTTAAATTAATTTACATAGTGGAAGAGGGCAACATCTTTTCACTTCAAAGATTTACATCTTCTAAAGGGACTTGTTCGTGTGCCCTGTTTGTGAATAATAGAGGAAGGGACAGTTACTGTGTTACAAAAGCAATAAAATATGCAATTTGCTAAAACATTATCTGAAAATATTGTCCATGGAAGAATGATTCTGATTAGGTAATAGCACCAGATAGGTTTATGATTGCAAACTTTATGACTATTTGATAACATAAAGTGTTATTTGCTTCTCAAAAGGAAGTCGCAGCACATAATGCATTTGCTGAGCTTAGTGATGTTAGCCCTATAAATCACTCAAAAAGTTGCATTCTTCAGAAATAAAATGTGCATTGTATTGTTCAAAATTTACAGTGTGCTAATAAAATACTTGAGAGTTTATTTCTGACTTTCAATCTGTAGTCAAAAGAAGGCACTTCGTGCCGATAAAAATATAAATAACTTTATCAGGTACTGACATTTAATAATGACTGCAATCAACTTGAAGCAACTTGTTCTTTACATTTAAAATAAGTAAAAAATTATAACCTTTGGTGATCAGTTTCAGTTACACTTACAAGAAGTAATAATACAAGATTAACTACAAGGTACACTTGAATGACCTATTTTTTCTTACATTTTCCTAGTTGAAATAAAACAATAATTTTTATTAAAATATGTACCTAGTATTTCCTTGGCTTTTGGGCAGACTGAATTATTCAGTTCCTTCAGTGTGTTCACAGATCACATTTTCACAGTGTTCGGTTCAACCTTTGTTGTGTCGATTAATCTATCACAAACAAATATTAATAGAATTCCACAATCGCACTTGCGCTGAAGTGAAATCTTGAGGCACTGCATCCTGAAGCTGTCATACAGCTGCTGTTCCGGGTTACGAGTATCCAAAACTGAAATAGCTGTTCAGCTACAGAACTATGATGTGATCTATCAGATGCTTAGTTTAGGAAGCTATTGTGTGAAAGGCTATTCAGAATAATTACTGGAAAAGAAAGAAGTAATCTATCTTAGTTACATATACAGCTTCTATTACTATGGTAACTGAGTAACCAGTTATCTC
>JAVJGG010000007.1:10553904-10608179 GCA_035590195.1 Aviceda cuculoides
GAGATAATATGAACAGGCTAAGGCAAAGGACAGAAACAAGTATCCCAACACTAGCACATGAACGGTGGAAACACTTTTTTTTTTTTTTTTTTTTTAAATACAGCTGAAGTCTCAAATGTTATGGCTGTCCACTAGGGTTAAATCCTACTCAGCTTGTTCATTATGTAACAGGTTCAGCACTTCAAAATTTTGCCATACAGCACTCCTGTACAGGATTACCCAATCAAATAATGCTCAGTTCCTAAGAACAAGACAGTCCTTGACTTTAAGAATAATATTTTTAATTACTATTTTTATTATTACTATTTTAGAGGCTGATAGTTAATTAACTAGTAATTATTATTGTAATGTCATTTCAAAGAATTTACTGACAAGAAATTGTCTGACACTAGAAAAAACCTGGAAAAAAGAAAAATTAATGCAGCAGCATCTCTAAGAGGTAGCTCTTTGACTTGAGTTTTTATTAAGGAAAAATTAGACAGAATGCAGCTGAATAGACTGCGGCAGATCAGGATTATCCAAGCACAAAAGAAAGGTATTGTAAAAAAATAAGCCAGCAGCCAATTTAGTAGAAATGACAAGATAACCTTTTCTAGGTCTGTGGTCTGAAGTTTCATCAAGGCAGAGGTTCCCAGCCTATTTTCAGTGGAGATGCAGGTATTCAGACTGCTGATGTTCCACAGACAGCTCATTAGTCACACAGTGCTCAGTTCACCGGGCTCCTTCCAGCTGAGAAACTGCACTGATATACAGCCAAAAAAAAGAAAAAAAGAAAAGAAAAAAAGTGTGTTAATTATATTACTTTTGACTGTAAGCAATTTTCATTATTCCAGAGAGGTCACAGGCCTGTGACTGTCAAAGGGTGTCCTCGTGAGACAATAAAAGTGTTCATAGAACAATCTATTAAAAACAAGGCCCATACTGTAGAAGTCTTGACCATCGCTACTTACAGCTGTTCCAGTTGCCTCATATAAAGATATCACTTCAGCCATATGCAAGCATCCATTCAGTTAATTTTTGCTTCCCTTCTGATCTAGCTTGCATTAATTGCTTATCTCCTAACAGAGAGATCGTTCCTATTCCCTTCATTTAGTACCAGCCCAAGTGAAATAGAAACAACAACAACGAAAAAAATCTCTTCCTGGAACCTTTACAACAATTATAACTCTCTTATATTTGTCACTGCATAATGATCTTCCCATTTTCATCTTTTCACCATTTATTACTTGTAAGGTGGTAAGAGCACAAATATGTTGGAGAAGAACTCAGTCTATTTAAAATGTTACTAATTCACATGTTCTTCAGTGAAACCAGCTCTGAGTAAGATTAGAAAACTACTGAATTCCTACAGCAGAAGCCACAGAAAAAGGCAGGGATGACATCTTCATGGCATTTTCCCCCCACACTGCAATGCCAACGGGGAAGAAGAATCTGCAAAAAGAGAAGGCAGAATTTACTATCCCAAAATGAGCTATACTCCCCACTCTTTAATACTCAAGTAGAATCAGAATTCCACTTACATCAGCAGGATACCAGGTCAGAGCACCTGCCTCCCCAGAGAGCCACTCCATCTAAAGGAAGTCTTCCCAGGGAACCTGTGGATCTTGGGCAACAGCATCCTCTGATAATGAAAGAAGAATCAAGCAGGTTTGTGGAGAGACTTCACACCCCAGCTGCTTCAATGCCCCCCCTCCACAGGGACAGGCTTGAACTCCCTCAGCTTTCTACCTGCTCTGCTTCCCAGAGGCACTTCTACCTCTGGAAAAAACTGCTCAGCCTGAGCTCAAGCCAGTTTCTGAAAGTAGGGCAGAATCTCCCCGCAAAAGGTTTCACCTTTCTTGCTCACAGAACGGCGAGCGGGTGGTACAACTCCTGAGAAAGGACCTAGGCACGGGTGGTAAAATCCCTGGTGCACCCCTGCGGGGGTCTGCTGTTTGTCCTGGCAACAAATTCTCTTGCTGTGCTGTCCGAACCGCAGTCACATAATGCACAATCACCCACTGCCTGCCCCAAGGTCTCCTGAATTCCAGTGCCTCAGCTTCCTTCACTGAATTATAAAATGAGTAACAAACACGACAGTGGCCAACAATACTCGCACACAGGTAGAGCAAAGAGAAGCAAGAATGAAGGGCCAAATGGGATAGATGTGGCTTGATGTAGAGATAAAAGAGAAAGTAAGGTGACCAAAAAAACTGATAATTAAGACCATGCCAAAAGAGATTCATTCCTGTGGCTCCCCTTGCCCAGGCAATACCTCTCTGGCTCTGCTAGCTGCTCCCCCAGCCACTCCGGGCACTGCCATTCTTCAGTAACGCGCCATACACACGTTATTGCAAAGGGACCTTTCACATAAAGAGGACCCTCAGATCCATTCTCTCAGGACACTGTTTCAAAACAAACAAACAAACAAACCCCAAACAAAACAAAAAAAACCCAAAGAAACCACCCATCCACCATCCACACACCCCCCTAAAAAAAAAAAAAAAACAACAAAAAAAACCAAAAACAAAAGAAACACCCACACAACCAACCAAGACCCTTCCCCCCCCCCTTCATATCTTTTTCTTCTACTTCTCCACCCTGGAATTTCCATACCCAGCCTTAGCCATAGATTAAAGTGACTAATTGCAGTTTTACCTTAAAATGTCCTGGTCTGTCTGACACACTAATGTGTGGATTAATTAGAGGTCTGAAAGAGCTACATGTACACCAGGCTTCTGTCTAAATAAAGACCCATTCCTAGCTGTTTTTTCCTGTCTCTGTGGTTCAAGAAACCACCTGTTAAACTGGTAACAAAAGATAATTAACCCATAACTGCAGCTACGTGCATGTTATCTGTTCCATTTGCAAATCCTTGAAACTTCTATTGTGTCCAATTAGTTGTTCGGATTGTTTTTCCCTTCTAGCAGTAAGAAGTGAAGAAACTCTCCATTAAGAACGTAATCTCTTATTAGTCTTTCCACTGAATATGCCACTCAGCTATCACTAGGCTGCTGCTACAGAAGTTAGAAAACTTTGCCTTAATAAATCAGTTGCTTGCTATATCACATACTATTTTTCCCTGTACCTAATGCTTGGTACTGAGATCAGATATATGTACTTCATTGTACAGATATGGCAGATGAGTACATTTAATAGTTAATGACCTAAAAGCTGACTCAATTTAAATTACTCCAATATTAAATTCACACTCTCCCTGAGGAAATGTAGAATACTTGTGAAATACTAAGGTTCTTGTTTTAGTCACTGAAACACCTATTCATTTTAAAGAATCTATTAAAGCTTCTGCAATTTTACATTTTACTTCACAGAAATTTTAGTGCCAAATTGAATATTTTAACAGGAACATTTAAAGTATATTTTGTCTTGAATGGCACTAGAACATCAAAATACTTAGTGTCCACGCAGGAGCTGCCTTTTCCTCGCAGCAGATAAGCAAAGAAAGAGGACTGACCACAGGACGTATTAATTTTCTCAAACTACAAGATACTGTATTAAATACTCAGATGTATGCGTTCCTCAGGTCAGTACTATTTATCACCTGTACATTAGTGTAATTCCAATGTTTTAATTGCTCCTGAAACCATGATGCCCTGCAGTTCTGTCCTGAGCGAAAAAGACACATACTGAAACTCAGAACCCAGTGCACTGCCACCCAGTGCTCCCAGTGCAATCCACAGCAAGTGGCCAAAGCGCAGTTCTTCCCAAAATCTGCTAGAGGTGCCTTACAGCAATGGCAGAGGGTAAAATATCCTACAGTCTGTCCAGGGTGGTAATTCTTTGACAGGTATTAAGAAAGCTGTAAGTAGTAGACTCTTCCGTCTATCTGTAAGGAAGTTTAGCATTCTCCTTAAATGAGTTTAGCAGACCACTAAATAAGTTTACTCTCCCATCTGTTCTCCTCCTTCGAGCGGTGTCACCGCTTGTCTTTGACGCTGAATTCCCATTGCTAGGTCAATGCCAGCTACAGCCTCTCCGGTGACCTGGCTTCTCATTTTTGCTGCCTAGCAGCAGGTCTTTGGGATCTTGTGTCCTGCCACTTTTCTGCAAAGGATGGTGCATCAAAGTCACCCTTTGAATCCCCTGCCAAAATCTTCTCTGGAGCTGGGTGATGGTCAAAGCCTCTGAAATGACCGGCAACTGTAGAAGTTAGGATTTTGTCACTCTTCAGAAACAGTAATCTGCCTTTCTTCAAAGAGATAGAGGTCTGTGGCTGCATTCTGGCTTTGAGGACATATTTTCATGCTGCTGTCACCACAGCAATTTAAGGAAAACTACATGACTTCTGGATTACTTTGGGGGGGGGGGGAGGGAGTGGAATTTGCTTGCTCACCTTCAACCTCAGTGTTCAGGCTGACTGCTTTCCACTTCTGATCCTACTTTGATTGTCCCCAGGTTACACAGGTCTTTGCAGTGGATCTACCTACAACATTTCTAAAAAGCCAGCATCCCCAAAATACCCACTGGTCTTTACAACTCCGGAGGTAGGTTTTTATGAAAATAAAAACAACTTCTGACAATACAGAAAACCCAGTGAATTTGTCAATGGTTCCAGTTATTATGATAAATTTAATTTGGATTCATAATTTTATACTGTTTTACTTATATTTTATCTATTTCAGATGAATATGGTTTCCTCAAATATCCTACACTTAACTAAGCATGTAAAGTTGGCTGCCATTATCTGTATCAAAGGACATTTTTGCAGCCACTTTGTTAGTTTCTAGTCCAGCATCTGAGAACAAAATTCACCTAGAGAACTTTTGCCTGCATGGGACATTCATGGATTGGTTTCTTCTAGTGCACTTTTTTTTTTCCTTTCTTTTTTTTTTTTTAAGTGAACTCTTTTATTGCAGCACATTTGTGAAAAAGCTCTTTCTGCACCAGAACCACAAAAAGTTTACAGCAAAAAAATCAAAAATCATTACAAATCCTGAAACCCTTGTAAATGACAGATCAGTTCGCAGCATATTCGATCTCTCAAAAAAACCCACAGTATGGCATCAGCAGCCAGCTCAGAATCAGCATGGCAGAGCTTGCTTTCTTTTGCACAATGCAGCAAGAAACGAGGAAGAGCTTTTGGTGTTGTACGTTTGAAACCATGAAACCAGTTCTAAATTTCTTAGCACTTAGTACTCGGTTCAGTCAGAAATGGATTTAGATCAGCAAACAAAACTGAAATGAAGATTTTGCTTATAATCTGAAGTAAGTGTGTTAAGGGCTATTCTTCGTTTCTGGGTAAAAGTAGCTTAGGAAAAACATGCCACGGGTATGACACAGGAGGGAAGAAAAGCAATCATTTCAGTACTGCCAAGTGCCAAAGGAGCAGAATGATAAACCAGGTCAGTGATGAAATTATCTAACATCCTCAGCCAATTTTCACAGATAGTCCGTTGTCTACTTGAAAAATATAACCCTTACAAAAAGGGTTGTGTCCCACTGCTGCAGCTCAAAACTTTTGTTTAGAAAAACTCTAGTCTAAATTCCAGCTTAATAACCTATTTTTGGTATTAGCTGTAGCAAATATGCATGCTTCATTTAAACAATTATGTCATTAAGTGTTTGGATTAAGCGTTTTCGTAGTCCATCTGCACAATTAAATAGTAGTGGCTTTATGGTGGGAAATCTCTTGCTACTGTGAATGCAGTAGCTGATCTCATTTAAATGCAAGCTAGCCATCATCTAATTCCCTACATAATCTATAAAAAGAAAACCTATTTCAATACTATCCCAAATGCACATGACAGCACAAATAAAGTGCTTTCAGCTTTATGGTATCCATTACAATTAATTATCCATAAAGTCCTTGGCATAGACTGTGAAAAAGCTCTTCCTTTTGAATAAATGGAACTCCATCAAAATTATACAGGCACCTGAACTGACTGCAAATGAAAGCAAATATTCATTGGCATTCTGTTACAAACAAAGGCCTTTTCTCTATGAGTTGTTTGACACAGGATTTTACTGTCTTGAATTTCTAGTATAACAGATAGCATAACATTTTTACTAGCAGATAAAGCTAAGAATGTGTGGTTTATATTTGAAGAGATAAGACCAATAACAAGAGAAAAGATGAATATTTTATGTCAGTTTTATGCCTTTATAAAATCAGCAGTGCTACTTCACAATCATTCAAAAAGTTTGTTCAGTGTCATTTAGACTGTCCGCTGTGCTAACTATCATAAATCAAGTAACAAATGAGAAATCTCTCAGAACCATTGGTAATACCTAAGTAGAAACAATATCCAAGTAGACTGTATGCTAGAAATATATAAGTCAGAGGGACAAACTATATTCATATGAAAAACCTACCTAAGGACTAAAAATTGTTTTGTTTAGTTAGAACATTACTGAGTTCACAAAAGCTCAAAACCTTGTAATCAATTCCTTCTCCCTTCAGGATTGGAATACCATAAAAGAAAGGTAGCATTTTGCCATTTCAATTCTGTGTTAAGTCCTGTCTTCTTGATACCTCATTTGTCAAGGTTAATATTTGCCTTTCATTGTCCCTAAATAAATTCTGCTTATTATAGATACTAAAGTTACCTGGCATTTTATAGGAGAGTCAGCATTTGCTGTGTTATGATCTCTGCATTGTAGATATTTTAAACTCTATCCTACCTCTAGGTGAAATTATTTCTGTAACAATGGCTGTTCTAGGTGTCTATTTTGGGATGGACCTACATTAAAATGATTGCACAAAGCTGTCATTAAAATACAAATAAAAGAAAATTCAGCAGAACTGTAATACCCCTCAGATCCCTTCATACTGGTTTCACAGCCTTTCAAATGCCAGCACTTACATTTGTATTGATTTTATAATGAATTGATGACTTTTTTTGCTCTGCCATGTTCATTGCTGCTTTTCCTGCCTAAGTGAGGTGCAGCGTCCCACTGAGCACATTTAAAAAAGACAGACGAATGGTAGTGGAATAAGTTTCTCTTACAGTGTAACCATCATACAGCTTCTCTCACAAGGCACTAGGTGTAACTAGCTTAGTGCATCATAAAAGAATGAAACCTGATTTCATTTTCTCTACAATGCACAACTTGAACAAAATTACAGTTTGGGACACTATTAAAACATTTACTGAAGCAACACTAACAAGCATGATGCCTACCCCTTCACCCTCAGCCTACATATCTATTCAATGGATTAAAGTGATCATATAAATTATTTTGTCTACAAATCTCAAGTGATGATGGTAATGGATTAGGCTGGAATAAGAGGCTAAAACACTACTAGTCAGAGGTTTGGGAAGTCTTAGTAGAACATTAGTCCAATTTTCTACTTCAGGTCTCCTGAAGATGTTACTTATAGAGAGGCAGTATCTACAACATCACCAAAACTATTAGCTAGCAATAAGGAAGACAGTGATGGAATTTCAGTGTCATTTTAAGCACACATCGGAATGCCAAGGGAGACCACTGCTGAATTCACACTTTTACACTAACCTTACCCAGATAAATGCTATCAATAAGGTACTTTCTCAAAGGGAATGTGCAAGTTACTTTATTATAATTGTTTCTTGAAAATTATCTCTTACGTGTTTAATACTACTGAAACTACTATTTGCCACAAGACAGCTAATACCAGGTGGCAGACAGAATGTCAGAACTTATTCCCAGGTATTCTGCTTCAGAGACAGCTACCTATTTGCTTAGCAGGTCATTTCAGAACTCACTGCAAACTGACAAAAGACAGTAAGCTCACACTGAAATAAACGCAGAAAAAAAAAAATAACCATTTCAAGGACTAAAATGTTACATTTATTTGGACAGTACATCAAATTAAAAGAAACTTTGACAGATGTGCACTTCATGCAAAAAAAAAATACATATACTAGTACTGCCAGAAAAAATATGCTATTATACTTTAAAGAGTTACGATAAAAAAACCCCACCTTTGGGGCTTAACACATGGCTGTTATATGAACAGCTGTGAATTTTCCATGGAGAGTAGGGCTGTTCTGAGAGACTGCAGTGATGAAAGAAAGATGTCCTGATTTAGTAATATTTAGTCATTTAATCCAGGTCCCAAAACTGTTTACAGACACTGCTGAAGAAAATCATGACCAAGAAAGCCAGGGCACAACATCCCATGTGCCAAGGTCCATATTGGTCTAGGACTTTTTATAGGTAACTACCAATTGCTTAATATTAAACAAAGGAAGGAGTTTGAACCTACTCATTAACAGACAAGGGGGTTTTTTGTCAGGATATGACCGTAGCTTTTTTTCTGCAGCCATTTCGGCAATATTCTAGATCTTTGTAGGGAGGAAGAAGTAGGAATACTCCCAATGCATTGTTTGTTGCAACATGTTAAAAAGATTCAAACTTCTGTTGTCCATTCAAGTATTTCACCATATCAGTTACAGATTAAACTGCTTTCCAGATATACATTTGTCTATGAGTTCTCAACTATGTACCGTGGATATAGATAGCAGCGTAGTTGGGTCAAAATGTGCTTGGTGCCCTATTATTTTATCTATGTCTCTACCCAGGTTTTTAATAGCCTTCAACACCCTACTTCAGATCACAAAGACAAGGCTAATTGGACTTCACAGAGGACAGAGGAAAGAAAACATTACAATCTTTTGAAAATAACTGTCTCAAAGGCTTGTAATTTCAAAGTGCCTTTCCTGGCTCTTAAGAGGAGCAGTCCCCTGCTACCTTTCTCGTAACAACAGGGCAGTTTAAATACGTACCACAAAACACAGCAGATGGTAAGGCAAGCTGTTGCATTACTACCGCGCACTGGCAGTGATACCGGTTGTTGTGTTACATATTTGGGGTTACTGGCCAGAGCCCCTAGCCGGGAATCAAGTGGTACCATAGCGGGTGCTGATACACTGTATAATGACCTTACGATAAGATCCGCAATTAAGAATTAGACTGAACTACAAGACAACTATTCTGAAAAGTCTGGAAAAGTCTACAGTAATAATTGCTGCCTTGCTAGCCATGGTGATGCACTATGGCTGAACTGAAATTCATTGCACCTAGCATATGCTTTTATTCAAGTTTTGTCATTGCATACAGCACCTCAACAAATGATGTTTCTCATCGTGGGATAGACTTAAAATGGTGAGGTGGATATGTAATGAAAGTAAAGAAACAGGAGAAACTGCATGATTCTTACCTCTTCCCTTTGACGCCCGTTGTCAGGCAGGCTAGACAACCCCACATTAAAGGCCATCACTGCTGAACTGTAACAGGTATCCCGAAAAGCAAGAAATACCACAAAATCACTATTCTATTCCCCACTTCCCTCTGTTGCCAAGCAGGCTGTGCCTCTTCGAGCGCCCTGTCACACAGTCAGTCTCTCTCATTTCCACAAGCAAGTGCCTGTAAGTCCATGTCCTGTCGTTTAAGAAAGGAGGCAATGCACTTCTTTGCCAAATCGACAAATAAATAGGGATTAGTGCCAGACTCAAACACACACTTAAGTGAAGCTCCAGCCCCATATGAACTGAAACATTTCCGACAGAACAACAATGCCATGCCAGATTACCTCACTGACAGTTTTGAAACAAGGGCACATTATGGTGGTGTCTGGAACAGAAATCTAAAGGTTCACAAGTGTTCTGCAGGACACCTAAATACTTTCAACAAAAGTAATAATATTTAACATACGCTTCAGCGATGATACAACTTTTAGAACCTCTTTTAGACTAATAAAGCTTAAATGACCTAGCAAAAAAACATACTGATCAGCAGATAGAAGGTACTACCACTAAATCAGCATTCACTGAAAAAGAGTGTACATGCACAGCTCCCATTTGGTTTACCTATGAGTGAGTATGAGAGGGACAGAATAGACACACATGTTGTTCCACTGCCAGTGACACTGTGTACCACTCAGCATTATTAGTTCTTTGCTACTTTGCAACATTCTTAATATAAATAAAGTATGACTTCACAGGATCAACAGTACCATGAAGATTTCGGGGGCGGGTGGCGTGGGCATGAAGAGGCAAACGGTGAAAGCAAACCTTTCCAAAATCTGGTACCAAAAACACCCCTCCCAAAAGGCCATATACCAGGGTCAAATAATACCACTCTATGACACCACACCTCTCCACCTAAAGCAACATTACAGACATACCATGTTTCCCTTCGTTCTTTACTGCCCTGAATTCATCACCAGTTATCCCTGCTTCATTTTATTGTCAGTATCATTAGCAGGAAGTAAAAAACTTTTTATCAACCAAGACACATTCAAAGTCTATCAGTGTATATTCCATTAGCGTTCTTAGCCCTGTGCCACAGACCACGCAGATGAATGTCTTAAAAATAAGCTAATACTGGGGGACAGGTGTGAGCGCCAACCCAGCTACGAAGGGTATTAGGTACATCTTCTACTTCTGAATATTGTACAGCAGCCACTGCCACAACAGGATCAGCTGGCTAACCTGCCCCCCCCCCCAAATAAGCAATTAAAAAATGACCCACCTAAGAAAGCAACACCAGTCTTCTCGGTGGGTCTCGGTCCTGTGCAGTGAAGGCAAAGAAGGTATCCTTCCGCACGATTTTGAAGTTCCTCAATTGCAGGTGGTCAGTCCCAGGTTGGGATGACAACGGAGGACCATAAAGCTCATCCTGCAGTCTTCTGCCAGAACCTCTGCCGACCATGACGAGAAGGGAAGGGGAGAGGGTAGCGGCTGCCTTTGCTCTGCCACGTTTGCGCGCCATCAACCCCAACTGCCAGACAGAAAAAAAACACCACCAAAATGTTTTGCACCTCCCTCCAGTTTCAGGACCTGATGGTACATCACAAGCCATTGACTGTGGCACTGACCATGGCCCTGTGGTGAATCTGGGCCTGAAATGGAAGCTACAGTAGAAATGAAGAACGTGCAAAGCTGGAAGAACTTTAATTTATCTTGGTGAACGAAGAAAAATTTGTAAAGGAAGAAAATTTCTCTTGAATACAGGCAATTCAAAGAATAAACTAGCTGACTGCAGTGTTAAGCATTGCATTTCATGGTGTTACATTATATTTGCAGAAATCTGATTTTCATTATTAATATGAGCTTCGTGCTAGTACCCCTCACCTCTATGGATATTTCTGTAAAGTACTTTTTCCTTTTAAATTTTGTACCACTAGGAATTTTTACTTAAAAAAAAAAAAAAAAAAAACCAAAACTAACCCACACATAAATAATTGTTTACATACATCATAATGACAAGATTTTTGTAGTTAAACATTAAAGTAATGCAGAAACTGCTGAAATGCTTCTAAGAGGAAGCAGTACACATTCAGTCTTGTACTTCATTCCCCTCAAATCAGCCAGATGTGGAAAACCGTGTGAAGTTATTTAACATCAAAATAAATTCTCAGTGTCAACCCAAGAAGTCTTCTTTCTTCAAAGGTCAAATTTATGCTGTGCAGATTCTGAAATGTACTGGGTTCTGGTGCCAGGAACACGCAATTGAGAATGATACCATTTATTTTCCTCAACTATATCCAGACTTCAGTTCACTGTGTTTATATTGAACACACTTCTGCAGTCTGTTATTCCAAATTTGTTCCAAAATCCCAACTGATATAAAATATTAAAATTTGAGGGCAAAAATACTTCAAAACACTGGCATTTTGAATCATATGTAATGCTGCAGAATGAAGTAAAGCAGTTGTGCAAAGCTACCATGTATTCCAAAGCATGAACGCTGGTGACATGTTAGCATTTTAACATCGCAGCTTTAAAAATGCAACGTATTACACAAGAAACTAGACTGTAAAGAATAAATCTCATTAATTCCAGTTTAAAAGTGGCAAGCTTCCTCACAGGATGTTCCTATCCTTCTTATTGGTGGTTGGTTTGGGTATTTTTTGGTGGGGGGATCCCCCTTTTCTCTTTCCTCATTCTGGAAAATTTTTAAGAGTGTTGGCAGTTCATTTGGAAAGAAAAGTGTGCCATGTAATTTATGTTTAGGTCAGACCAGTGATTTGCAATATGCAATGAGCTTAGTTCAAGACAGCCAGCATAACAGTTACACCCTGCTAAAGTCCTTAAAAGGATATATTTTTTTTCTAGAGGGGAAGAAGGATATTTTGAACAAGATAGAGGATCTGTATTAAACTTTTGGAGTTAGTTATAAAGCTTTACCTTTGTTAAATTGTATTAGCTGGTCAAGGAAGAACCCTAGGAACTCCACTGATTTACAGTGGCTCAAAACTTGCAGTTCAAATGCCAAAATATCAACTCTCTGCACGCTGATTTTAAGTTATGTTAAGTATCATCTTTCTGTTATAAGCAGGAACAACCAGCTTCAATGGTATATAATACTGTGGCGATTATCTGCTCAAAACCGAATTCTGCTCTAGTAAATCTTCATGATTTTCTGAATTAATACGGTCCATCAGCACTATTTTGACAAGAAAGAAACTTGCATCTAAACTTGTAGTTTCTATACCATTTGGGGCAACTTTAGTTGTTGTTACACAGAGAAAGTAAGAGAGTACACCATTATAAGCTTGCCCAGGTTCCAAACTAAGGAGATTTCACTGCTAAAATTCTATTCAAGGAAATCATATTCTCCTTTCAACTTACTTGAAAACAGCTTCCAAGATAACTTATTTCACAGATAAAAATTGTTGCAGCAAAACTGATTAAAATGTATTACATTATTTATAGTTCAAAGTTATCTTTGCTTCAGGCAAGGTATTTATACCTTTCATCAGGATTAACTATTTTTACCAAGTATTTTTAAAAAGTATGTCACACTCAATTTTAATTCAATCCATTACACCTGTAAGTCTATTTCAGAGAGATTTCTGAGGATTTATTTCACAATAGATGAGCTTAATGTATATTTCAATAGGAGACAGGATGGGTGGTTGGAGAGATATGGAGAGATAATCCATGTATCAGTCTCCTAACAGAAGAATTCAGTATTAAAAGAGAAAGAGAAGAAATGTACACACTGGCTGGTATTTCAGGCTTTTTTCAATCCATCTTCTCTTTCAGTATCCCTGAAAAAAATGCTGAAGCAAATCATAACATTTCCTTTAGGAGCACATGTTATTACTGGCCATTAACGCACACAGACTTGTGTGCTTTGTCAACGGTTAGAGAGTTTCATAGTGGCGCAGTTACATCAAGAAAACAATTTCTGCATTGGTTTCCTAAATTTAAACAAAAGGCTGGCACAAAGCACACAGGACATCAAGCACCGCTCTATTTATTTTCTGTTGGCTGGTAAGGTGAGTTGCTACACCAAAACTAGAAATCTTGAAGAACTTCTCAGAAATTCTGAATTTTGATTACATACTGATAAAGACTGTTATAAAAATTCTCAGTTTTTCAGATAATTCCTAGAAAGTGTGAAATTCTGCTCCTATAGCTGATATACCATTCATTTTATTTTTTCCTCCTATCAATCAAAATGTGCAGCTACAGTTTATTTCCCTGTGCTGCAACACTTGCATGTTGATCCTACCTTAAAGGGTTTAAGCATTTGTTCAATAAGTTCCTACATACTCTGAGGGATTTTTTTTTTTTTCCCCCCAAAGGAAAAAAATTTTCCTCTCTCTTGAGCACAAATGGAAGTGCCTGATACTAAAAAATAGCCAGTCTAGTACTTTTCAGATACATTTCTAAAAATGCCAACAGAAGAAATGCTTTGCACTCCAACTGTTCTGAAATAAATTGATTTGGTTTGGTAAGCACTACCCAACTGCCCTGGTGTCATCTGGAATATGCAGATACATCCTTTGCTTTGTAAGCTTCATGCTAATCAATTATTGTGCATCATACCTGCCTCAAAATTTCTCTGAACAGCTAAGGAGATAGTTGTTGACTTCAGTCTTCTTAGGTGTAAAACACAAGTTGCTCTTGAAACTTTCTGGTGTTTGTTCAATGTTTGTTTATCTCACACATAGTACACAGTGTTTTAGCTGAGAAATAAAAAGCAAGTGCCATGTTTTGCACAACATTCTCAGGCAGTGTAAAAGGAAAGCAGGTTTTACATGGTCTTTTTGCTTATTTTGTTGGTTTTGGGGAGGCATTTTCCACTGTTTTCCATCTCCTTGCCATACGTTTTTGCTTTATGCAGCAGCATTTGTTTACATTTGAATGACACATCAAACGCACTAAAAGCTCTTTGTCATGTTTTATCAATGTTTTCCAGCTCATGTCCTGCTTCCATACTGACAAGCTTGACAAAGGAATTCTTGTTGGATAGGGAATTCATTAGACTCACAAAATTTCATCAAATTTCTGCAGATTGTTTGTATTCTGGATTACTCTTGAGGGACATGGGCACATAAAGCAACTGAAAGTATATTTCTCTGTCAAAAAATGACTTGAGCTGTTTAGCAGGTAATAAGGAAAAAGCAGCATCTATTATTTTTGAACCCTACCACTCAGAAAATAATCTAGCATGCCCTGCTTCTTGGGCAATCATTTTAGATACAATTCAAATACAGCAGTGAGGTTAAAGTAAAAAAAAAAAAAAAAAAATTAATAATAATAATTGCGTTCCTTTTTTGGTAAATGACACTTACTGGTAATGGATAGCTGAAGAATACTAGCTCTACCAAAAACATTGCTGTGAACAACTTTGTTTTTTTCAGGGAGTAAGAATTGAATTTTTGTCCATCTGTCAGAAACAGTATTTCGGTAACTCACACAAGATACCATTCTATTACTCATGTTATTACCCAGCTTTCAAACAGGGGCTCACATACTGGATTTCAGGTGTTGTACTACAGACTGTATCCTCCATGTGGGATGTAACACATCCATTACTACACAGAACAAAGTGCTGAAGGTACCCTGAACTATCATTAGCATGAAACTCCCATTATTTTCTAGGAAGCTGTATTGTTTTCACATAATAGGGATATTTTGGTTTTCCAGAATAATTACAGGTTCCTGTGAAAAGCAAAAACCTTTCTGCAAAACTCTACAATAAATTGTTTAATTAGAACCAGAATGTTCCATCAGAAGTCCCTTCACAGGTGGTGTCATCTGTTATTTTTTTTTCTATACATTTCTGACCTTTACCTTAGTATCTGATTGTTTCCCCACAAAACTCATTGGCAATAGCAGTTACTTCTTGGTATCTCATAATCTTTTCAAGTTCTGGACGTTGCCTTTCAAAGCATGGCTTTCTTAGAAATTTCGGGGTAGACAAAGCAAACACTGCTGATTTTAGATTGTCCTTGGCTTGAGAAAGTACAGTTTGGCAGTGTTTCCTACAGGGTTCTGGATTTGTATAGATTCCCCTTCTCTACCTCAAGCATTCCATACGTAACTTCTTGAAGCAATTCCACATATTCTTCTTCATTGGCCAAACAGGACAAAGAATTTTTAAGATATACTGTACAAAGCTTTAGGTCTTAAAAAAAATCATATCAAATTCACCAGTCCTGAATGTGAAAACATTATTCTAAGAGCAATGACTGAATATCCCTTCCTGTATTTTTCAAACCACTGACATTCAATATTCATTCAGAAAGTGGGGGGACACTAATCAGAATGTTCCTCCTTTGGCCACAATCACGAGACACTATTTAACTGAAGTTATAATGGTTTAGCATTTGTTACTGAGTGACTTATATAAAGTCCATTAAAAATATTGTATAATAGATGTAACTATTTGTAGAAGGGAGCATTAGTTAAAGCACTTCAATTGCATCCACAGTTTTCTGTGTCATATCCACTGTTTTCCTCTGAATTCTTTTCCAGCTGGAAGACTCACTCACCTCTTTCTCTACATACCCGTGATGCATCCGTTAGACAGAACTGTTTTGTTTCACTCCAAATAACTGTGTTATTGGGGACAAAATTGTACTTGCAACGAACACAAATATTTTAAAGCACTCTGGCCACCTGCTAAAACAGACATTCTGGATCAGAATAAGATTTGATATACCACCCCTCGCACAGACACGGACCTGAACTTGCCAACGGCACTACTGCAAGAGTAGCACCGTCCCCTGCTCTCTGACGAGCCCAAGGCAAGGCAGCGGACGGCCATCCGCCACCTCCAGCGACCAGCGCGAAGCAAGCAGCGCTCCGCGGTGGGACAGATTCTTTTGTGTAACGTGATGATGAGTTTGGACCTGATTATACAGGAAGTTTGTGAAGATGACTAGAGACTTCAGAAGTGTAGACAGCACCCCCACAGAATAATAATTAAAAAAAAAATAAAATTTAAAAAAAATCAAACCTGGCTGACAAGCGCATATGATTGCACACAGGGAAATCCAAATCCTTGTTCAGTCCTGGCTGTTCTAACTCTGTATTTTCTGGTTCTTCACGCAACGTGCATTCCCCAGAGCACAGATTTCCAGCAGGACAAGCTCTGAATCTGCTCAGCCTCCCACGGCAAGCAAACATGGAGCTATATTGCCTTTCACTTCTCTTCCACCCCAACACCTACAAAAACAGGTAGAATGGGAACTTAAATAGTAGCAGGGTGCAAAGGCCTTTACTAACTTTTACACCTTGTTATTTTTACAGTACTGTGTCCTTTCCAACAAGCCAGTACAAGCATTGCATCACATCTGTCTGCACATCACTTCAATACCAGCACAGACCATCTCACTTAGGCTGATTTAAGAGAACAGAGTTAATTTAACAGATTCTTTTTAACTGGAGCACATATAGCAATACAACGAAAAAGTACAGGGGTAAATTTATTAATATTTAGATATCAAATAGCATAACACTCTGATTATTCAGTGAAAGGCTTCTACAAGTAAGTAAAATAAAAATCATGTTAAAAGAGAAGCCAGTCTTGAATAACACTGTACCAAGGGGAATACCAAAGCCAGATGTTATCATACGGATAAAAGTATTCCCTTTCAAACATCATCTCTTTGTTAAACCCCACAGTTTTGTCACATATAAAATTCCATCTGTCCTTTATTTATGGCATCATATTTTATCTGCAAAAATATACTGGTATCAGAAATTCAGCATTCCAGATAAAGTCACAAAAGTTAAAGTAAACATAAAACATCCTGCTGCAAATTCCTATAGCATATATATTAAAGGATAGGGGAAAAGCCAGCACTTATTTAAATAGTATCTAATGAATTTCAAATAATACGCATTAAAAAATATTGTAAAATTCAAATGAAGGTAAATGGATTTTAATTGGTTATATTTGACAGTTTATTCCAGCAAGAAAGTCATCTTTAGCTCTAAGCAATACTGTCAAAGCGTCCTGAAAGTTAAAACTGAAAACAGTCAGAAAATGCAAGAAGCAAGAGCCATACTTTGTCAGTAACCTTTTCACTGGCAAAAATAAGGGAAAAGTGACACCGTACTACTTCTTGCATTGATAAGAACGATAATAAAATACAGCTGGGATTAGCATTTGAGAAGCTGAGGCACATGGACCAAAATGCCTGGTGAAAGTAATGCCTGACCAATTACTTTTTAACTAAAGTTCTTAAAATAATGAGAACTGAAGCTGACATTTAAAGAAAAGAACAAGAACACTTGTCTACTTGTCTACTTAATTATCTTAAGCCTGAAAGCACTTCAGTCCTATACTTTTTCCTTTCATTATGGCATTATATAAGCAGCATTAGAACAGGACAAATACTAGGTCTTATACTTCAGTAATTCCACTTTCTAAAAAAAGGTCTTCACACTATCTCAGCAGGAAAATACGCACTATCACAGTTTAGAACTCCACTGCTTTAACGTACTAGTAAATCTTTAGGTGGTATTTTTTGCTTTGTTTTTAACATTCCCTCTCCCCCCCCAACTCTATGCCTCAGGATAATTACAGACTGATAGTACCTCTTGTTACCATAGATTTCATAATACCTCACTAGAATATCTTGTTAGGCCGGCTTCCCTAATTACACCAGTCATGCCAGAGGGAAGGACATTGCTACCACAAGGCTGAGATTTTTTTTTTACCTTGGGAGAAAATTCATGCTAGAATTGCTTCTACAAAATTCCCTACCCTCTACAGAGCTATGGAGGAATTATACTTTGGTAAATTGACTTTTACACAAAAAACACTACTGACACAAAAAAGAAAATTTCATACAGCAGGAAATGAGGACTTGTTTATAAACATTTTGGGCAACTACCTACCGTAAGCTTGAATATATTAACCAAACTTTTTGTAAAATATGACAACTCTGTTCCTAACGTGTTTACAAAGCCTTTGGCTGTTCTTTAAACACTTTCCGTGTTTCTATTTTATTAATTAATACCATTTTTAGGATCTCTGTTAGTTCTGACGTGACTGGGACTGTTCCTAGTCCAAACCAATCTGCAGCTCCACCACAGCCTAAAGTATCCACGACAGTCAATTCATCTCGTGAGGCCATTTCCCCTAAAAACCTGTTGGCAAGAGAAAAGGTAAGGATATTCCAACTTATTTTATTCACATGTCATAAATGATAGCGGAAGCCATGCCATAAGTAAAGATGCAGAGAAGTTGGCTGGGTTTTGTTCGCTTGCTTGTTTTTGAGGGGGCGGGTAATGAGTAATGTTACTTTTCTAAGACCAGGTTCAGCAACAAAAAGATTCAGCAGTTCAGATGTTCTCTATCCCTGGCCACGCTCAAAACAACGCTCAAAAATGCTGAACAACCTAATCTGGTTAGACCCATGCGGTGTGGAAGGTTAGTCCAGCTGACCTCCAGCTTCCCTTCCAGCCTAAATTATTCTATGATTATAGATGGCGTAATTAATATTATTGTTGGCAGAAGGTCTGTTCAGGATGCTGGTCATCTTCAAGTAGCTTGTAACACTAACAGAAATCTTCTAACTGCTAATCTGCTGAACAAGTATTTTTTTAAATTTCATGCTGCAGGAAAATACAGATTAGTCAAAGAGCATTCCATGCCAGAATACAGTATAATCACCTTCAGAAAGAGGAGAAATATTGGTATTATTTCTCTTGAATTTGCCACCTGCTGTTAGAAATCCACTTATACTGGAAGCCAGAGCAGTAGAACCAACGTTAAATTTACTCCTGTTCCCTATAAAAAGTATATACCTTCCTCAAATAAGAAACATTTTCCAAATTACAGTATTGTGAAGAGGGAATTGGGAGGAAAATAGACTTCCATCCTACTTACTGAGGGGGAATAGGGAGGAAAATCTGTTTTGCAGGTGTTAATATTTTTTCTCAAAGCAAAATTGCCTAGATTTTACCAGCAGGATGCTCTAAACAAATTTCTTAACTGAAATCACCAGCTGAGTTAGAAAAATCTCTTGTAGGCTGAAATATTTAAAAGAACTTTTGAAAACAGGGATTTTGCATATTAATTTCCTTGCAGTAGAAACTGGCTACTTTGATTCCAGCATATGGTTGAACCATATTCCATCTCATGAAGTTGTTGCGCAGCTAGTAACAGATATGGTAGAAATAAAAAAAAAAAAAGTAGTATTTTCTGTGCCATTATCATGATGATAGTTTTCTGAATGCTGTTTACTATAAGCACATGGAATAACTCAGGTGTTGAATAGCTCAGTGTTGTTACATAAAGCTGATGCTGGAATAGAACACCCTGTCAACAAGGCTACAATTGCTCATGAATTTCTTACTGTATCTAAAAACTGCAGGTCATTTGGCCTTATGGAACCCAACAAACGCAAATGAATATATATATTTTTAAATGTTGCTGTATCTTGGGAAAGAAATGCCAGTGTGACTATAACAAATAAAGAAATAATACTACCAATTAGTAAAAAATGAATTTACCTGCAAAACTATACTTCTCCAATTAACCCACCCCCCCAAAAAAAACCAAACAAACAAAAAAACAAACAAAGAAACCCACAAAACCAAACCACCCAAATTTTCTTTGTAAAACAAAAGTTACATATATCCACTATTTTTTAGTAAGCAAAACCGTGTTGACTACAAAAATAGAACTCTAGCATTTAATGGAGAAGAAAACTTTTCTAAAGTAAGTAATCGCAAAATATCTGAGGAACTCAAGCTTATCTGTTAATTATTCATGTTTCTGTTTTCATTCCCAACTACTCCGGAGCTGCTGATGCTGGCACTCTCTACTACATTTAAGCATCCTTTCAGCTCAACTCTGCCAAATTAAACTGTCACTTTCTATTAAAAAATCTATAGCAGGAGGTTTTTAATCTTCTGATTTATACTTTGTAACAGGAAGTCAAAGTTTAAATTAGGACGGTATCAGCTTATGAAATAAAGCCTAAGCAGCGCCGTGACAACCACCAGCGAAGAAAAACTTCCTGCTTGCATCCAAGTGCACAGCGGAGCAGTTTTAGTTTCTATCTTTCGAAAGGTTTTATTCGACAAAGTCTTAATTCAGTCTCACACTCTTACATTGCCCATACACTCTAACAGAATACATCTGAAGGAAGATGTCGCTTGCCATCAAGTGCCTCAACTGTACCCGACTTCACTGACCTACTCCTCTCACCGCCTGTCTGCCTTTCCGTGTATTAACCAGGCAGTGCGTAAGCCAGTTGAATTAACATTTCCTTATGAGCTGCTCCTTTTCAAACTTTCGTAAGGAACTAGGGGCTCCACATTTCACTGTGCTGAAAATTAAACTGAACCAACTGTATTAATGAAACAGCTTTACAAGATATTATGCTCTCTCCTGTGTTCTTAAAAAGAAAACAAATATATTAGTCCTATTTATTTTCCCTTAACACTATCTTTCCTTTAATTTTTTTTCCTTCCTAAGCATTTCCATTTTATTTTCTACAACGGTACCACTCCTGTATTTTCGGTTGCTATTTTCTAGTCCTTTTTTTCCCACCTCTCTATCTCTACTGTTATATTTTTTTCTTCTTTTCTTTTTTTTCTTCTCTTTTTTTTTTCCCCTTCATTTCCTGGCAGTTATATCCCTTATTTTCTGTACAGGTACAACCACCACCATCCTCCATTTGCTCCAATAATGCTGCAAAGCCAGATCCCTCCACAGTAAAGGGTAAGCCTGGTAGAGAGGATTGGATACCCACAGAAGGAACACGTTCACTGCAGTAGCTAAACCTGTTCGCTCAGTGCCAGCAGAGAGAAAGGAATCATTACCCATCAGCTGACTTTACTAACTCCAACCGCAAAAGACTATGTGACTACACACTAAGATGAGAATTTGGCAAGAAAAAAATTATGTGGATGAAAAAAAAAATCAACTAAAATAGTAAAAGTGAAAGAAAAAAGAAATATCTCAACATTTTCTATGGAAGAAAAATTCCAAGACCACTTTACCTTACGTATTTACCTAAAATATTCATGTATCATTCTGAAAACTATGATGTTAAATTCCCCACGTAAGCTGCAATTCTGAAGCTCCCATTTCAGTTCCCAGGAGTTATTAGCTTCCCATTTCCAAGAAACCTGCTGCCAAACTCTTTGTCCAACTGGATTAAATTTTCACACTTACAGAGACAGCTCTAAACACATGCTTTCTACTTTTGCTTGGGGCAATATTTTCCTCAGTGCCTATTAAAAGTCTAATTCACTGAGATCATAAGCAAGACCTTTTAGCATCACTGTAATTTAAACATATTTCTTGAATCAGCAGATTAGTATTTTAAAATAGATAATGAACTTACAGGATTTAAGGGGGGTTTTTTTAATTAAGTTCTACACTCAGTCTTGCTTACTACAGAAGTTTAACTTACTTTGCTCACAAGTTTGGAAATGAAATATTCTTTTAGTACCAAGCAGGTATATATTAGTATATACTACATTGATTACTTATAGTAATACACAACATGAGAGAAGTTTTTACACGCTGAATGAACAAGACATCTCATGGAAACAATGAAGTTTCCAAACTGATTTATCAACCAAAGTAGTTTTGCAGTGTTTGGAAGAAGTATTTGAATTCCACATGCCCCGACCCCTGCCAAGTAAAATTCAAAGCCTTAGCCTTCAAGGGGGTACAGTTTTATCTATTTACTGTATTAATTTCTGTATTAATTTGATGGTACTAGCCACCCACGGCTTTACATACAGCCCTTTACTGAAAGGCTTTCATCAGCCTCAGGCTCCCACCAAAAATGTTAATTCAGTGACAGCTGCATAAAAACACAACACAGTTCATCAGCTTCTCCTTTGCCGTCCAGCTCATATCAGATTCATCTGGTCTGTTTGAGCTGAGCGGATATATGAGGTCTTCTCTGTCTAGGTAACATCCTTAAGCATGCTACACCAGTGACAAAGTCATAAAAATACAGGAATACATTTTCATATGTGTAATTTTTTTATATATATAAGCACGCATACACATCGTTACCCACCAGCAATGGCTGTTTGGAATTGAAATGTAAATGACACTGCTAGATACAGCAAACAGACTATTTAATATGAAGATAATTCCAGAGTATTATTTGCATGGCACCCATAACTGACAGAGTTACGTAAAATAATAGAAAGGTGACTGGGATGTAAAATAATACTCAAACTTCACTCATCCCCTGAGAGGTCTTTGCTACTGAAAACCACCAAAAGTTGTCACTGGGGGGGGGCGGGCTCCTTACAAATCTTTTGCCCTACTAATATCACTTGCAAATCCTACTCACCCATATATGAAAGTGACAGCACATTTGAGGAATTCACCCTGCACATGTAAAGCAGAATGGTCATCTAAAAGAATAATTTTTGAAAAACAAGGTTGTGTTCTTCTCCAAAAAGAATTTCAGACATAATGCTCCATGTTACTATGTAATGAAGTAATATAAATGACCGCATGAAGGGATCAATTCAAAAGAGCTTATGAAACCAGAGCATCTTTTCCCTCCTACACAGGGAATAGGATTTTTTTCTCTACTTACACTGAGGTTATAGTTCTGAGGTAGAGTTGAAGAAAATGTCATCACAAGATATGCTCCAGACAGGGGGGAAGTGGCCTCAACATGGGAGAACTAGAATTTATTATTAGGGTTACTATAACACAATGGCTCATAAAACAATTACTTATTGCAATCACTAGCACTCTCTCCATTATGTCACGTCTCATGAATTTTGAGATCATTTTTAAAGAAGTTTAAATTGCCTATAAGCATAATCTTGTTATGACATCTTTATCTTGTCACATGGAATTTTACTCCCATTCTTCTTTTATCCTGAGGATCTTTAGTTCACTCCTACTACTAATAGATGTTAGACCCTCTGTCTGGCTCAGCATGCACTGATATTTCACTGGAGCTAACAGTTATAACTGTGGCACAGACAGAATTGTCTCTTTTAAAAATGACTGCACAGACTGAGCAAGAAAAGAGATCAGCAAGGATAATAAACAAGCTGACTATAACACAATTAGTACACAACACTGCAAGGTTGCAAGAGGAGAGTTAAATAGGTTAAAAAGCCTCACCTATATGAAGATTTTAGTAAGGACTATTGGAACAGTCATTCTGCAACATGGTGTCCTAAATATTGTCAATTATATTCTATCAGGATTTGAGAGACTGAATCCTTGGATAACTTTGAAAAATAAAAATACTCTAAAAGTTAAAGTTAAAATGTATTATTTACATTTTATAAACCTGCCATAACATTCAAATTTAATTCAGGCTTTAGCAACTAAAAGGTTGCTAGGTATCTATTCAGTCATAAAATAAGCAATTACATCCTTTCACATATATGGAAATTTTAAGATAAAGATGGAAAGAATCCATCTCTCTTCTCTGCACCAGTCAGATCTTACGCACAGAGTAGGGAGTTCTTAGAATACACTGAGCACAGACTTGATGCAGTCGTCTTCATGTTCCTCTGTAAACCTTTAGAGTCAAAGAGCTCCTACAGGGGGCAGTACCAAAAGACTCCTGTTGAATAAAAATAAAACTTTTCTTCAAAGTTTATTATTGTACACAATTTGAATACAAACTCTTTAATGCTGCTCTAGAAGCAATCAAAACTTCTACTGCAGCAGAAGAGGTCCAGACACCCCTTTTAAATGGCAAGACCACTACAACATAGTGTAACTGCTGCTTCCTATGCTTGGTTTATACTTAGTACTGTTCTCTTGTGCTGACCCCATCTGCTTTTTGTATCCACTCTTTCCTTTGTACTGAGAGCCTGATCCTGCAAAATGTGACATTACTACTTTACTCTGAAGAAAGTAAGTTGCATTTCAAAACTACATAACTCAAACTTCATGGGGATATACCTCAAAATCCCATTGCAAGAAATTACTCATTAACTACAGTGTGTGAAGAAGTATCCCCTTTTTTGTTTCAAACCTACAAGCTGCTGCTTCATTTGAGGCCCTCTAGTTACCATATTACTTGTTTCAAGATTTCTTGAGCATTTTCACGCTCTCTGCCCTCCACCCAGTTCTTGCATTTCCAAACTGAACAGGTGGTTTAAAGCAGCTGTTCCTCACATGGAAGCCATTCCATACTTCTGATCTTCATCTCTGCAAGACCTTATAGCTCCTTTTATCAATCTTTCATGATCTCTTCCCTCCTCTCACATAATAAATTGGAAGACCTAACTTTCTGGGATGACTTCAGCTGCCAGTTGCTGGCTTTAGAAAGCAAAAAAAAGTCTAGAACTGACTATAACAAGACAAAAGTGAAATGCTGGTTCCCATCAGCAGTGCAACAAACAGTTTATGACAATGGCATCACAGCCACTCTTCTCCCCCCCTTCCTCTTTTAAGCCTCATCCACTGCACTTTGCTCACACGAAAAACTGAGACCTCCAATTATGTAGCAGAAATTAAAATGACAGAGAACATCAGAAATTAAATACTGCGATAACTGTTCCCCACTACGTTTTCCGCATTGGAGCAGCACAAATGGGGCAGAAAGTCACCATATGAATTACACATTATTAACTTTAATGATTCAACACTAAGAGAAATATTTTCATCAGATTTAGAGAATACATTTCTCCCATACAGCCATTTTTCAAGAAGGGGGTAATTTAAGATATAGGTTTTTACTCAGCATGCCCAATTGGCTAGCTTAATTCTTTGCTCACATGCGAACATACAAGATTTTAAACACCCCTCACAAGCTGAACAGCTACATTCATTGAGACTGTTCAGAATTTTTTACTATTATAAACAGCAGTGAACAGGTGCAAACTATCAGTACTTTAATTTAGGCAACTCCTGAAGACTAAACTCCACTAATAAATGTGATAGAGTCTCTAACAGAATACACAGAACCCGTTGAGCTCCATTTCCACTCAAACAAACAGTTTAAGTTACCCCGTCCCTGCAAGGGAAAGCACGTCCTCACAGTAAGGATTAATGCAAGGACGGGCTTCTCTGTAGTCCAAAGATTTCTGAAAAAGGCATAGTCATTCCATGCTAAAAATAAGTTATAGTAATTGCCTTTCTGGTGCCTTCAGAAAGGTTATTCTGTTGCTTATATTCCCACTTGAACTAAACACTCAGATGGTTAGTTTTGTTTTGTTTTGTTTTGTTTTGTTTTTAAATAGGGGAAGGGGTATACCTACATCAGTGATTAAATGCAGAGACTTTTATAATGCACAGGTTTCTTTAGGGTGCAAATCTTCCCTGCATTCACAATTACCTCTGAGTGATACACTACTGTGCCTAACGGGGGCACACAAAACATTTACCTCTTCCTATGTCTGATGCCCAGAACACACTAAGTGCCAAATGGAGTGGGTTTGGTCACAGTTTTTGGCTGCGTGCTCCAAGCTTGCCTTAGCCTGGCTTTCTATGTGCTTGTTGTTCATGGACCTGATTCAATACATGCAATTTAAAAGTTAGCAACAGTTTCCTTGGTTTTCCACTGAACTGAAATGAAACAGAGCTTCCTTAATCTTGGCAGATAATAAATCATAAATTAAATTCTACCCATACAAGTAACCACTGACTGGAAGAGACAAGCAAAATTTGGGTTTAAGCACTCAGCCTATTTTAAATTCCAAAGGTTCTCTTAAAGATGATAAAATTAAAAGTGTGAATTAAAAAAAAAAAAAACAACCAAAAAAAACCCACTACGAAACCCTAACACAATGAGATATTAATGAGAATGGCCAGAAGCCAACACGATGCATACGTTCTACTGCAGCCATTTTTGCCCCACTCTCAAAAGCATTGGATCGGTCTGTGAAAGCGTATGATGAGAGAGCTCCAGGATACATTTCAATGGATTTTCAAGTAGGCTGAAATAACCAAAATGGACTTTTTGCTTCTTAATTGGAGACCCAGAAACTGCTGGAAGAGTTAGCTTAGAGATTCGTATCCTGACGCAGTTTGTCCTTACATTTGATGAATTGTCACTATGAATATGATTTTCTTCTTGCTCTGCTAACTGTATTCTAAAGGAGCCTTTCTCTGATAATAGCTTCAAATGCCAATTGTTGTGACAAAGACTCCTCTCCTTTGAATTGTTTTGATCTTTGATGAATACAGATGACTTTTATCTTTGCTGAAATCTAAGGTCATAGTCTCTGAAACTCTCCAGGATACTTCTGCCCCCATAAGGTATGTGTGTTATTCTACTTTTACCAGGAAAGATACAATAATCTTAATTTTTTTAATAATTAAAATGAAAAATATAAAAATCATATTTTTATAATACATTAAGACTGGAATATATGCATATAAGGATATACTTTAGAAAAATTATCAGTTGTTATAATGCTGCAGTGTGGGAATTAAATTATATACACCTATCCTTTACAAAAGGCTTATTAGCCCATATTAGTCCACACGGCATCGCTCAGTAACCTGCAATCTTTTCTAATGATTATGAGGCTATATGTGAATTGCAGTGAAAGTGTGTGCTCCAGCAAGCCTGTAGTTCTGCCACCTTTATAATCTGTCTTTTTCCTTCTGAATTAAAAAAGTTAGCAGTAAAGCGAACAGGTACTTCTGTGAAAGCACGACTGGATAACGGAAAAGTTTCTTCTAATTTAGTAAGCATCTACCTCATACAACTTCTCAAATTCAGAGACTTAAATAACTGTACCCTTTAAACAGCACAAACAAGTAATTTTTTTTTTTTTTTTTTTTTTTTTTTGAAAATCCACAAGGTTCATTTTAATATTTTCATTACACCATTGTGGAACAAAACATGCTGAGTGAGTGACTTCGTGGACTAGAGGACAGCAATAAAAGAGTAAAATCTAGTCTTCCATCCACCAAACCTTGTAGTTTGGCTTATTTATGAATCCAAGTGCTCACTAATCTGGGATTTGAAGTAGTCCAAAATTCATACCCTGTGGAAACTTTCAGAAGTGCATTAAAACCTTTCTTCCCAAGTGATCTTTGTCTCCACTTCTACGGTATATTTGAACAAACTGGCATCTAGTGACAGCTTACTATAATTGAAAAATAATGTTGTAGCACACATAGAAAGAGGACATGCCTCCCCAGGATATGCCTGAAAAAGGAATTCTAACAAATTTCTGCATCTGGAAGATGGCTGGATAATTTCAATTTTTTCCCCTGAAGCGCATTATAATCCACTGCAGATGAATATCAACTTCCTGAAAAAACTCAGAACATTTTTGGTTTGGCCACTACATTGAAGCCTCATGTAACCACTATGACCAAATTCAGCTTCATTAGCATAAATGCATCAGATCTTAATCTTCTAGCTGTGAATGATCTAAAGATTATTTTGGGGTTTTTTGATCTGCACAATGTAATGTCAATCTCACCAAAACCAGTAGAAATGTCTAGCAAGTTTTCACTTTTCTTCCTGAGTTTCCTCTATATCATCTACTATGGCTTTATTTTCCATTGTAAACATTTATATTCAATCTCCAGTTATTACATCTGGATATATTTGGTATGTAAAACTCATTTCAACATACCTACTAGTATGTTAGTCAGGCTCTGGCCTTCCAGCAATATGAACAGAATGCTGAATCACAGAAATTCCACAAGCTACCTCACCTCATTTGAGCCTCAGAAACTTTGAAATACTGATGTCTTAATTCAGTACCATGCACTACCTCAGTCGTCTACTTAAGCCCTGATGGAAACTGCATGGGACAAACAAAATCCAGAAGTTACAGAACATCCATTCCTGTACCAAAGTCTATTGTTCCTCCCCAGTATTTCCTTCTCTTAATGTCCAGTTGTATTCATGGAATACACCCTTATTCCACGCTAGTTTGATGTCCAGCCTCCATCTGTTCACCGTGACAGCTACCAGTGAAGTATCCAAGGCTGAACAAATGGCCAAAGCCTGTTGAAGTTATCTCAGGGACACTGGGTGACCACCTGAAGTCTCTTACTACTTGTTAAGGCACGGGGCAGGGAAATTCTGTCATGTAGATCACTGGTAGAAAAAGCTGAATACGAGACAAAAAAATGAAATTAATTGCAGCATTTGGATAATACAAGAACAAAGCAACATGCTGGCTATTCTGCTTGAAACGTCACTGGTGGTCTCATGACACAAAGATGCATGAGACTTTCTGGCTCCACATAACCTGAGTCTTCCATAGTTTTAGAAGAAGTAGAAGCCATCTACATCTGAAACCACACAAACCTATTCACATTTTGAGACTGTATCACTTCCAGTGTATTGCTTTTGTAAGAAGAGTAAAACAATCACAGCATAGAAATGCCTTGATTTTT
Source organism: Aviceda cuculoides (assembly GCA_035590195.1). Classification (NCBI taxonomy): domain Eukaryota; kingdom Metazoa; phylum Chordata; class Aves; order Accipitriformes; family Accipitridae; genus Aviceda; species Aviceda cuculoides. The sequence goes on from JAVJGG010000007.1 coordinate 10,582,411, forward strand.
ATTATCCTTGTTGTATAAGTTACCCCATGTTATTAAATTGCCTTCTACTTCTCAATAGAGAAATCAACTAATTAAATAAAAGCCATCTGCTTAGATTCTCACAGATTTATTATGGGGTTATTAGGGACATTTTTTTTTTCTCATATGAAGTTTCCAACATCAGACAAGCTATTCTAGAAGTTCAGAAGAGGTGAAACTACAAAGCAGCTAAATTGTCTAGGTCAATAAGAACAACCGAGACCAAAACAAAATTTTCAAAGACGCAGTATTTTCTTTCTAACACAATGGAGAAGCTTGACTTCTTGACTTGTAAGAAAAATGTAGTATACTTAAAGTAGGAAACAATTATTTTGCTTCCTTGAAACAAAAATAACATTACCATTTCTACATTTCAGATCAGTATGTACAATTTTGTTTTTTTCCTGAGAGTAGTTTCAGATTGTTTCTTCTCATTATTAAAAATGTCTGACATAGCACTATTGCCCTCCAATTTTCTCATTTAATTGTTTCTTACAATACAAGTTATGGAATTGCCTCCTTAGCAGATCATCTCAAAAAAAGACCAGTGTACAAATAAAACATGAGAAATGACAGCTCTTACATCTATATTAACTAATGGAGCTAAATTTAACTTAGCTGCCTAATTAAAAAATTGGAGGATGTTTCCAAATCATTTATTTAAATATCCTTTGGTGCTGTATAAAGCAATTTCTTCCAAACTTGGAGTTGTGGCAAAGCCATAAGTATAACAGAAATTAAACTATGCAGATGAGGGATTACAACAAGTCTTTTCAACACAGGAGAGTAAAGCTACTTCCTGAATGATGGGATAACAATGATTTTTGCATGTTCAATTTTACTGAAACATAATTAAAAAGAAGTTTAAATTCTAATACAAAGTCCGATGTGCCATTAAGACTGGCTAATAATAAAACAGAAGAGACTTCTTCTAAAGTTCTAAGCTTCCAATACCATCACTTCTTACCATCAGGTGACAGTATTGTCTAACTCTTCCAATTCCCTGATTTAACTGGGTGTAGAGGAGCATATGTAACATTATAGACTTCTATAAGGAGATGTACTGTAAGGCCTAAGGGTCAGAAAAACATGGGGATTTTTTTAAATGCACAGCTGGGGTAGTAATGCATACAGCCACAAAAAGACAAAGCAAGTATGAATACCAGATTAAACAAGCCCTCATCTTACTCTTTCTCCATATTAAAATCTAAAAGAATTTATATTGTCCAATAAGCTAAGGTTGCTCAATTTCATCATGATACTATTTGCTTTAAATTAATCAGTTTACTGCATCTTATTTTAAGATGCAGCTTACAACCAAAATCCATTAAGTGTCCTTTCACAATTTTATTTGAGCATGTATCCATCCATCTATATGCTATACGCATGCCCTCTAATAAGACAGAAAAAGTAATGGCTGAAATTAGGTATCAAATATGCTCAATTTTTCTCCCTAAGGACTCAACCACCCGGGTTTCTTGTGCTAAAAGCAGAGAAAAACCGAGGCAAGTATCAGAATACTTGTCCTTTTCACAAAGACACAGAGCCGCTGCGGCAACAGACAATTTTAGGTATCTCTGCCTGCTGCACCATCCAAACCAGCACCTGGCAGAACACTGGTGTGCAGGGGTGTCCAGGCTACCCAGGTTGGTAGGAGCAGCACTGGAGCTATGCTGGCAGAGCATTCTGCCTGTGCTGGCATGCCCTGCTTTTCGTGCCCGGTTTGGTTCAGGAATAGTTTAGTGGCCTCTGCATGGCACTGCTTGACGATGTCGTTTGTATTCTCTTCATTTCCCTTTACGGGCTTTCGTTCAATCAGCTAATTCATCCCCGTGATCACAACTACATTCTAGTCGCTGGTGACTCACAGACCTACAACCAGCTCTGACGCTTTTTCTTATATTCAATTCAGTATATCAACATCTTTTTCTGACATCTCCCCAGGGATATGTCTATCAGCTGAAATTTCAAAGGGGTCTAGATGCTCACAGAATTGCAACGGAAATTCAGCACCTCGCTGCAGTAACATTAAAGACAGGGAACTCAAAACAGTTCTGACTCATCTTTTTTTTTTTTCCTGAAAATTACCATCCACTAATTCAGTAATCGCGAGTGCACAATCAAAGGATGTACTGGACTTGGGAAAACCATCCTTTTATAAATACCCGTAAGTACTAAAGTACAACAGACTTGGCTCTGAAAGAATACCTATTAGAATATGTGCTCTGATATTGACCAAATTAACTACTTTTTCCTCTTGAAGGCAAAGGCTATATTTTAATTTAAAAGGAAGAAAGAAGAAAAACTACAGAAGAAAAATACTGATTTTACTTTGTTATTTGCTCTTCTAGGGGAGTATTCTCCTCAAATTTAAAATACTGCATCTTCACATGGAAGTCATAAGCTTCCATTTCTTGCCCCCCAAATTTGGCTTTAAGTCCCATTGATTATTTACCATCATCAGCTGCTAATATAATACAATACACGAGATGGCTATCTGGCTTACTGAAATACAGATAAGCTTATAGGGTGGCAATCTTAATTTGTAAGAGCATAGCAAGGAAATCTTGATATACCTGATCTAGCTGCATTTCCACATCCACAATCCATAAGACGGATAGGAAAAAAAAGTCCTAATTTTTTAATCCTATGTAAATATTTTTTCAGCAATAAGTTAAGTATTTTTTAGTGCTGTTTATGAAAATACACAAATAAATAATTAAGTGCCACCATATGTTAAGCTGTAGCACAGCCTTATGCAGAGACACAGTAGAAATTTTGCTAACAATTATACCTTCAAGTATATGACTTAAACCACCATGTAACAGATATTAATACACCTACTGTGGATGTTTTTCCAACTGAAGTGGTAAAGGTGATATCAATCAAGTTATAACTTTTCATGGAATTAAGCCTTTGCATAAATATTAATCCTTTTACTCTGTCTAGAGCTGTGAAGAACTTCACAATATGAACCATTTCCTATTTTACATTTTAGGAGCATAAACTGCCTACAGTGCATTTTTATAATGAAAATATGCACTGTTAATGTGAATTTTTTTTTGCACATCACTTCAAAAATATTAGCTTCAGTTTTTGAGCTACTTATTAAAATCTGCTTTCAGTGAGAAAAAAAATGCTGAAAAGCAGCATCTGTTTTCATAGAAATAACAGTAAATTTTAAATAGGAACTATAGTTTTATTATTTTGTTGAAAATTGAATGATTGCGCTGCATGATAATTTACATTATGTAGTACGTATAAATTATTTTTTTACCATTTCATTAGATCCCTATGTGTTTTTTTAAAGCAAATACCATTCAGAAGCAATTACTGCTTACGCAGATGTTTGAATCATATAATTGCTCCGAAAACCTCCAACATTATCCTGAACTATATTAAAAGACCTATCTTTTTGGTACTGTCATGTCAGCAAAACAGCTAATGGTCAATTAACTGCATCATTCTGTTGTGTTTCAGAACTATGGTAAATCTCTATTAACTGAAGAAAGGTAATCTCACGGTATGGGTGCCATCACTACAAAAAGCAGCTCACATCTTCTGCTCAGTTTCTCCAGTTTTTAATGTCTTATTTCCTGTACAGCTCTCTCAGTATGTGGTAAGCAATCTGCAAAAGGTGCACTACTCCAAAAGTAAATGCAACTTCAGAATATGTTTGATTACTGTTCAGAAAAACAACTGACAATTAGCTGATTACAAAAACCATTAATCTTAAAAACAACGTTTCTCACTGCTCTGAAACCCTATCAAAATCTAAAAATTGCTTTGATACGAACTTTGCTGTCCATGTCTCTTCTGTGTCACATAATAACTAGTTTCAGCTTTATAGTAACTGAAGAAACGACAATCATAATTTCAGATAAATATACTGATTGTCATGGGGCTGTAAATCTGTTGGGAGACAAAGTTTTCTTGCTGCAGAGAACAGTAAATACCAGCTGTGTTTCCAATTACATGTGTCTGCTCAGGGAAGGTGGGATTTTTCTCTTCCTTGAAGACTACTCCTTTAGGAGAAACAATAAAAAAGAAAATTATGACTGTGACAGTGACAGTGAGCCTACCGAACAGGAGTATATTCCATTGAAGGACTAAGACCTAAAAAGTGCCTTCCCCCACCCCACCGTCAAATGGTTCTGGTGGGTCGACCTTATCCAGCAGCCAGGCACCCACCCAGGCAGCCATTCTCTCACTGCCTCCTTGACAGGACAGCAGGAGAAAATAAGATGAAAAACCTCATGGGTCAAGATAAAGACAGGGAGATCATTTACCAGTTATCATCATAGGGAAAACAGACTCAAGGATAAATTAACTTAATGTAGCACCAATTAAAAATAGAGATGGATGGTAAGACACAAACACAAAAGCTAAAACACCTTCCCCAGCCCCCACCCCTTCTTTCCAGGCTCAATTTCAATCCTTCATTCCCAGCTCCATTCCCCGCTCCTTCCACCCCCAAGTGGCACAGAAGGGATGGGGAATGGTGGGTTGCGGTTAGCCCGTAACCTGTCCTCTCTGCTGCTCCTTCCTCCTCTTGCTTTTCCCCTGCTCCGGCATGGGTCCTTCCCATGGGCTGCAGCCCTTCAAGAACTGCTCCAGCATGGTTCCCCTCCACAGGCTGTCCTTCGGGATAAGCCAGGGATGGGTCCCTCCAAAGGCTGGCAGTTCTCCTGACAGAAGAGTATCTCCTCAATACTCCATGGGCTCCTCCGTTCTTCCAGGTAACATCCACCTGCTCTGGCGTGGGGTCCTTCACAGGCTGCAGTGTGGGTATCTGCTCCAGCTTGGTCATCTCCACAGGCTGCAGGGAAATACCTACTTCACTGTGGTCTCGTCCATGGGCTTCAGGGGAATCTCCGCTCGGGCACTTCTTCCTCCTCTTTTTTGGACAGCCTCTCTGATACGAATCCCCTCCAAGCAGGTTCTAGCACAGGAATCTTCCCAGTTTCCTGCACACATTTCACCCATGTGAAATGCTCTTATCTTTGCAGTGCTCTTATCTTCTGAGCACTCATGGATCATTAAGTGTATCCTGCAGACTCTCTAGCAAGCTTTGTGATGTGTCACAGAGTGAAAATTTATTGGTTTGATTCTTCTTGCTAGTTTGTTCCTCAAACTTCTTTCCTTCTATATTTCACCTGCCTGTATTTTTGATCCATTCTTCATCTGAACATAAGTAAAATTCTTCAAAATATGCCAGTCACTCTTCTTCTCCTATATCATTCTGGTCATGAAGGTTTTAAAAGCAAGCCTTTTTTAAGAGAGTTATATGTGTTGATCCTCAGGTTCCAATATGATGTCCTTACATAGCCTCTGAATCACCCGTAAGGGTAGAATTCGCTTGCCTGCCTTTTGATCTTCTTTTAGTTTAAAGTTTTAAAATATCTCCTCATTTTTATAACCCTCTTTAGGAATTTTAAGACAATTATAGTGGACTTTCATTGTCCCCACCTGCTCCAGAGATGTATGCATCAGGAAAACAGGAAGAGGGGGGAAAACTAGAAAGGTTTTTGCATGACCTCAAAACTGATTCTTGTGGAGAAAGAAGCTAACCTGTGCTGAATTCAGGGAAATGCAGCAATTGTGTTAGGGTAAAGAAGTTGTCTGTAATTCTAGGAAGAAACTACTTTGGGGGGAGGCCAGACGAGGTGAAAACAGGCAGGGTTTTCACCTTTGTTAGAGAGTATCAGTCAAACGGAAGCTATTTAGTATGGATACCACTTAAATCTTCTCTCGGGTACTAAAGGAACTGTGGAGAGTGGCAGGCAGTACAATTCACCTGACCCACATGTCCCAGCAACAGTTCTCCCAAGTCAGAAAGTACGCAGAACATAGATTAAATTTAGCCATAGTCAAGGACCCATCTTTCAAAAAACAGGCTGATGGACCTTGAGTTTTGAGAAAGGGGACAAAAATCTCCAGAACTGGTCACCTAACTATTAAAGGGATCAAAGATTTCTATTCTCCTCCGGCCACGGGAGGTATGGAAGAATCTTGGGCCCACATGATTACGCCTGATTATGGAGAGGATTTCACACACGCCTTAAAGGTACGGCCTGTTATTTCAACCCACTTCATTCACATATCTCATCCTTGAAAGGGTATGTAAGCTTATTAAGATCAAGGTTAGTTCCTCAAATCTACAAGACCAAGACAACGCTGGAGTGGCAGCAGAAATAAAGTACTCATTATTTTGGCACATACTTCCTAAAAGACACTTCTGCAAAGTAGCTCACCATCTTGAAAACTGTCCAAAAATTCAGCAATCCAAACTATATTAAAAGAAAGCTATGAAGCAGCCAATTTCTGTCAATTACTTTAAGTAGTCTATTTCAAGGCAAGACTTATGATAAAAACTTTAGATGAATTAAGAGAGAGAAAAAATATGATGTGACAAAAATCTCATTGCTCCATTCCTGTCTATCTTAATATTTTCCCCAGCAAGCTCTTACCTGTCTGTGTAATTAAATTACGAGTCATCACTAGTTACAGGCTCAGGACCAAATGACTCAGTTTGCAGGTGTCAATCACTTTTCAGAGAGCTCCATTCATGGCTGAAAAAGCCACAGATTGAAGGAGGACATACCCTTGATAGTGCTGGCAATGACAGCAGCTCTTTTACAGTCTTTCAGAGAACAACAAAAACAGGTTTTCTCCACTTAGAAATAAACAAGCAGCAGCAATCTGATTCTGGGTTGATCTTGTCTCAATAGGTTGCCTGGGCCTCCCCAAAGGTAGCGACAATTTGTTGCTAACACTCTGCACATCACAGTTACACTGTAGGCTTTATATATATGTGTGTGAAGTAATTTCTTCTTCTTTTTTAAATATGTAGCTAGCAGCACACTACTTCTTCTAGAGCCATCTGAAACATGCATTTTACCAGCTTAAAGGCAACCACCTTGTCTAGGGTTACTTTTACTTTCAAAGATGCCACTTAAGTAAATAAATAGCAATGGTGCCACTGTGAAAAAGCTAAAATTAATATTGTTTACATTATGAATTGCATGAGAGAGAATTAGATGAACTTGTCTTCCTTGAGTTAGCAAAATGGCGTTGAGAGAAAAATCAGGTTACCAAATGTAGCTGTGAGCAAATCAGGATTATAAAGCACATAGTAAAAGACCACCTGTTCACAAAAACAAAGGGGAAAATAAAATTTTAAAAAAAAAAAAAAAAAGGAATGTTAGCACGTGTTCAAATAGAAACAACCTTGCCAAAAATAAACATTGTTCATGGCTGAACACAGTTGAAAAAAAAACTTTCAGCCATCACAGAATTGTTTTGGCCAGTCCTCTGCAAGGAATAACATGGGACAGAAAAGTAATACTGGTTTTTAGATGATGCTCGATAAAATTATATAAGTACATATCTGATGTACTTGTCTGTGAAAGCATGGAATTGCATCTCATTACCCACAAAATCCCTTCCATTAATGTCTGTAATTAATGTTCATAATTCTGCAAAGATCCCCTTCATGCTAACAGTGGATTACTAGCAATGAGATTCCTACAAGAATTCTACATTTTAAATAACACAAAGTTAATCTCAAAACCTGTGGCAACTAACTACACTTCAGAGCAAAAAAGCATTCAGATGGGAAAAGCAGTTAAGGAATCTTGAATCTATGCCTCTGTTTATCTGCAGGATGCAGCAATCAGAGCCAAGCTATGTTAAAAAAAAAAAAAAAAAAAAAGCAAAATTTAAAACTGTAGGGATTTTCAGAGATTACATTACAGTAACTTTCTGTTGCTTTCATTGATACAAGAATTCATATTTCAGATTCAGGCAAGAAAGTGAATATAGAAGAACTAACCTTTGAACACAAATGTGAAATTAAAATGGTCAAACGGTATGAAAAAATGCTATGATTTCCACCTGTTATCATATTGTTTTTTCCTCCTCTGTATAATCACCCATGTCTATGTTAATGCCATTTTTTCCCCCACAATATTACTTTGTGTTTGTGAAATGTATTACAGTCCACTACTTTTTGCAGGCACCCAGCCCCACAAAAAAAAAAGCACCTTAACAATGCATACACTTAGCATTCTTACATTTTAGGGGCATAACACCCACGACTTCTAGTAAAGTAATGAAAGAGAAATTCTGCCACAATAACTCCATAGTTCTAGATCGTGTATAACAACATTAATACAACATGCTCAGTAACTGTTACAGATATATTAACGTCTGAAGTGCTTTCGGCGACTTATCTTCAGTGGTTCCTCCACTTCTTCACCCATTCCTAATTCTATGGCCCCATGTTTTCTCAGAGACAAGCAGCACTAAACTGCAACAGACCTGCTGCTCACATGCCAGAAAAATTGTTTCCCATGTAACAGTACCTACATTCTGTGAAAGATATCTCACCTGACAGTTTTTAATGGTTCAGGAGGCTTGTAAAATAGAATTCTGTGTTACATATCTTGTCCAAATTTATCAGCAGTGTATACTAGCTGCATTCTTTACTGGAGAAAAATAGGCATGGTAATTGCATACAAGTGGCTTCACCACTAAGAGCTTACTCCGTATGAGAATTTGCACCTGTATTCATGAGAGGTTTTCATTACTCTCTGACTACTGGTCATACTGCCTTATCTTACTAAACAGAAGAAAACAACACAGAGCACATTTGTGTTTCCTACATTTAAACTCATAAGTTTAGCACTAGACTGCCCAGCTTAAAGAAAATACATTTATCTTTCAGCTTCATTAAGCTCTCGGCTTCATGTATCTCAGTATCTATTATGCAGTCCTCATGTTGTTTTGCATTAACAAATTACAGAAATTGTAATTAGAATCTGCTTGAAATGACCGATAGGGTTTTATTTTTCCATTTCTTGTATGAAATAACAGACTCTTACAAAAAGACTTTACCTTTCTGTGTTTACAAATAAAAGTTACTGAAAACCTTCTATGCTAACCATTTCCACACTGCATTCTGCATTTCTCACGCTTTAACCATAAGAGTAAACAATATTGCTTGAAAGTAACTAAGATTCCTGCAAAATACAAATCCTGAAAAATGAATTCACATGAAGATATAAAATACATTTTAATGCAACTTAGCTATTTTTCTTAAACATATTGATAAGATGTTGTATCACCCAAAGCATTTCCTTATGAAAAGGACATGTATGAATACTTCATGTTAATTTTCCACCCAATACAAATCTTCATTAAAATTTCAGCAAGCATTCAGAATCAGCATGTGTCCACATTGTAAACATGGTAGAAGGAAACCACTGAAAAGACTAATATCTCTGTTCTATAAAACAGGTAAGAATTTCTCTTAAAATCCTTTGGTTTATCAGAGGATGCACAGGCCTTGCCACACTGGTAGTCTACAGTTCAAAAGCCATCTCTGCTGTATTATTTAACTTTTTTTGCATTTAAGAATCCTTATTAAGGAGGAAGACCTCATAACTTTAGCCACAGGAAAATACAATTGCTTGTATGTGGGTGAAAGGGCACTACATTTTTAGCTTTTAATCTCTAAAGAAACTTATATTTAAGATTCCTGTATCTAGTGCATCATAGCCACTAAAATTTTCATTACTCTCACCATTCATATATATCGTGTACTACAGCACCAGAGCTGAAGTAACTCCTAATGAATCAGTACATATACATTTAAGACTGTATAAATTAAAGAAAGCGACACAGTTGTATTAGCCTAAGGCAGCAGCGACATTCTGCCTAGCGTGTACTGCTTCTTGGCTACAAACTCCACTGTGTTCAATTCTGAAGCCTGAATTGTTTCTCATATATTGGTGACACTGGAGCATGTCTACTTTCAGAAGTAAAATCTCCAGGGCACCTACATTTCTGCTGTTGAACTTACCTTAAAACTAGACCACTGCAGGCGATACAGAGAAGGTCAGAATCCATGCCCAGAAAAATTCACACACTAGGCCTTTGCTTGTAACTCTGATCCCTATGTTCTGCATGTGAACAGTTGCACACACAAGACAGAAGAAAGTGGCTTCCACTACCCGAAGCATCTACCTGGAACAATGGTGACTCAGATTGAAACTCTCTTTCAAACCGTTGATAAAAAAACAACCAAAACACAGATCAAATTTCTCTTATAGGACATGTCATTTTTTAAAATAACAAATATTCATTGATGCAAAAAGTCTTCCAAATACAGACCAAAAATACCACAGAACCGTCTCTACTACCTCACTAAAAATTTAAGTATTTATTATAAATTGAGCAATAATCTGTATGAAACAGAAATTAGCAGATGAGTAGGGAAGCAGGATTTGCAGTTTCTATTACTTTGCCCTGATGCAGCACTCCTAAAATGCATGAAAGCCTTTTCAGACAAATATCTACATTGGGTTCAAAACGTACATGTATACACACACACACACACACATATAAGCCCTTAATTCAGTATGACAAATGTAAAAGTCAACAGTATTGATATTCAGGTTCAGAATCCTCTATCACAATTGCCCCAAAATTATTAAAATTGGTTGTTAGCAAAGACTGCTCTTGAGAGCCATATTATTTCTCATACTACGCTAAAAATCATATTTAGCTAAGACTGAATCACTGAATATGAAACAAACTTATCTTCCTTATACAAATCCAAAATTAGCCATTTCAATATTAATTCTTTTTTTGCCCACCCTGCCCACTACACACAATACATCAGTGCACTATAGATTTAAAGGTAAAAGAAAAATGAAAATAAAGTATGAACAGCTGTGATGCAGTTGCTCTAATTTTAGGTAATTTTCTTTTATCCTCAACTAGGTTAGATGTCACCCTATACAAGGCAACAATGTCAGAAATTAACTTGCTCTGCAGTGTACTTCAAACTACTCTCACTTTTTGACAAATGGAATAATTACAAAACGTCCATGAGACATGACTTTTAACTGCTATTTCTGTACATGTTTCTCTGCCTTTATCCTAGCCTGTGTTCCTCCGCAGACACCACTGCACGCAATTCTTTCACAGACTCACAGACGCAGAAATCTACAATTGCAGGGATTTCAAGGCTCAGAAGGCCCAGTGTGTAGGATAATTTCTCTTGGTGAGGCACTCTTTCATGTTATGTGGGTAATGTGCTCCAAAACAGATCCTGAGGCACCAAATGGCTTTGAAGAATTCCACCAGTCAACACTGGAACTTCCAGTGGTAAAAGAAAGAGGTTAGAACTCATGTAAATGAGTGTTGGGGAAATATTTTTAAAAACAACACTAAGTATTGTGAATTATTAAAAAGCATTGAAATTACATTTACCATTATGATAAAAGATAGGTTATGAAACAGAGGCTACGATATAAAACACACTGACTTACCTACCTGAGTAACTAGAAGTTACAACAAAAATGAATTTCTTCTACCCTTCCTGTCTTCATGGTTTTGTAAGCAATTGCCCTTTACAATGGATTTGTTTGTGTTCTAAGAAAATGTGGGTTAGATTCCAGCAGGACTCTTAGTGCTGCTCAACTCACAGGGTAAAAGGCAACACTAAGCAAGGGCAACCAAAGCAAACAAAACTTTTCCCCATTTTTTTCCCTATCAGGAGAGACATGCAACTCTCACAGCTACAGAGGTAGAGTATTCAAAATACACTGTTAATTAGGTAACAATTAATTTACATGGATAATTTAGTAATTAATTATGGTGCCTTGTAAATATTTAAACATGAGATATTACATGTCACTGAATTTTTTACCAGCCAAATCTGATACACAACAATTCTACTTAGCAACAGTTTGCCTCTCTTTTTACATTGTAAGAAGTATTAGAAGAAATAAAGCTTCAGAAAGGTACTCTGCAATTAAAAAAAAAAAAAAAAACCAACAAAACACACCATAGTTTAAAGCCAATAGAGATGTACACAATCATGATTATTTCTTACAAACCTCAGTCATGAATGTGACAAGCATGTTTAAAGCTTTGAGTTTTCCATAGCAACCATCATACAAAGGAAAAAGGAGCTTGTGAAGAATTGCACCACGCAATTATTGTAAAATTTTCAATAAAAGATGACTCTTATACCATGAGATATATAAATCAATGCCAGCTTCCTTCATTATTCACTGATTCCTTGGTGTGACCTAAGAGGGTTCGGCAAATCAGCTGAACATATACCTAACATTTTGGGGGTTCAGGACCTGTTGATAACTCTGGTGAGCTTATTCAGGATCAGAACTTCTCGCACTCAGGATCACCACTTCTCTTCTGTTCCTTCTGACAGTACCAAGAGAGCACAGGAAGCCCTTAAGCCCTAGGGAAAACGAAGAGAGCAATCGGAATAAATCCCTTCCTCTCCCCAACTCAAGGCGTTCAGCAGTCAGATGGTCAGAGCACACCACCACAGATGTAGCTGAGAAACAATAATCCGGTCCCGCTCTTCCTTTCCTTATACATGTCTATCAGAAAGCAAAAGGTACAAAAAAACCCCTTCTTTCTTTCTAGTGAGCCACAGAGGTGATTATTATTGAATCAATGATGGCACATATCAGCCATCAAATTAATAATGCTTATGTTATTAAACAACTTCACATATGCACACCAACAAGATGCAAAAGCCCTTTATCTCCATACCCTGGCTTTTCTTCCAAGTAACACGCCAACATAACAGGAATAAATAGTAATGTCCATTTTTCTTTCATTCATCATAAAAGAAACTATGAAGAAATGCTAACTACATGCCTTGATATTAATCAAGAATACCACTCAGCTATCATATCTACTGTCTTTTAAAAAAAAACCAGAAACCTGTAACAATATTTGAAATACACATAACAGTCCAGGATATATCAGATTCAGCAATTAAACAAAAAAGCAAACAAAATTATCCCTCCTTTTTTGTTGTTTTATTTCTCAGGCAACAAAAACAACTAATTAGATAACTAATCAAAAACAAACACTTGGTGACTACCAGAAAGCTTTGATATTCAAATATTGCAGCATTTTGCATATAGACAGTTTAGTTCTGTTCCTCTTTTATTTACCCAAGAAATAAAAGTCTGAAATAAATATTAATAAATTTTAATTTAAAAAAAAAAAAGCTTAAATTTGGAGAAGATAGGGAACACAGAGCAAACTCATTTTGGGGGAAAAGAATAAAATCACCAATTTAACTCCAAAAGCGTAAACTTAAAAAAAACAACAACAACAACAACAACAACAAACAAACAAACAAACAAAACCCAAACAAACCTCTTATTGTTTTCATATGGAAATGGCTTAAAATCACCACTGACTACAGTAGATATTTAATAATCGTATCATCAGTGTGACTGCAGTTTCCATGCATGCAATTCTTCCTGGGACAATAAATGGAGTATATATATCCAATCAACACTTTCTGGACTACAAGGAGGGTAAATGTCAGCTTTAAAGTTAGGGAAGTTAATATTCTAAAACAAGAGCATAAATCTCATGAAAATAATAAACACTTCTAGATATCACATTAGACCTATAAACGCATGAAAAATATCTTTTTTTCTAAGTCATATATTGTCATTTCTTATGTAAGCTACAGACAAAAATTTTTAGAAGTCTTTCTGGAGATTGGATAAGAATGGGTATATGAGTGAGAGGAAAAGTATCTGTAACAGAAACATAAAACAGAAACATTTTATAAGTTTACTAAAAAGACTGATATTGGAAGCATTTTGAAATTTTCACTGCAAACTAATATTCAATACATAATTTCATATTGCTGTTAACCAGAAAGTTGATTAAAAGTTTGGGGTTGATGGGTTTTTTTGGTTTGGGTTGGGTTTTTTGGGGGGTGGGGTGGTCATTACTTTTTCATCGATTTTTTTTTGACAGGGAGAAAAGCAAAAAAGACAGGTCAACAGTGTTTTCCGAAAGTGCATAAAGTAAAGCCTTCATCCCCCGGTGTGCCATTCCCTTGGATTTAAGTCGGGTGTACGTGTTTCACAGTAGATCTGTCTCCAAAGGCAGTTCTTGAAACAAACCAAGAAATACATAAACAGAAAAGACTGTTGATACTTTCTTTGCTAAATTTTGCATTCATGCCCTAAGAGTCAAGAGTGTCATGTGTTACAGTATTACAACAGATTGTAATTTGAGGATCACGGTCATTTGAGTTCTTTCTGGCACAATTCCTTTTGACCTGAGGGTGGGGTGTCAGTACCAGCGGTCAATGCAGGTGACCACAATTTTGCCCCTCACATCAAAAGCAGACTTTTAATAGAGCTGGAAAAAAGGAAGCTCTGTCCTTAAATCACAGGCTTTGTTATAATAGAGCACCATATTGTGAAAGGACACCATCTGTATTCATCTGCCTTTTTCATCTGCCTGGGTAATAAGTATAAATCCCAAAACTTCCAGTATTGATCTTGTCCTTTAACATGGATTAAGGAACTGTAACGCTCTCCTCAAATCGCTATTGCCAGAAGCAGATCAAGATAAACTCCGAGGTCAGCACAACAGAAATCAGGATAAGTGAAACAATGCTTTTCCATGTTTCCTGCCAAAAGCATCACAGTCATATTCCTGCCTGCTTCCTTGGTATATTCTTTATGTACTTACTTTAGTCTTCCTAGTTTCTTTCCCATCCCTTCTATGCCAGTATTACTTCCATTTCTTCTTTGCCCTCATTCATGTCTCTGTTTGCTATTTATTTCCCAGTTTCCATCCTCACCAGCATACAACCTTGCTAAGGAGTGGATTAAATGAGGGATAGCAAGCTACTGTCTAATTTTAATATTCTTAAAATAATTTCTAAAATTTAATGCATAAAAATCAATCTAGTTTTGCTTTTGCTTAACAGAATACTGACTGCATGTTTTAAATGGGAAGTGATATACTCTTAGAAAATAAAGGACAAAATCTTCAGTTTCTGCAAACTGGCAGAAACAGCCAAACGTTTTGTTCTCAGTCACACATGCAAACAATTTTTTCCAGTTTGTATTGATCTCGGAAGTACAGACAAAAATGTAGTTTAAGTGTGCAGAACTTAAAAACTTAAAAACCTAAAATGTAGAGAAAATAAGTGACCACAAGATCAAGTAGATTTAAATAGATCCAGCTGGTCCCTTCTAATCCAAAAATAGTACTTTAATAGCATTTACAATACATAACAAGGAAAATCTACAATTTTCAAATCTCAGAAATTTGCATAAAGAACCCTATTAGATGATTTTAGCAAAGACAACAAACCATTTATACTCACTTTTCTTTCTCTTGGTCATTATTTCTGTCAAAGACATATCAACACCAAAATTATCAGAATGGGAGAGTATTGCTTCCATAATTATTTATTTGGAAAAAATAAAGGTGAGTTGACAGTAAAGTGACTACAGTAAGTTAGCAGGAAATTTAAAATACCCAGTAGAGGGACCTTTCCAATTTTGTCTCGGCAAGAGTAGGTTAAAACATATTTTCTTCTTCAATTTCTTAACCCATGTCCTTTTTATTAACTTTTGTTCTTATCAGCTATTCTAGATGCTTTAATAAATCGTACTCATTTATCTTTAACTCATTTCAAAGTAATTACAGCTAGCAAACAACAAAGTGTTTCTTAAGGTTGTGTGTAGAAAATTTATGAATGAGATGGATCAAGCACTACAGCTCCCACAGCATTTTGAGGGGATTGTGAAGGTAAAAAGATGTCTGATGCTATATGGACCAATGGGACTCACTAGTATGAAGCAAGTATCAGAACGTCTAAATGAATCATAATTTTAAACTATTTTGCATCCAAAACTGAGGTCTTTTTTTTGCCAGTAATATGTAATATCAAAATGAATTTTCGGACATGAAGTTTAATATTAAAAACATTTATAACAACCGCTGTTTAACCACGAAAGAAGTTAACTGAAAAATTAATCTCAAATCTTCTGTAACAGCCTCTGGGGAAAAAGAAAAAAAAAAAAAAGCCAAACAAAAACCAAACCAAACCTTTAGACTTTTTCTGTCTCATATTCATGTTTAGCAATCAAAGCAGAAATTGAGAGATAATTCTAGCCCGAAATTATCCCAACACAAAGACTTTTCCAGTCTTCACACACCTTATCTGCAAATTTGTTAAGTATACACAGGCTTTAGAGTTTTCTATGTAAATTCAAAAGTTTTTCTAATGAAATGTAATTAATAGAAATATGATATTTGGCTGCAAAAGTATACTTTTTTTCCCCCAATGAATACGTTAGATATAACATGGTATGGTTCTGAGGTTTTTGAATATATTGCAACACTGCTATATAGCTGAACAGATAACATCAGCCAATATCATGCACAAAATAATGTAAAAGAAGAACAGTTGCCAAAAGATCATGAGAACTGTTCATAAATGAAGTCATTAAAGCACTACTACTCAGGACATATTTTCATATTAAAATATTTAAAAATTGCTAGTGACATGGATGTCAAGATTTTAAAATACTGTGGCAGGTACAGCAAAGAATTTCAGATCACTGAAGTCCCATCAGACTAAAGGCGGGGCGGGGGGGGAAGCAAGCACCAATGAAGACGTAATTAGGACACATATCTTAAGCAAATCCCAAGGAAGACTTTAGGTAACAATTTGCAAAGAATTTTCCTGAAGTATTTGCCTGTCCTCTAAAAGAAACACTGGACAAGTTAAAGAGCTGCTAATTTCTTACCTCTCTTTGGAGCTGGAAGGATTTTCAAGAGTTTAAAAACACTTAATGCCTTAAGTGATTTATGATTATGAGCAGGAATTACAGTCCTTAAAGTGAGGCATATTTAGGCAGAAAACCACTCCATACGGGGCTCTGTGCAAAACAATGTCCTGGATGAACCCAAGCTGCCCAAGAAGCTGTGTGGATCAGCACTGATTTGGCAGCGTGTATGCCACTTGCTTCCTAGAGATCTCATTCTAATACATTCTCACTTACTGCATATTCAATCTATTTTTTACCTCACTTTTGTATCACTTGATTTCACACAAAAGACTGAAGATCATCACAACCTAGGGCTGTGGGGGATAAATAAATTTAAAAATGTTCGTTTCACAGCTACATTCAAATCCACTGCAAGACAAAGAAAGTCTTTATGGCTACACCTATGTGAAGGTGTTTCTGTAAAAGGCAATGCAGTGATTTTCC
This sequence comes from Aviceda cuculoides, assembly GCA_035590195.1. Taxonomy (NCBI): domain Eukaryota; kingdom Metazoa; phylum Chordata; class Aves; order Accipitriformes; family Accipitridae; genus Aviceda; species Aviceda cuculoides. The sequence continues at coordinate 10,599,525 of JAVJGG010000007.1, forward strand.
CAGCTAGAGTCAGTTCGACACATACACAATGACTGGGGGAATTTCCTTACTTCAGAAGAATAAGCTGATATGAAAAAGCAGCACCTAAATATCTGCCCACAGATGACAAAAACAGAAAAGTCTCTGAAGAGCTCCTTTATACATTCTGTTGTTGATAAACAAATGTTATTCACAAGGAAGTGGCTAAGGCATTCCATATGAAGTAGATACATATAAAGTAGATATTATTATTATAAACTAAGTGAACACCACTATAGCTGCAAGAAGTTTCCCTGATAATGAAATAAAGACCATATCCTTCTATGAAGCATAGAAGGTTATGAAGTAGTGATTTTTTTTATACATTTTGGAGATAAACTATTCACTGACTAGATCTGAAAAATTTCCAATACACTTGCTGAGAGATAAATTTTGCATGGGGATTTAAAAATGCAGAAACTGGAAGTGCGTGGAGATGGTTCCATGTCTAATGCTTCTAACAGAGACTGAGTAAATTACAACTAGTTGCTTTTTAAGGGGAAAAAAAAGCACTGTGTTCTTTGTTTTAAGATTCTCAGAATATTCTAAAAATAAAGTGAAGATTTTCTTTCTATTTATCTGTTGGATCAAAACCAAGAAACTATCTTAGAGTTACATATTTAAAACATTTAAAGATAAAGTTGATGCATGTCTAAAATTAGTGTTATATAAATCAGGACACACTTACTACATCAATATTAAACACGAGACTGACATTTCTTCAGCCATATGCATGCAAAGCACTATACATGGATGTCACTCCCTAAAATATAAAACTATACACAAGCTATGTAATTGAAGTTGCAGGAATAACTAAAGCCATACTGATTTTAGTAATGAATATCAGAAATTGTAGCTATCATTTAAACTGAGATTAGCAAAATGGGGGGTGGGGACCAAAACAACCCAAAAAACTGCTAGTCTGAACTGGGTTTAAATTTCAAAAATATTGAAATCTGTCTAGAATTCTTACACTTGATACAGACTTTGCAAACTGCCTTCCACCAGTCCCAGACAAGTCAGTGTTTTTTAAACCTAGGCTTTTCCATTCTAGACTGACTTCAAAAACTTAGCACATCTTCCACTTAATGTGGAAGAAATCCATGTTAAGAGCCACGATTTGGCTCAGCATAACAATCAATTGTTTCAACACAGTTTGGTAAAAATATGAGCAATTAGAATATTTATTAAATGTTAGTTTCTTGAGTGTGACAATGAATGATCTGCAAACTAACACAACAAACTGTTCTGAAACTGTAACTATAGAATTTGTTCATTACACTTAAAGAACAATTAGGACTGTCATAAATAACATGCAAATAAATCTAAACCTTACAAAAGGAGTACAGTGCAATGTGTTCTGGCCTTGCAGATCAAAAAGAAAAAAGTCTTAGTCTTATTTATTCAAAGCAAAAGATACTATTATTTATTTTATTCATATTAGGCATCAGCATAGTATCAGCAGGAAGACATTCAAAGTTCTCCAGTGAATTAGCTGCCGAAGAGTCAACAAATCACTGGACATTTGTTCGAGATAAGATGAGCAGGGATTTAAGCTACGGTTCTACTGATTTGCTGACAGACTTAAAATATCTTCAAATTCAAACCACTTTTGCTTTTTTGTAATTATTCCCAGTCTCCTCAAGTATTGTACTATATTCATTATAGTGGAAGTTGTAGTCTTCCATGCAGTACAAAGAACAAACAAATTCACCTACAAATGACTGTACTAAGCACAAATATTTGAATTTCTATACAAATGCAAATTAATAAATGCAGGAAACAAACTCTAGGTAATTATTTGTCACTGAATACAAATATTTTAAAATTACAAACTCACAGGAAAATTCAGCAGTCTACCATCTGAAAAAGAGGGTAGTCTTATGCAAGCTAAGACATAAACACTAACAAACCAGGTTCCGTTTGTTAGGCATTTCCTATCCTGCAATTTTAGAATCAAGTGAAATAATATCAGCAGTTTAAGCTGCATTTTACTCCTTCAGCTACTGAAATTCTTCTGGATTCAAGGACACAAATATCAAAAAACAAGAGAAGACTCTTCATGTTGTTAACATAAGATTCTAGAGAGCAAACAGCTGTAGTTTTAGTGTCATGAAAGCTAAATTACACATTTTATATTAATGACTTGGAATTATATCTAACATAAAAGTTTCCAGATGTCTTACTTCCTATTTTTTATATGATAATTAACCAAAATATTGTTTAATATTGAGTACAGCTATATTCAACCATTCTTGTTCTCCCGTGAATAAGCTCCTGGTACTGAAGGGAAGACCCAAATGGGTTCCTCATGAAGTGATTATATTCTTCCTGCTGAGCAGTGTCTGGTCACACAGAGCTCATTGCAGGATAATTGTCTAAAATGGTAAATTATTTATTCTTTGCTTGTTACTACTTCTAGTAAAGCTTTTAGCACTTTGTGATTTGGTGAAAGATTCCTGGCTGACAGTCCTGAAGAATAAAATTAAGAAGTGCAAATGTATGAACATGGTTTTATCACATCGAGGGACACCATTAGAAAAAAGAAAAGTTTACTTCTTGGCTTCTTTACAACTCTGTCAACAGAGCAGCTAATTAGTACTAAAACAGTTTTACAACATACATTCAAATAGACACTGTTCTGACCTTGCTGGTATTTGTCAGGATTGTCCCTATAACAGCAACAAAATGCTACTAGCAAGATCTCAGCTTTTCTAGATGTTATATGGACACACACAAAAAGGAGACCTTTTCCCCAGAGTTAATTATATATATATGTAGATCAGAGACTAGTTACAAAACTATGTTTGAAGATGACTGAGGAAAAGAAAACATGAGTGGACAGAGCCAATGAACTCAATTTAAAGAAGAATTTTTCATACTCCACTAAGACTAAGAACCAAATCTTAGTCTCCATTTCTGATACTGTCTATATAAGCAGAAAATACTGAATTTCTCTCTTTCTAATAATTTTTAAAGCATTTTTGCAGTCTTAAGTCAGAATTCTGTTAACTTTTGTAATGAAGTAGCAAACCTTGACACCATTCTGCTACTTGCTCTCTGTTGATGCAAGACTTTGAGCTGAAAACCAGCAAAGTATTTTTACTAACATGATGTAAACTACACATGAGCATAGATGTACACCCAAGCATCATGAAGATTATGATCCCTGATTTACCTGATATGGCATCCCAAAGAAACTCAGAAATTGATCAACAAGTTCATTAAGACAGGTACCTGGGAGCTGGCTAACATTGAGGAAATATTTGCAGAGGTTTCTGTATCTAGCACTGACTTGCTATCACACTGGGGTTGTCAACACATCTCAAGGAGCATCCCGTTGCAATCACGTAAGCTTGTTAATTGTGGTGATGCTTTATATACTCATCCAGGAGCACTACCAGATTGCACTGCATTTTCTCACTGAAATAGACTGCAAAGACAGTTCATCTCACTTCTTTCCCTTCCCTCACTATCCCTTTTCTGAGTAGATGATGTTCATACATCCTTTTTCCCCCTAAGACTAGGAATACATTTTTGTATTGATAATTGGGAAAAAGTAAAGATTGCAAAAGGCAGACCAACAGTCTGACCTATGTGTCAAAAATCCCTCTCGAAGAGGTAGGCCGCATGTGTCTAGACAGCAACTTCAGACCAGGTCATATGAGAAAATATTTTATCCTCGGGTAGGAAGCAGGTTTCTGTACAATAGAAGAGAATAATGCTAAGTGAATGATTCCCAAAATGGGATTACAGGATGAATTTTAGTGATCTGCATAGAGATGATTTGTTGCACACTGCCGAGTCTCTTTCATTCCAGGGCAGCTCTTGTCATTTTACGAACGTTCATGTTCGTGCAAGCACTTAAATTTTGGCATGTTATGACAGAGAATTAAAACTTGATGCTCAGCTGAAGAAGCTTAGTTCATGACATTGTAAGTATACAAATTCCTCCTCTTCTGTACACTGAAAATGAGGTGCCAAAGAAAGGGATTCATGACATGCACTGAAAGGCAGCACGCCTCAGCTCATCAACAGGAAAAAGTGAAGAGTCAGGAACAACTGAATGCCTGTACCTCCCGGGAATTTAGGAATCTCAGTGATCCAGAAGGTGACTCTGCGCTTGGACTGAGGCATATTAGTCATTTCTGTATGCAAACAGTGACTAGCTTGCTTTTTTGTTTCACATGTGAGCAATTTATCCACATTTTCTGAAGTTCTTAGAGCACTCTACTTGAGAACAGGAACACTTCAGTTTATCCCCCTCTCTGCCTTCCCCAGCTGAGAGTTGTAGTCTTGGGAGAGGTAAAAGGGCAGGTGCCAGTTTCTGCTCAGCAAAATGGTGATGACTCTGGTAAAAGAGAGTTCAGTGTAGTAGTTCTCCATGGTGTATCTATAGTTTTTGCATCACAGCATCACTGGATAAAATACATCCACACTATCAGCAGCAGAAAGTCAAATTCTTTCTCTCTCACAGAGGGACCTTCAACACCCACTTCAATGCCCTCATCTTCTCTTTAGCGCTCTGAATGGCAAGTTCCTTGTCAAGCAATGCCCAGCTAAGCAAGGAGCACACACAACTTTCTGTGCACTTAAAAGCTGCTAGTTTGAATCTCCTCAAACTGAGGAAATCCTAAAATGCAGACCTTGCAGTTCCGGTAGTAAAAGTAGTATGCAAAACATTGACTGGATCTTCACCTCTGGCCATGTTTTTTAATGTAGCTGATGAATCAAGTATTATTTGAGTTTATAGGCATTAGATCTGTCTTCTCTATGGTACCTAGCCCTAAAGGCCTGTAGTAGAAGATGGCTAAACTGAGCAGGAAAATCTAGACAGTGGCATTTCTGGGCATGAATGTAAAAGAAGGGGTTTAAATTCCTACAGTGAATTTACTAGCAAAAATACACGTGCATATACTGTTCTGAGTGACTTTTCAATAGAAGTTAGGGACTTAAGTGTTGTCTAAATAAAAACCAGACACATAAAACCCTTCATAGGATGACCCCAGGAAACAGATAAATGTAGAACCAGTCACTGGACATAACTTCAACAACAGGCAGCAAATATCACACAAAATAAGGAAAGCAAGAGAATAACAAACCAAAGGAGGGGGGACGGGACGGAACCAAACAGACACACAGAAACCACCACAACAAACCACAACACAAAACATGCAAGCATCTGTCTTCTTGGATGAGAAACAGGAGGAGCTTACAATGAAACAGAGCTGGGAGCAAAGAGCAACAGATGGCAACAATGCAATGATATGCTGAAAAAAACAGCTGTAAGAAGGCATCATATCTTTGGCAGTATAAGAGCTCAAGTCACCAGTTAGTTTCAAAAGCCAGTCTGCAGCCAGACAACCTGAACAGGAGGCTGACTGCAAATGAGTATTGGGTGCAGAATCGGGTTTACCAGAAAAGGTCCAAACCAGCCTGGATTTGTCCTGCAAATCTAGGCCTGAAAGTTTTAAAATAGATAATTTTTTGAAGCCATACATTCTGAAATCAGAGAATTGCAAACATTTTAGCTTCTATTATAAGAATAAAAACCATTTTTAGTCCAATTGGTCTGGAAATATGAACCAAGAGGTTCAAAAATTAAGAGACATAAAAATAATTAACATTAAGTGGATGTAAACATCTCAACTTAATACAGTGAACTTGCCTGAGAAAAGAGGGGTTTAACACTCAAAAGTTGCAAATACAGCTTCTTCTCATTGCTTTACCTGCTGCCACTACTTTTAGAAGCATCTGCCACAAAACAGGAAAGGAAAAAAAATCTCTTCTCTGTGATCATTAAAACTAATTATCAATGGCTCGCAGTCACTGCAGGCAAGAAAATAAAGTCTAGAAGCGAAGAATAGGAGCAAGTAAAGCATTAGGTAACTATGTGCTCTGGAAAAAGCCACCAGAAGAATACAGAAGGGGAGGATAAGAAATTAATTGCTTGACTTTTTCATAGTTTTTTTATTATTATTTTGCTTTTTGTTTGGTTGGTTGGTTTTTTTTAATTGAGTATCTAAAAGAAAGGTGACTGAGCTCTCTGCTGGAGGAGAAGACAGGCAAGAAGGCCATACTTCTAAAATGCACAACAAGCAAATTTAGTATCTGCAACAGGGCTGTAAACCTCAAATGTTCCGATTTCAGTTTTTGAACCTGATGTCATGTAGTACTTCGCAGTTCGTGCTTGTGCAAGTTCCAAGAACATTCATGGCTCCTCACTGCAACAGGTACATGTTAGCACTAACTTCAGATAAGTCTCTCAAAATTTCACAAAAATGCTGGTTTTAAGTTTCTCTACTGTATTAACCTCTGTAGAGGAAAACCCACCTATTTTTTTTTACGAAGACTTCCTTCTTTGGCTTGTGTTGAAGAAGCTACTTGTCAAGTCAAAAAGGGATTTTGTTAGCAAACTAAAACATCCTGTCTCACTCAAAAGGGTAATGGACATCTGAGACCCTGGTAAGGACAGGAGCTGGCAGTTTGTCATCTCAAATCCTTGCCACTGAAGAAGTCTATCAAATTTTAGTATTTCTGGTAATTCAACGCTGGAATTTGACAATTGATCTATAGCATTATCATCAAGTGACATATACTCACTTGATTATACTATTCACTTTACTTGCAGTGAAAAAAAAAGAAAAGCATTAGGTCTTTTTTTTTTTTTTTTTTTTTTTAATCAGGCAGGTATGAGCAGTGCTACTAAACCACTGATGAGTAAGTACTGTCAAACTTGTCAGACAGCTCCTCTGAATAATATTATAACAGTTTGACACTAATGTGCTTCAGTTTGAACGGTACTGTGTGGAGTTAACATCTGAATACTAATAAACACTATCCTAAACTGGATGTATAATTAGAAATTTGCTACACAGGGTAAGAAAACAAGCATTTAAAAGAGCATAGCTTGGCATCAGTACATAAAACCAACACAGAGAACAAATGATTTTACACTACATAACAGCAAGCACACAGGAGAATTAAAATGAAAAGGTGTTTTTCAAAATTTAAAAAAGAAAATGTCCATTTTATTTTTGATTTCCCAAAGCCACCACAGTCTCAATGCTTTCTTTCCAACATATCAGTTAAGAATGTCCCTCAGGACACAAAACAAACATACTGAATAGATCCAAACACATATCTGCGCTCCAGCAACTTACAAGATAAAAGAATTTCTTCTTTCTACTTATTCTTCGCTTCCATTAATACAGTACTTCACCAGGGTTACAAGTCATCTAACAACAGGATATATGCCAAACTCAAATTTTTAGATGGTCATGTACACCACTGCCTCCAGAGATTTTAATTCATATTTAAACTGAAAACCAAACAGTCACATACTCTTCATACCTTAAACTTGAATGTTTTTTAGTACCTTTACTTCAAGCATTTTTTGGACTACAAGTCCATATAACCAGGAAAGATGCATAGATTTTTGCACAGAGAAATTCAGAGCAGGAACATAATTCAAAGATACAGAGAAAAAAGAAAAAAAAGAAAAAACTATTGAAGAAAAAACATTCATCAGCAGGCTGCTGTGCCCACAAATAAAGAATTGCAGGACTGGGACTTATGCTGACAGGTTAAAAGTGAGTAGAAACTAGACATCATCAACATAAGCCCAGAAAGTAGGGCAAAATTATACAAAGATCTAGCTTCTAGATTTGGGAGAAAAATGTGGTTTCATTCCATAAACTAGGAAATAAATTGGTGCCCACTTAAAACATAAAGATTTCATATAGCTGTTTAATTCTGCTGGCACTGAACTCCACTGGAAAACAATTATTGCCTCTAGGCACTAGCACCACTGTTTGCACATGACAGCATCAAGGATGGGGAAGGATTTTTAAGAAGAAGTGAGCAATCTAGAGAGGGCTTTACAAAGAAGAGAATTGTGTTTTCAAGTCAGGGAGAATGTAGGCTTGTGCTATGTCAGCCAATGAAGTTCCTCAATAATAAAAAGAAAGGCCCTGCAGAAATGCTGTAGATCAAAAGAGACCAAGACAGCAAAACATGAAACCACATCATTAAAAAAAAAAAAGATGCAGAGCAGATGTTGACTAGTAACTTAAGCTCTTGAAAACTCTAAAGCACAATCGAGATGTCCCAAAACATTTTACATGTGAATATTTATAGGCTGTAGGTTCTATGAACAAAACTCCCAGTTGCAGTGTACAGTTATGTAAGTTTTAATGCAGACTTCTCATCTTATGAAATGATGAAGCTTGAAGCAAAGTCTGTATTCTCATTAGAACATTTAAATTCTCTGTATGAAGCATGAACTGTATTCAGACAGGCTTTTAAAGCAGAGACACCAATGGATTGTGCAATAAAATCCCACAGAACTACCATGATGCAATCACATTTTGTGCTTCATATGCCTGATACAACTAAAACAACTAGGTGATACACCTGACAGCTGAACACCAAGTGCACTGAATGGTAACAAACCTTCTCACAGAAACCTTTTTTAAACTTTTATGCTTGTAGAAAAGCCCACAGTGACACCTGAAAGAAGTGTAATACATGTAATGTGGCTCCAAAGTAGAACTATCTGCAACTGAATTTTCTGTCTTAGAACACCCATTGCAAAATTACAAAGTTAAAAAAAAAAAAAAAAAAAAAAAATTGAAA
>JAVJGG010000007.1:10620939-10634608 GCA_035590195.1 Aviceda cuculoides
TCTATTAAACTGTTCTTATCTCAACCCACGAGTTTTACTTCTTTTCCTGATTTCCTCCCCCATCCCACTGCGGGGGGTGTGTGTGAGTGAGCGGCTGCGTGGTGCTTAGTTGCTGGCTGGGGTTAAACCACAGCAGTAATTCAGAACATTTCTGAGTAAATAAATTTTTAGAGTAATTACCCTCTGTAATGTCACTTTAAAACAATGAATATGACATATTTGTACTAAAAAAGCATTTTTAATGATGTAGATACATCGAGATTTTTTGAATCAAGGAAACATACTTAAATAAAATCACAAAAAGGTCAACTAGTTTATACTGTTTAAGGCAAAATACTGAGAGATTATTACTCTATTAGCTAAATCAAATATCTCCTACAATACCTTTACACTCTGGCAAAATAATCTTTTAACATTACTTATTTCTACAAAATGTCAGCTTAAAAAAAATAAAAAGTGGAGGTAACAGAGGATTCTTTTGAGACTTAATGATGAAATACAATCATAGAATCATAGAATACCAGGTTGGAAGGGACCTCAAGGATCATCTGGTCCAACTTTTCTTGGCAAAAGCAGAGTGTAGACAAGATGGCCCAGCACTCTGTCCAGCTCCATCTTAAAAAAGTGTCCAATGTTGGGGAATCCACCACTTACCTCAGAAGACTATTCCAATGACTGATTGTTCTTATTGTGGAAAATTTTCATCTTGTGTGCAACTGGAATCTCCCCATGAGTAACTTGTACCCATAATCATGCTTAATTATTTCATTATGAGTTATCATGGGTTGGAAAGATAACTTTTGCTAATTCTTCAGTGTCTATAATCTCAAAATTCCAGTAGCAATACGCTCTGATTTTTCCTCCTGCAAAGATACAAGAATGTCACAGCACAGGTGAAGAGTCCTCTGGAACAGGCAGATGAAGAAACAGTGTCATATACCAGTAACCAGAGAAACAGAAACTTTCATAATGCTTCATATTACAAATATGAATTAAATTATTTTATTAGAATCAAATTATTAATTTGAATTTTTCAAGTTCTAACAAGAACATATCCCAAAACATTACCTTCATCTTATATCCCAGAAGAGGCAATACCGACTTCCATGAAATTATTACTATATGCTGTAGTTACCACTGCACTGAGAAGGGATTCTAATTTCAATGGCTATTCAGACCAATAGGATTTCTGTCTTTAAAAGAAATAGCCATTTTTATGGGTGCAGCAGAATTCCATAAACAGTGCCTTAGTAATTCTTTTACCAGTTAAATAGCTATGAAATCATCACTTCATTAAAACTGTAGGACGTAAGACTTATTCCTTTATTGGTGGTCACTATAGGTAATTATTATAGAGCTAATACTATTTCAAAGTCGTCTAAATCAAGGCAAAATCAAAGCAAGGAAGGAAACATTTTAAATATCTGCAAGGACTACATTAAACATATTAAAAAAAAAAAATTCTCAGACTATTTCTGCCACTAACTCACACCTACTGACTTCAAACAAGTTTTCTGTCTGCTTTTAAGGAAGTTTTTTTGAGATCATATCTGTAACTCAATTTCTGCAGTTTCACAAAGACTCTGGCTTCTGGTGGTTCTCTTCATAGACAGGTTCCTGCTTACATATATCCAGTAGCAGAGTACACAGAAAACTCTTTCTGCCTTAGCTCTACTCTGAAATACAGAAAAAATAATATTCCCTTCCCCTTTCATTTTGATTTGACAGACCGTAATTTCCTTTACTGTGTTAGATTATATAGACCATTGTGAGTCATCACCAAAGTCAATAAGACTCCTTTTGATAAAGTTAAAACAGGTGAACACGTTCTTAGGCTGTATGGCCTGCATATAGCAGAAAAAACCTCCAAAGATTAGCTGTTAGCAAGTGGTCATGTGGAAGGAGCTTTTGTGTTCCGATCTCATTCAGTGCTTTGGCATTTGTCAAATCTTTGCTTATTAATAGAGTCAGGATTTCATTCAGATATAACCAGGGAATTTTTGCCCCAGGCTTTGGCAGACCAAGATTTCTCCCATGGACTTTAAAGCAAAAGGCTCATGTAATGTTAATCAGAACAAACCTGAATGAGAAAGAAGCCTGAAAATAAGCTTTGCCAAGATGCAACTTCCCACGGGGGTTTCCTGAGAAAATGATTAATATTTCTCTACTCATACGGAAAAACACTGTTCAAAACCACTTTTCCCTTTCTCAAGTAGGAAAATGTGAACTGAAATCAAAGCATATTAGCACCTTTAAAATATTAATGCTCTGGATTTCTTCAGCAAACTTTTTCAACACTGAATTATTAATGACAACTAATTGTAGTGGAGATTGCTGCAGGACAAGGTACTTTTACTATAGACTTCATATTTTTAACTATAAAATATTTTTTTGTAAAACCTACCGGGATTGTGGTAGGATTTCATCATATCTTCTAGCATCCAGACATCAGTCTTCACTGAAAATTGTTAATCAGAACCAGTAACTTATGAAAATCTTGGCAAGCATTACTGGTTTTGTATAAAATTGCTTCTGTGATATAAAGAATAATTTATTTTAAAATACTGTTGCAGAGACTCCATTCAACTATACCCTGTCTCAGTATTTTTCAGTAGCAAGAAATATCTCATAATTACCACTGCCAATATTTAGGCACACATCTTTGATTAAGGCTATGGTTTGGGTGGGCAGCATTACAACTACTCTAAGTTACTGAAGTAGATCCTCAAAGCCAAAGATCACTAGAATTCAGCAGTATAATTTAAACATGTCACATTCTTCCTACAAAAGCTCTGTATCAAAAGGGAATGGAAGGTCACACAGGAGCTCATTTACCTGATCTGTGACACCTAGAGATTGTCAGCTTCTTTCAGTGGCACAGCAATGTAAAGAACACCTGAAAAGCAATATAATATTTAAATCAGGAAAAAGCTGTTTTACAGACAAATGGGATCAGTTAGCTACAATTATAACTGCTTTCAAAAAAAGAAAAAAAAATTGACTCTCAGATACAAGTTGCTTATGAAAGCCTCAAAATATCCAGCCTTCATCCACCCCAGATACACAGCCTGGAGCCCCCTCTTGATGATAAATGCCTGTGTTCCCCCTTTTAAAGACCTGAACACTTGCACATCTCCTACAGCAAGTGGAAACAAAGAAGTTAATGATTGCTGTAACAGAAGTTATGGTCACCATCTTTCTCTCTATTCAAATCATCATTCATTATGATTGTTTTTACTCATAGATCGATTACAAGACCTCCAAGTCTTGCATTTGAATTCTTGCTCTAAGTAGTGCCAAACCCTGGACCGCTCAAGGATTTCTCAATTGATTTATGGCATTGCATGCTATTCTCTATTTTTACCAAACTTTGTATTTTTGACATTATTTTGTCTTTGTACCCCTGTAGCTTTAATATCTGCTATAATCCTAAATCAAATGAGATTGTGATCACAGCTGCTCATTTCCCTCCCTTATCTTTCCAATTTCAACTACATTGCTTATATTACTGAAACTCTAAAATTACTGCTCCTAGTCTACTCTTTGGCAGTTGATAATGCTAGACTGCTGGTCAATTTGATCTGTTTACACCCTTAAACATACCCTATTTTCTAATTTTACAAAGTACTTCAATGCCTTGCCTATTTTTGCAGTCCATTTTTATTACAGTCCTGATATGCTTTTTTTTTATATGATTGCATGTACCATGATACCGTCTTTACTTCTAGCTCTGATTGTCTGTTATGATTCATATTAAAAATGCTTAATTTCAGAGTAAGTTCCACTCTGACCATGTATTGGCTGTTGACCTTGAGCTAGCTATATTGAGCAATCTCTCCTTAAAATTCTCTTCTTTCAAAGCATGATTTTATGTAAATGAAACAGAAATTTACTCTAACTACTTTAAAATCAAAACACTCCTAAGCTCTTAGAATGTAACAAAGTACTTCCCACTTCTAAAGGCTGCTATGGTAACATTACAATTTGAGTTAAAAAAATCTACAGAATTGTGATTATCCATAAATTTTAGAGTACCTTGCTAGAAATTCTAATAGAATATTATCATTTAAAAACCTAAATGACATTAAACAACTAAGAAATCCAAACAAAAATACACTAGAAACTTAGGAATACTCTAAGGTAACATTAGGAAACAATGTTTTGTTGGTCAATCACTCAAATACACTGTGACAAGCTAAAAACTTTTACCCTATTTGGTGTTTTAGACACACAAATGGGTAGAGCACATATTCTATCAGCTAGCTTCATGATATCAAGAGAAGCAGAGAATCCTGGAAAACTTCATACCCATGTGTAAATGCTGATGTTGTAATAAGGCATGTCCATTACTTCTTACAACAGAAGATTATCATCTATAGTTTATACTACATTTTAGTTGTATATTGTATTTCATTGTGTGTATACAACAACCCACAAAACAAGCCAAATAAAATGAGACATACATACAAAACTGAGAAATAATAGACAAGGTGGCCATTTCCCACCTTTTTGCTTTTATCTCATGCCATTTACAGTACCACCATCTACTGTCCTAACAATTGTTACAGAAGCTGTATTTGAAGACCATTTCATATTTAAGTGCAAAGCATATTTCTACTGCTGTTTTTAATTTAAAGTATGTGAAGTCAGTTATGGACAGAGTCAAAATAAAACAGGAGTTTGTTTTCAAAAGACTGGAAGATTCAAGGGACAAACACGACAACATACTGTGAGTTAATTTTCAGTACTTCACAATTTAGAATGCATACCAAAACAAATAACCTGATCCAAAGCACAATGAAGTCAAAAGAAAGGCTCTTGCTAATTTTAACGAATTCCATCCAGTGCTTCCGATTTCAAACTTTTTTGCCAGAACTGGGCCTACATCTAATGATAATCATCCTATATGTTTTAAAACTGAAGCTCTTTTTAATTAATGGAACAAAACGTGGTCTTACAGGTTACTTCAACTCACTCAAATCATCCAAACAGAGCTTACCCTAGATTTAGCGAAAGGAAAGATGATGTGGCAAGACAGATTTTATATTTAGTTAGAAGTGATGTTCTTTAGATCAGACATTAAACTGAAATACATGCTTCTATTCAGTAGAAATTAAGCCTTCTGTGCCACTTCAATAAAGTCACAGACACCTCAGCAAATGTGTCTCCTTATTACAGCCTTGGCACTAAAGTTTTGGCTGACGCGTCGAGAAACAAGTTCAATAGCTTGAGCCATTTATGACTGGGTTGAACAGTGCTCAGGGGAAAATAATGGAGCAAACACTCCTGCAAAAACAGGGAAATGAAGAAGTCATCATATTGTAATAAGCCTTCTCCATTCCAGACCACTCAATTTTTACTGGCATTTTAGCATTTCAGACATAAGGAATAATTAGAAACAGTTGTGGATGAATGTTAAATTTCAGCAGGTATACAAACTTCTTCAACGGAATCTGACTTGTTTCATTCCACAGATTAATAATGGATCCCTTCCACAATGTGCCTACACAAGATTTTTATTAGGCAACTCCCTGCTTGTTTCACATTGTTCTAAGAAAAAGAATAGATTCACTGAATCTATTCTTAACCCAGCAGCTTCACAACACGCAACTTAGAAAGAAAAGCAGCTAGCAGTAGACTTTCTCCAGTGTTACATTCATAATTATGGTGCATTTAGTGACACAAGACTTAGTTTTCCTTAATTTGAAATCTGAGTCATATGAATAGAATTACATTTTCTTTGCTTGCTGTAAATGGAAAGAACCAATGTAATCTCTTGTAATGGGGCGGGGGGTTGGGGGGGGGGGGCGGGGGCAATTAAAAGAAGTGAAAACAAGGTAGAGAGGTACCTGAGGAAACCCAAGACTAACTATCATATTCTTTAATAAAAACCCTTTAAGATTCCGGAAAAAAAACCAAAATGGCAAAAGTGTCAGCTTTTGCAAAAAATATGAGCATAAAATAAGCCAGGGAAAAGAGGTATAGCAAAAGCATTTCACCTTATGACAAAGCGATTAAATGAAAAATTTATTTTACTTTGCAGTAGTTTGAAAATTATATAAATGATGCTACAGTTTTAGAAAGCAATTCTCAGGAGTCCTGATGAAGCGATCAGGGGGGTGAAAATGGTGTCCCTGACCTTCCCTTTCTCTACTCTGCGCAAACAATGCCCTAAAACATACCAAACAGATATTAATCTTCAAGGCTAAGTAACTTTTTTCCAAGGGAAAAGGAATGTGCTGCCTGGAGATACGCAATTGAACAGAGAAGTTCCAATTCATTTTTGCATATTCCGTTTTAACATATTAAGTGATTCATCAGAAAGAGCTAAGAATCAGAAATGAATGCTTTTTTCCTCTGAAACAATACAGAGAGATTTTGCTCTCTCACCACAGTACAAGGCAAACACTACTCACTTCATATGGGACACCTTGCCTAGAAAGCTTTTGCTCTCCTGTTCTCTGGCTCCTGTTGCATTAATTGGGTCAATGTCGCAAGGGCAATAGCATTAAAACAGCACAGGCAGGAACCCCCTGTATCTATCATATAACAAAATAGAATGATTAATAAACAGTCGCCAGGATTTTTACAGTGAGTCTCTTTTCCCTTTATTATATCAACCTCTCTGTGCCCATTATTCCTACACTAGATTTGCTTTCCTCTATAGCACATACACAAAACAAAACCTGCTTCTAAGTGAATTGCTAAATGATATACTGTGGCCCCTTATTCAGTCAAACTGCATTATGAACTGAGCCATATGAGTAACTGTCTACTAAATGACATGGAAGTACAACAGACAAAAGATAAGTGAAGCACAAATTACGGGGCCCAAGCTAGAACTGTTTGTTGCACCTCCACTATTCGATGTGTCACTCTTTCTTAATAAGAAATTGCAGGAAAAAAAAAACCCTACTACATATTACACTTATAATTAGTTCCTAAATATTCCCATTACAACTAACAAGCAAGTTAATTAGCACAGAAATCACACATATTTGTCTTACTAAACTCTAGCACATCACTGAGCCTAATGTAAAGATATATTCTAAGTTTAATAATGAGTGGCAGTAGTAAGAGAGAACAAATTAATAACACAAGTTTGAAAAAAAAAAATTGTGGCATTTTTTGGGGGGAACATTAGTGCCAAACAGACTCAAGCAAACAATGTGTAAGCACTACAGTCCTTGAGGTATATTTCTAATTTGCCTATTAATCCTAAAAGGAACTATCCATTATAGACCCCATCTGAGTTCAACATAGGACTAAGACCATCCCAAATTTTATTCCAACCTTCTTTTAAACTATGAAAAAGCTTTATTATTTAGGCATTCTAGAATTATTAGCTTTGTGGAAGAAAAATACCCAACATCAGCAAGCAATTATGCAGATGCATTTGTACTGTGGAAGTTAAAGGTTTATTACGCTTTCAGATAAATAAAATAATGCCTCTGTATAGAGCTAGCCAATTCCTTTAAAAGTTTGCATTTCACATTTAATCTAGTCCTATAATTTAATCATGATAGTCTTATGTATTATACTAGGACTGAATAAGTGTGTAATTATCTGAATGCAAGATTTTTATGCATGAGATAATTACAGTGCTACAGGCTATCCCCACAAGATAGACAAGGATAGATGAACCAATTAATTTTTTTTACTGTTTATATTTCATGCAACTCTTCCGTTTTCCTGGATAAATATAAGAGATTATACAGACTATCACATTTATATGAGTTTGGACCTTGAATACTTGCTACCTATGAAGAAAGCTTGTCCTGAATTTCACAAAAGTCTGTGAACGTTATTTTAGTTCTTCAACAAGAAATAAAGTAAAAGTCTCTGAAGGAACAAAAGTTTGAGTCATAAATTTTTTTAAGAATTGAAAACTCAGCATAGTTAAGTTTACAGATCCCAAGATTATTTGCATGTTATCAGTGAACCATGAGTGCACCTTTTCTATCATTTGACCTTAAACTCCTTTCTCCTAGCATCCTTCAGCTTTTCTTATGAAACACTAGAACTGAAATGCTCACTGAGGAAAAGCAGGACATTTCAGGGACTTGTGTAACTTTGGTATGGAGTAATAGAAGCTGCCTCAAGGCAAGGACACTGCCCGAGTATTACCGCTGCTTAACCCTTTGTAGGTAGGGTTACTGAAAAAATACATAATAAGAAAGGCAATTTCTACCTAAGCCAGCATTTTAACTACCTAGTGGAAACAGACAAAAAGGTATTGTACCTTCACGTTCTCAAACTGTGAGAAAGAAAGTGGAAGGAGTGGAATTCAGAAGAAAATGTGGAAGGAAATTGAATCTAGCTTTTATCTCCCAGTTCCCTTCTTTCTTCTTTCTCATCTTTATCCTCAAACACGCTCTCTGCTCATCTAACTTTTCTCATCTCTGGCATCTACACAGATAAGCACTTACTCTGAATTTGTAGGGACAGAAGGATGGGGGCCAAGTTACTCAGACATAAACACTTCTGTGTGCACACAGCTACAGGATCCCTACCCATTTTCTCCTGCCCAATGCAGTGAAGCAAGTTGAATAGCAAAGACATTCCATTCTAGTTGTATGAGAAAAATGCTAAGAGTCTCTGCTTCCTTTTCCTCCCCACCTTGCACAGCCAGAACAGGCTAAGCCGCACTGCGAAAGATGGCTGCAGCAGGGAAAAAGGATTCTCCCTGAAGTCTATGCTGCGTGCTGGAGAAAAATCTTGGCGGTACCCAGAGCTTTAGAGTACCAAACAGGTAATGATAATAGGCAGGGCGTGCCTCACTGAACTAGGTCATGGGCTAGGCTGTGCAGGAGAAAATTGTGCTGGATTTGCAGGAAAGCAAAGGAACATGGCTTGTAGCATGAATAACAGGCTCGAGACTGGATTGCTGAGGCCTTGGGACAGGCCAGAGAATATGCTGACAGCTGTGGCTCCAGCAATTACAAATAAAAATTACTTTGAGAATCACTGGTCTTAAACAGCACAGCTCAGACAAGGTAATAAAATAAGAATACTCTTAATAAGTATTTGCCATGAAAGACAAGAAATCATTTTCTTTTGTGTTCCAGTCATAGGCAAGACAGAATATAGGTCCTGTCAGATATCCATCAGCTAGGAGAAGAAAAATAGAATGAGCTGATTTAGTTTCTGTCATATAATTTATTTTCCTGGTAAACAAATTATTTCCTTCTGTATTTGCTCAATATAGATTATATCCACTAAACCAAATTTTTTTCAAATATCAATCTGAAAATGCTTATCTACTTGTTGTTAAGTATGAAATAAATACTACCTTAACGTTTAACCATTTCTGTCTTTTCTCCTTTAACTTAGGAGGATAAGAGCAAGTAGAAAATCACCCTTATTTGATGCTACCAAAACAAGTTCTACAACACAGCATGAAGTCTGGTGCATGCATAGGTACAGACATTACCACCTTTCTACCTAAAATTTCAACATAAAAATCATGCTAAATAGACAACATACTTGCATCATTTTCAACTAGGAGTCATCTTTCTTTAGCTTTAATGAATATTAATACAGAACAGAATTGTAAACATGAAACAGATTTTATACTCCTCATGGTCTACTTCAGAATTAAAAACATCACAGAAATATGAATGACATAATGTAGTTCTGCTAAAACATAGTAAACTTTGAAAATTATAGAATTTCCATTATTGACTTACTGGTCTCAGTTCCTCTACCAGATCAACTCAAGAGGTCTGGTTTTGCTTTAACGTACCTGAATAATTTTAAATTTATTTACAGTGAGACATAAATGGGTAAATAAAATATCTAGTACTCATTAGGAAGTCACAGATTTAGAAAGACTACTGAGTCTTATAAAGGTGGATTTTCCTTCCGAGACACAAGCTCATGAGGCAAATCTTACAAAGCATAATATGTGGACTGCATCATAGCCTTCTATTCAATCACAGAGCCAATACAATGAAATCAAGTATTCTAGACAAAGGATTCGTATTCACATCCTGTAGTTAAATAATCAGCTTGGGCACCACACCCTAGTGTATTTATACAGAGTATAAATAAACAGTCAAGTAACTGCTGAACGAGCTGGGAACAAGCCTTTAATATGGTGGCCTTGCTGTCATTCCTGCCCATTTCCATGTTTATAGCCTGTCATTTCCAGCAGGTTCAAAGTAGCTTATAGGTGAGTAAAAACATGGTTATAGGAAATAGTTAAGTGCTTGCACACAAAATTTAAGTACCTGGATTGTCTATCCATATCTTTAGATTTCCACATATATACATGTCCTGGTTTTGGCTGGCATAGAGTTAATTTTCTTCTGAGGAGCTGGTACAGTGTGTTTTGGATTTAGTGTGAGAATAATGTTGAGAGCAACACTAAAAACATCAGTGTGTTAAGTAGCACTTACCCTAAGTTAAGGATTTTTCAGTTTCCCATGCTTTGCCAGCAAGCAGGTGAACAAGAAGCTGGGAAGGAGCACGGCCCAGACAGCTGACCCGAACCGGCCGAAGGGATGTTCCATACCATAGAACATCATGCTCAGTATATAAACTGGGGCAGATCACTGCTTGGGCATCGGTCAGTGGGTGGTGAGCAACTGCGCTGTACATCACTTGTATTTTCTTGGGGTTTGTTTCTCTTTTTTTTTTTTTTTCATATATTCCTTTTCATTACTATAATTATTATATTTTACTATTTTTTTATTTTTATTTTATTTTACTTTAGTTATTAAACTGTTCTTATCAACCCATGCATTTTACTTTTTTCAATTCTCCTCCCCATCCCAATGGGAGAAGGAGGAGTGGGCAAGCAGCAGCATGGTGCTTAGCGTCTGGCTGGGGTGAAACCACGACAATACACGAGACATTTATCTATACGTCACAGAAAATGCTCCTTGACACACAGTTACAGTAAGACTAGCTGACAAACAAACAGCAGCATTTTTGCCTATTACTACTTTTTTACTACAGAACTCAGCAATACAAAAAAATCTCTCTTCTTCAAAGCATTTACCTGAGAATAGTGAAGATGGTACCTACTGGAGTTTTACAATAACACTGTGAATTTACTGCTAGAACCCCTGTTATACACACAAAAACACAACATGAATAAGACACGGAAATACAGGACACCCTCTTACTTAAGCACAGGGGTCAAGCCTCCGCTACTCTGAATTTTATGGGACAAACTCACCATTTTAAGTGCTTTTTTGAAAACTGCATAAGGCCAGCAAAGCTTGTAAAAGATGGCTTGAATACGTACACAGCAGGATTCTCCCTGTGACAGCCACCTGAGCTGTTTGACAACATGCACTCTGAACTGAAAAAGTGTGTACAACTCAGCTTTTCGCACAGATTCACACTTCCACTTAAGCAAAACAAGTATTTCTGGCAAAGAATTGAGCATTCTAGTTTGTCTCACTTTCAGTATTGTCACTAATTAAACCCATTTGTTAAAAAAAGCTGCAACAGATAAAGGCATACAGAAAATTTAAAGTATACTTATCTCCATGAACCAAATATCTTGGCAACATTCTCTCAGCTTTGCACAAAAAGCTTGATCTGATCAAAACAAAATACAAGTATTGTCAAATATTGGCAGCTTCCCTATGTCCATAAGGGAACATAATTCTATAAAATCAATGCAATACAAGTATTAACATAGAGGTTTTTCTAGTTGATGACATAAGCGCTGTTTACACACACACATATGGTGCCAATGTCTGAAACTTTTCTTCGTGAAGTCAGTAATACTATTTTATGAAAGATTACTATTTGTTGTGTGAATGGCAGTTACTTATCTTATATACCATTTGATGCTTATTTAAGATCCTTTCCAAATTAGGCAAAAAAGTTGCCCTGTTGTTTTTTTTAATTTTGGGGTTGTAGAATTTTTCTCATTTCATGTCAGAAAAAAACCTTTTTTTTTTTAATTGTTATTATTAAAAACATATAGGAAGAGCTAGGATTTGGGTAACCCACACTTAATTACCTGGTCTAAGGTAGGCACATCAGAGACCTGAACCCCCATTTTCTACTTTCAAGCAACTATCCTACTCTCTCCTTCTAACAAGACTTTTCTTTATTCAGCAAAATAAATGTCACTAAATAAAGTGTTTATATCACACTATATAGAATCCATTTTGGTAGAATGGAAATCATACAGGAGATGGTCTTCCTAGCACCTGGTTAGCTCATGCTACTACTTGACCCATGTGAGGGTTAAGGGCTACCACAGACTTTCCTATGGCAGGCTGCTAGCAAGTAGAGGTTTATATTTACAGGCAATGATTGCTTTGGTATTTCAGTTCCCTTACAGGCTCTATTGCCACCTCTGCTAACTATGAATTCAGCATGTCATCAAAAAGCCGGTTTATTTCAGTCCTGACACTGTTTTGGGGCCACAGAGCATTGGTCTTCAGCACATGTACTGCAGCCTCACACATGGGCTTCAGGACACAGTTCCAGGGAGAAATGACACTTGTGGGTTCACTTCAAACCAAACAAAAACCCCCAAACACACACACACCTTCCTCTGCCCAACTCTAATCAGCAGAAGGAATAGTACTGTCCCAGAAGCTTCCATTCTGCACTATCATATTTTTAAAGAAATTTCACAGAGCTTTCATTCTGCAGCACTTCAGGAGAACATTTCTGCATACTTGACTAAAACTGAGGAGAAAAACCTGCAACACTGCCTACCTGCAATTCAGGATGCATGAGCATGACTGTATCAATACACACAGGAGAAAAGCGAGAGAAAGTAAGAGCTGTATGAATGACACTAACTCAGGACAACAAAGATTTAGGCAGTTTCATACAAAACCAACTGTTTCAACAGTGTTGATAGTGGTGGAAGCCACATTAAAATGCATCAAGCCACTTTACACCCCTGAATTCTGCATCCTTCCATGTTACCAGTTAGCAAAGACTTGTCTTTCTGAGGACACAAATGACCAGTGTACCGGAGATGCAATCACCACTCATATTTGCTCTGCCCTTTCACATATTTCTGCATAAGTCAATCTTAAAACTAGGCATGGGATACCCACATTTTCCATGCTGGTGCCTAATGACACCTAACATCATGCATCACCAAGGACCTGATTGCTAGATGCCCTTGAAAACAGTAAGAAAACAATGAGTATTTTTCAAGTTTCCAAGCTGCACAGTGTGAATTTAAAAAAAAAAAAAATACATATATATATATATAAAAATAACATAGTATTACTGTGTGAGAGTCATTCCCATTTGTGCTACAGAAATAATAAGCATTTACTAATGGGGCAAGCAAGTCTTTTACCTTGTAGTGGCCTGTATTTGTTGTTCAAATATCAAATAATAAAAGGTTAGACAGTTTTCCATTTCATATCTGTAATATTTTAAGTAGCTATCTTCAATAAAGCAGCACATGGAGCTCAAATAACGACCTGAAACAGCACTATTTTACTTGAATGCTTTCGTAAAGCAATGGGGCTGCTGCTTTTTTAATCAAATTTCATTTCCCAGCAATAATTTTAATAGCTACTTCAAACCTATCCTACTCCCTTAAGGGATGTTGGACTCCGATAAAAACAAAATCATGAACTTGTTTTCTTCTACAACAGAAACATGCTTTAGTAATAGCCGTTTCTTTTATTAGTACCCTGCTGTTCGGTTTATTTAAGGGGGGGGGGGG
>JAVJGG010000007.1:10634783-10673851 GCA_035590195.1 Aviceda cuculoides
CCCCCAAGTGCTGCCAACAGATAAGGAAAACAATTATCCCTCCAGACACCACGACGAAGAGCACACAGAGTATCACCACAAGCAGAGGGAAACGAGTGACCTGACACGTTAGTCGGTGACACAGCTGAAAGAAAGCAAAGCGAGCCGGACGCCGAGAGGAGCGTCCCAGCGATAACCTGCTGCTCAGAGCGCTACCGCCGCTGAAAAAAAAAAAAAAAAAGAAAAAAGAAAAAAAAGAAAAAAAAAAAGAAAAACAAAAAGTTTTTCTTTTCTCAGGCAGTAGGGCAGAGGAAGGGGGAAACCTCTCCCGGTTACACTGCCTTATCAACACGAAGAGAGCCGGTAACCTGAGAGGAAACCGCCGAGCAGCCAGCTCCTCAGCACGCCCCCCCTCACAGCCCGGGCGGGAGCGCGGCTGCTGCCCCCCCTGAGGGCGCAGCGAAGCTTCCAGAAAGGCGGGAAGGGGCGGAGGGGAGGGTGAGGCGGCTGCGGGCGGCCCCGCCCTGAGCCCGTCTCCAGTCAGGCGCCCAGGGCAGCGGCTGCCGGTGAGACTCCTGCGAGCAGTGTGCCTGGAGCTTTCGGGGGGCTGTAGGCTTGCTTGGCTCTGTTTGACCAGTTCGTTATCGGTGGTTGCGTTCTTTTGTCTGGTGTTTTTTGCTTTCTTTTGTCCGAAAGCCACCTCTGGGGTGCGCCCGAAAGCCCCCTCAGAGCCCTGTGGGCAGCCATGAGGGACCCTAGGCCACCTGTCTGACAGGGCTGCCGCCTTGTATCAGCCCTTCTCATGGCGTGCCTTCCCCTCGGTCCACCAAAACAGAGTAAATAAAACGCCCTCCGAAAGTCCCATTTAACACAATGGGCTTTTTCAAACTGTTTGTACGTTATTTAAAGAGAATCTTTGTCAGTGTTCCTCAAATGCTGGTAGCGGGTCAGCAAGTGAAATGGTTTAAGACAAGGTTGCTGGCTGAGGGATGAGCAGGACCACCGGTAAGCCTGGCTGTCCGCCTCCAATGGCCCTGCTCACCCAGCTCCACTGTAAAATACAGTACCTCAATCTCAAAGATGTCTAAGCTAAATCATAACTGCAGCAAGCTAACAGAGAGCAAGGGAGTAACTACGACAGTTCAGCATTGGTGACCAGTCATTTATTAAGCCCGCATGAATAGATTCTCTGTCCAAATAAGTTTGGCGGAAATATACAGAGACCGAAAATAAAAACTTAAAAGGGCTGTCCAAAGAGGCAGTCCAATAGAGAGATGCTGTGAGGGCGTTTGATTTTTTTGTTATGGGTAATTGTTGAAGCAGAATGGGGAAACATAACAGCAGCATTGGTATGAAACTTTAAAAAGAAAGGATTGATTTATATAATACATGCAGCTGTTTATTCAGAGGATTTTTTTATAAAGCAAGTTAGGTTTATACAATATGAAATGTTATTTAAAAAATCTGAAGAAACAGGGAAATCCAGAAACCGACAACTCACTTCAAATCAGATATAGCATCTCCAAAGCTGAATGCTAGTTTATGCAGTGTTTGCTTTTCTAAGTAATTTAAAGAATACATTTTTTAAATGTGCAGTCTATTATCCATCTTGTGCATGTTGAATGACTGGTTTATAGTCAGAAGTCTGGATAATTCTATGAACTTTCTTATAGATGGCTTACAAATCCTCATTGTCAAACCATAGCTGTTCCTGTTTTCAATCTGAACCAACGGCAGTCAGTGGAAGCCTGATGGACCCAGTGATGCTTCGCTGCAGAATCTCACGGTGTCTCATCCTTGATAAAAGGCAAGGAATACTTTCACTTGTCCCATTTTTCTCTTACAGTTTGGCAAACACATCCTTTTTATTTCAACCTGACTGCTTTTCATGTATTTAAATATCTGTCCTTACTTTTGATTACTTCTTAAATCTCTCTGTATTTCACCCATTATATTCTGCATTTATGATTTTTGCGGATTCAGACACATTCAGTTTTACTCTTTAAAGGAATACTTCCATTTGTGATTATCACCAGCCAGATGTCATTTTCTGACCTAAGCATTCCTGAGCACCTCTTAGATTTCCCGAATATTAATAAAAGTAGTATCTCAGTAAATATGATTCATATTCATTGCCAGGAGTGAGTTTTCATGTTAGCTAAGGTAGCTATGATATTATTGCATACATTCTTTTACCCTAAGAAGTTGCTCTATTTCTAAATAAGTTTAAGCTGTTCTTCTTTATACTGTCTCTTCACTTTTGTGCTGAGTTCCTGGTCCAGATTCAAAGGAACAAACTGACACAACTACAGTTAAGTTGGGGGATTTTAAAATGGTGGAAATGATTCCATATAGTCAATGATGAACACAGAACTAGAAACCTTTTGTAAATAGTTTTAGATTTCAGTCAGTATCCTTTAGAATTGAAAATTACCTTTCAGAGGCAGCAGTGAAGTTACTGTTCAGCTCTAAGAGATGGTTTAAGTATAGCAATCACACATTCTTAGTCTTTCCTTTGCTAACATTGCCTTTGCAACTGTGGTATTCCTTCAAATTGGAATGCCTAAGAATGCCTTCATAAAGACAAGGTGTCTGAGTAAGTGTATAACTTTAAAAGGCATATTTAAAATCTAGGTTTGATTTGAAAATACCTGTTCTGAGTACTGCAGTCCTAAGCTGACAGATTATTGTGTCTAATAGCAGTAACTATATAGTAACTGTAAAACTTTCATGTTATCTAGGGTATCATTTTTCCTTATTTATGTCACGAACACTGGAAACACAGCTGGAAATATCATTGTATGAGCATGGGAAGGTTTTACCTAGTCATTGAAACAGTTTAATCTTACTATGTGCTGATGTACTGTGAAATGTGTTCTCTTTGCATTCTTAATTAGTAGAGAACAGATGGTAAGGCTTCTAGTTTAAAGCAACAAGCCTATTTTAAAAAGTCTGTGGAGATTCTTCACTGTTAAAAAAGTTTACTGCAGTCTATGTGTGCGAAGAAAATTAGGTGCTTTTTTTCTTGCTTGCATGTTGCTAACCTAGCATTCTAAAATAACTTCAGTATATTTTCAAAGATTCTCACTAGATTTGAACAGTTCCCAGAGAAGAAGTTACCTGATCAAGAGTATGATTTTCATCTAATTACAGGGGAAAGATCTCATGACATTTGTAATACAGAATACCATGAGCATCTTACTGAATATGAGCACAAGTTAAACAAATGTGTATTTCAGGTATATTATGTTGGTTGTAGCTATAGCAATGAGCCACTTCTTTTTTTCTTTTTTTTTTTTTTTTAAACATTGCAAGTAAAAAGAGGGGAATTTAGAAAATGCATCATCTGGATATTAGGTATTCAGCTGCTAATTTTTAATCCCAAATATTGTCTCGAGTTCTGCATAACCTTTAGAACAGCCCTGTACTGAGAACTGGCTTTAATATTCTGCTTTTCATTCATGAAAACACAATAAAACAGAAGAAAACAAACACTTGACTCAAAATAAATGTATTGCAAAGTAAATCTACCTCTGTTTATCAGTTCTACTGAAAACCTTATTGCTTTGTAATATTCTTTTGAAATCCTGTCCATTAATTCCATGTTGGAGGTTCCTAGTTGTAGTCAGGAAAGCCTTTTTGGGAAAGTCTTAGCAAGATAACTTTTGTGTGAAGACTTAACCTGTAACTGTTTTATCACTATACTACTACCCACATAGATCAACAGTAGTACTGCAACTTAAGTCTGGTGAGTACTTGCTAGATACAAAAACCATAACAGGGTCGGTTCAGATTTTCCACTGATCATTTCTGCTCAGTGGAGGCTTTCCTTGCCTTTTTTCTCATGTTTCTTCTTGGTAGTGGCCCACTGACTATATTCCCTTGTCTGCTCAGTACTGTTTTTAGGGGTTTTTTTCAATTTGCAGTGCATGTTTTGGTTTTATATAGATCAGTAAAAACACACTGAGACCCAGGAAAATGTAAATTACAGCACTGTTAGAGTTTACCTTTTCTGCATTCACTCAGGTTTTGTCTGTGCACCGCAGTTCTTGGCCCAAACTCTGTTCCTGCCTCATCACTTTGCAACTGAGCCAAGAGCACAGAAATTCGCTCTGCAGGAATGGCATTACAGAATTCTTTGATCTCTAGAACTGCATAAGATACTTGGCGCTGCAGACGTGGAACTCCCATATTTTTGGCATATCTGGTATCTCCTCTTTGCTAGAACTCTATTTGTCTCAGTGACTTTCAGACGTAAGGAAGTGCTACCAGCATTTTCAAAAACTCATATACGCGATTCTCATCATAGCCCATGCAAATCTGTGTGTCGGGAATCTGTGTGTTTACAAAGGGAAAACCAGTAGCCTTTCCCTTTTGTATGCAAAGACAACAGAAGAGTCCTTCTCAGTATCTCATTTTCAGTTCCGCTTTATTTCTCAGAGAAGTATTGTAGTTAAAATGAGCTCTCAGTTCACCCTTCAGCATACTGTGCATGGAGATGTTAATGGTGGAACTTAGCCAGTTCTGTCCATCTGCAGCCAGACAGTTGTCTCTTCTCTGTAGCTAGATTGGCTTCGGCTCTAAACACAGACTTAGCAGCTCTCTGGCTCCCTTTCCGTACTTGAAAGCTTCCTAGAAGATCAGGTGGGGATGATGGATGCAATAGTACTTGAAAAAGAAAGGAAGGAGAAGTGACACGCACATGACAGGAGGAAAACCTAAGAAAAAATAGGGGCAGCAAGAACACCATTGAAGCTGTATCATTCAGCTTTCATTCTTAGTTTAATCTAAATGGTCCACTTCTGTAGGTCTTGAACTGGCTTAAAACTGTTCAGGGAAAAATCCAATGTACATAATCTAATTCTGATTTTAAGTAAAAATATAGAGTGGGTGCACTGGAACTGATAAACTCAGTCAATATTTTGGTTTTCCTTTTTCTTCATGAGGTAAGGGATATATAAGTCCCTATGTTTCTCATAGTACCTTCTTAATGTATGTTGGATTTTTATTCTTTCAGGATCTTTGGCTTTTAAGGGGGCTCCATAAGCCAACCGCTATCATTGTATTTGACAGGTTTCATGGTTTAAGGGTATTAGTAGGCTCATCACTTTCCTGGTAGCACTGAATAGGTTGTTTTGTATCCACTATAATTTATTGTTTTTTCCTACAAAACAAGATCTATCTAAGAATGGTATTTTCTTTTGTTCACTTAGAAATACAACTTTTTTATTTTTATGTACTTATAATATATAGATTTTTTTCTGTACATTTGGAATAAGGCTGACTTCTTTAAATTACTTCCTTGTCAGCAGCTGACTTGGTACCAACAGCTATACACTTAACAATAGATTTTTAAGAGGTGACTGCTGACTAGTGGTTCATAAACATTAGACTGGACCTTACAGTTAAACTTCTGCCAACTCCTCTGAAAAGTGAACAATTGTCCTTTAGCAGAAGGCGTTATTGAGATGAGTGATCTGCTTCTCTAGAGTGCATTTGGCCTCTCTGATTCTCTTTATTTTGGAGAATCAAGAAATATTTAGGAATTATGTTCCTGCTGCTTTACTTTTTTCATTAAAGCATCCTGTGGGAGAGTATGAACTTTTATGCGAGATTGCTTTCACTGAAGATTACTACCATAGACAGATGGTTTTTTCATTACCTGCTGTAATGGACTACACATTTACAAGAGCAGCAGTAACACATTTTATCTTGAAAATTAAGAGCCAATTCACCTGTAAGAAAATTGGTTTTCAGCCAGATGTTACCCAGAGTGAAGCCAAGAGGAGGCAACTTTTAGGTAGCTAAAGAATGTGTGATGTGTAAAATTTAATAGTATTGAACTATTTGTAATTCATGGACGTGAGCTCAAAACATCTATTTTAATTTATTATTTTAGCTTTCTGATTAATTCAGTTCATTGGTGTGACATAAGTAGTTTTCATCCCACCGGGGATTAGGAGAGGGATGATCAGTAAGATCTCCTCCTCCTCAGTCATGCAGGCCAGACTTCTACGCTTGGCAACTCAAGTATGTACCTTGTTGTAAATTGTGTACATGGATCAGGAAATCAGGTTTGGACAAGATAGGATAGGATTCAGGGTGTTCTGGCTTTGTATCAGTGCAGTGCAATCAATCAACAGGAGCTGGAATTAGAAACTATCACTGCATGACTAGCCAAGATGTTGGAAACCAGCAGCAAGTGCTTTGAGAATTAGTTTGGCATTGTGATGCCAGTAAGTAGCTCATGAACAAAGCCCGAAAGTACAAGAAAATTGATGTTTATATTTTATATGTTTGCATTCAAAAAGCAGATCTCCTAAAAGTGAAAAAAAAACAGAAATTTAGATTAAACTGTTCAGGATTATGGGCTTTCCATTGTACACGTTGAAAAAAACAGAAATCCCACAATGAATCACCTAATTCACTTTGGGATTTACACAACAGTCAATTTTATAACATGATTTTTCACTGAATACATTTGCGTTTGTTTCTTCAATGAAAAATGTTGTGCTTTATCATATGTTCGGTCTGTGCAACATGACAAGAACTGGAGTAGGACTCAGGACATTTCAGTTCTGTTCCCAGCTTGCTTTATTGATCAAGTAGTTATCCTGGTTATTCCTGTAGAAAAAAAGTTTCGAGGGTTGGGAAACCCATCGTGACTTCGCTTCTCATGAATATAATTAAAAGACTGGAGTATAGAAATGGAAAGTGTAAGAGATGGTGTCAAAAGGAGGTGTGGTGGGTTGGCCCTTGCTGGTGCCAGGTGCCCACCAAAGCCGCTCTATCTCTCCCCTCCTCAGCTGGACAGGGGAGAGAAAATATAATGGAAGGCTTGTGAGTTGAGATAAGGACAGGGAGAGATCATTCAACCAGTTACTGTCAAGGGCAAAACAGACTCAACTTGGGGAAATTAGTTTAATTTGTTACCAATCAAATCAGAGTAGGGTAATGAGAAATAAAACCAAATCTTGAAACATCTTACCCCCACCTCTCTCTTCTTCCCGGTCTTAACTTTAATTCAGATTTCTCTACCTACCCGCCCTCCAGCAGTGCAGGGCGATGGGGAATGGGGGTTGCAGTCAGTTCATCCCACGTTGTCTCTGCCGCTCCTTCCTCCTCAGGGGAGGACTTCTCACACTCTTCCCCCGCTCCAGCGTTAGGTATCTCCCACAGGAGACAGTTCTCCACAAACTTCTACGTGAGTCCTTCCCAGGGGCTGACGGGCTCGGCCTGGGCCAGCAGCAAGTCTGTCTTGGGGCCAGCTGGCATTGGCTCCATTGGATATAGGGGAATCTTCTAGCAGCTTCTGACAGAAGCTACCATTGTAGCCCTGCCCCCCCACTACCAAAACCTTGCACGCAAACCCAATACAGGGGGAAAAGAAGTAAAACTAGAAATGTAATAAATAGCGTGTTGTTTTTAGTTGTGGAAGTCTATGAAGGCTCCTAAAGCTATACAAGCCACTCGTGAATAAAAGACTTTCACTGCAGCCAGAGTACTGAGGCCATCATTTGCATAGGAAATTTCTAAAGGACTACTTAGTTTGATTATGTAGATGCAAAACTGCTTGATTGATTAATCAGCTAGAAAGTGACAGCTCATGGAAATATTTGGCCATCATCTAGAAGAGAAAAATGAGAGCATAAAACTAGCAGTACAAGGATAATTCTCCATTCATTAAAGACTATGTAGTATAAAAGGATTAAAAATTACTTCTGATCTTGAAGCTTGGTTCAGCATCAGCCTCTTACTTTCTCATTAGCACTTTTCTAAAGTAAGTCATGCCAGTATATTTCTTATACTGCCATTCTCTTTCTGTGCTCATCTTCCTTTTCTGCATTACTGTACTGGAAGGGATAATTTCCACGTGGATGATTGTCCTCCTGTCATTTAGTTGTAAGCCTGAAAACACCAGTTCAAGCTATATCCTTTTGAAATACTATTTATTTTCTCCACTTTCTGTGTATCTGCCTTTAAACAAACCTAGAAATGTTAAGTAACTTCAGGCTGCCTCCCAACAGCTTGCTGAGTAGCATTACTATAATGTTTTATTCCATCAGAACTAAATGAAATAAATTCATGTTGGTATATCAGATCGTTTAGGTGAAGTTAAAATCTGGAAAAGGAAAAGGGGTTTTTGAAGGGCTCCTGCTCTCAAGGAAACAGTGCAGGCTTGATACTGTTCTGTTCCTTCCCTTCCCCTAATTTTTATTGATATGTAATCTGTTGCAAATATGATCTGCTTAGCTGAATATGAAAAACTAAAGGTACATGCCTTCACATTAAATTGGAGATGATCTTTCAGATGATAGTATGGTCCACACAAGCTCTGCCATTCTATGCAGAACAATGGCAACCAGAGAAGTCTCCTGCTGTTTCTGAGATTACTAATTCCCTGGCTTTTGGGAATGGACTTCTCCGAGTCTGTTTAGTCTATCTATGATTAGTAAAAATGTCAGAGGATCTGTTTCTTCATTACATACATGTATCATGGCTTTTCAAGAGTTCTCAGTTTAAGATTAAACAAGGAGGGAGTAGTACTAATAACAGAAGTGTTTGTTCAATAATCATTCAGGGTCAAGACACCTAACAGAGATCTGCTTGATTAAGATAGCAAAGAAAATTGTTGTCGTTATGTGACATGATCCTTGAGACAGCATAACAACCAGTTGCAATTTGTTCATGCCAAAAGCCGTAAAGATGCATCTTTCTTTCCTAGGCATGCATTACATAAAAGATTTTTTTAAATCTCCAATTAAAATACTGTAGTGGGTTGACCCTGGCCAGCAACTAAGCACCCGCCCAGTCACTCTCACCCACCCCTCAGCAGGGTAGGGAGAGAATTGGATGAGCAAAAGTGAGAAAACTCGTGGGTCGAGATAGAGACAATTTAGTAAGAGAAGCAAAGCTGCATGCGCAAGCAGAGCAAAATAAGGAATTTCTTCAATACTTCCCATCAGCAGGCAGATGCTTAGCCACTGCCTGGAAAGCAGGGCCTCAGCACACACGTAGCAGTTACTTGGGAAGGCAAAACACCTTGACCATGAACATCTCCACTTCCTCCTCCTTTCCCTAAGCTCTCCTTTTTGAGCACATCATATGGAACGTCTCTTATGTCAGTTCAGGTCAGCTGCATTGACTTTGTCCCCTCCCAGCTTCTTGTGCAGTCCCAGCCTACTCACTGTATTGGGGCCAATGAGAGAAAGAGAAAACTTCGATGCTGTGTAAGCACTGTTCAGCAACAGCCAAAACACTGGTGTGTTATCCACACTGTTTCAGTCACAAATCCAAAACACAGCACCATACAGGCTGCTGTGAAGAAAATTAACTTCGTCCCAGCCAGACCCAGTATAAATAGTTGTAAACAGTGAACTAAGTTGAAAAACAGCATTCAAGCAATCTCTGAGATTTTTCTGTGCTATTTTGGCAATGTATTCCTAACTACGTGTACCTATGGTTCTCCCTTGCAGATGGTGTCATTGACCCTTTTGGAAGTATTCCTTAGATACGAGTCTACTTACTGAGTATCTTGCTGTTTGCTGGTACTCATCGCTTCATCACTAAATACCATCAATAAGATGGTTTTAAACTTTTTCCACTTCTTCTCATGTTTAAAGAGAGCATATGTTTTAATTGGATTTTGAATTGTTCCAGTCTGCTGTTCAGGATATTTCTTCATTTATTTTGTGCAGAGTAGTAATGATTAACACAGACTTAGAATTGAAGGGTTAAAAAGAGATACATTTACAGAATGTTCTAACTGATGAGAATTGTTTATGAATATCTGTGTCACATGCTGGGAATAGCTCTTGGAAGAGCTCTCCTGGCCTTTAGCTCTCTGACTACCTTTTTTCCTTTTCTCCCTTAGTTAATGGAATTTCTCTGTGGCCATTTTCTTATACATGTTCTCTGGTACTTTTTGGTATAAGTGCAATTATTACCTACCATAGCATTCAGCTGGCCTACAGATACTAGGTATTGCTTTGAGAATTTACCTATTTCTGGAATAGAGTAGATCAGCCTGCATTGACTTCTTTGAGAAGGTTGACTACTTGAAATTCAGTTTTGCCTGGATGATCCTGCCATTTTACAGAGAGAAGGAACGTGTGACATTAACAAATTTTAACATTTGGTTACAGAGTATTTGTTAAAAAATGACACCTGAAGTAGTCTATATTTCAACAAATTATTACTGAGGATGCATTTTGCTTTTGAATTCAGGGGATGATGTTGAATTTAATATTCATTCAGAAGTACTTGGTGCAATTTACAATGACAACCAAAAATAATGAATAATATATTTATATCATCCATTAATAACCATCCATCCATTTAAAAGTTTCATCCTAATGCGTTCTGGAAATCTGCAAATTAATTATGCAAAACCCTGAATGAATATAAAATTGAAATGCTTAAGAATTTAAATGATGCAATTAAAAGCTATTGCATGTAACTCAAAGTTATTTTCTTCTAATACTTACTCATCAATCTTAATTTCAGTACCACCGTTTAGAAACAGAATCAGCTCTTATATCTCATCAAAATATTGGAAGTTTGAGCAAAGACTGTATTCTTGTTACTTCGATTACATTATTTCTAGACATGAATTTAAAGTCTTTATTTAAACAGAAGTGGCCTTTTTAAAGACAAATTGCAATGTTCATCAAAATTAGGACAGCAAGGTCAACGGTGTCAATCCTGATTCTTTAAAAAAACCCGACAAATCCAACAACAAGAACTGGTCTAAAACTGTAATCATAGCTACCTTAATTAAGAATTAAACTCTGTAGCACTGGCAAATCAATACCTGGCTAGTTAGTGATGGTTAAGATTTGCTGACCAGGCTGCCTGAGAAGTATGTATATACATATATATCTTTATTATTGTTATTTTTATTAACATCACAATAGCTTGCTTACTACTTTCTATACCATAATACACCTTGGGGTACAGATTTACTCCTGTGTCAACAGTTCTGTAGCACCCTCACAGCATAAAAACAATTTCTGTTGAATTTCTGTGCGCCTGCTGTAACCTTGGAGACTACAGATTGGACAAAGGATCTTTCCTGTTGAATCGTAGAGCTCTGTTCCCATGCTTCCTTGTAGGTAAGGTATACCTCCTCTCCCATGAGCTGCCTAAAGTGCTTCTCCCAAAGAGTCAGAATTTTTGTGTTGACTAGCTGGCACCTATCCTTTTCTTACAACTGTTTTATCCGTTTCTGCCTTGTATTGATGTTCAGACAACATACAGGAAAAAACAGAAGAATAATTTTTGCAAATAACTTACACTGTATAAGAGTAAATAAATAACAGGCCATATATACATGGTGCAGAAAATCAAAGATGTTGAGTGTGTGCATGCTTACTGAAGTATGCAGTGAAATCTTCAGGCAGGTCAATTACTTTGAAAAAAATTCACAATTTGATAGAAAAGCCAATTTTAACACCAGCATCCTAGAAGTTATACAGTCTTAAGGAAAAATACTTTGAAGAGCCAGGAAAACTTCAATTTACCTATTTCTACTTGGTTTACTAATATTAATGCTTTTGTATTAGGTCAAGCATTTTGATCAAGGACAAATTACTGTGTTCAGGTAGTTCTTACTTGGATACTACAAAAACTGAGAAATACAAGACTGTTTAGAAATTGATGCTGATCAAAAGGTCTATTTTTTATGTTTGTGTATCACTTTAAATCGTCAATTCAAAATAATACTCTTTTGCTGAAGGATTATAGATGCTTATTATTTAGGGTTTGACAGCTATTCTGTTTTTATAACGTGCACAATTCCAATACATCAAAATGCATCTATAAGCAGAAGTCTTCTGCCAAAATCTGTATGCTCTTAAGGGTTTACAGACTGAATGCTTCAGGGTCAAGGCAGGCATCTGCCTTCGCTTTTTCATATCTTGTCCCTTTGGGATTACACGATACAAATATCAACGTGAAAATCCAGAACATGAGCAAGGACTCTTCTCCATTAGAAAGGTTCTTGCAGTAGTTGTTCTGCTGTGCTCCAGCTCACCGGCTTACTTTTTTGCTTTAATGGGAGTGAGATGGTTTTAAAATCTCTCACCTAGCTTCATACTGTGGACTGGAAGGCAGTTCATGACGTTGAAGACCTGTTATCTTAGTAAGTTGCCCTTACTGTTGAACAAACTAACCTTGGAATCAAGTTTTCAGACAAAACAACAAAACAGAAAAAAAAATTTCAGGCAAAGACAAATGGTCGGTAGGTTATGCAAGGCTGAAATATTTTTTTGTAGAAAAGTTTGAAAATGCTTTGATTTAAACATTCTTGTTTAAAGTCTGGGGAGAATGTTTTGTTGGGGGTGAAATTATTGAAACATTCATCTAATTAACCTTTTTTCTGTATTCTTTTCCTTCTGTTTTCACATACAGCAGTAAAATACATACATTACAGTAGTAAAATATCAGATTTGGCAGTTTTCAAGCCAGATTTAAGCTAATGAAATATACGTAAACAGTAATTTGAAAGCGAAGAAGATTTTGTAAATTAAGTGGTTTTCATCAAATCATACTTATTTTGAGGTTGCATTATCAGGTCATGTGTTTTAGAGGCAAAACTCCATTAATTATTTTTCATATGTTCTTATGTAAAAACCCATCCAAATTTCTCAATGGAAACACTCCTACTATTAAATTCTGAGTGCTTGAGTGTTTAATACAGTTTTGCATTAATACAATTTTTTTTATGTGTGTGTATCCACACATTGCATTATATTATATTATATTTAATAGACAAAATCTAACATTTGATCAAGCTTCTGACCATAAGTTTTTGGATAGCTGTTACTCAAGTTTGTGTATTAAGTTATTTAGCTTGGTATTTGCATCCATTTTTTTATTTTACTTTAGTGAAAAGAATCTGTTTTTACTATAATTCACCTTTCATTTTGAAAGCAGATTAGTGAGTTCAGCAGCATATAAAGCTTAAAGAGCTATGTTCTTGCTGATTAAAAAGGGAATGTTTTATCTTTCTCTTTTAGTGAACAACGTACTGGAGTACTGAAACATTAGGGAAGAGGAAGACCTTTTCTAATATACTGATGTCTTGACTGAACATTATAAAATAGCATTGGACTCCACCGGAAAGGTAATCAATGTCCCGGGTTCAATCTTACAAAAGCTCTGCAATCTCATCAGAAATACAGGAATAAATATTTCGCTTCCTTTCCCTTATCCTCTGACACCAAGACTTTTTGAATGCAAGGCGTTAGCCTTTGCATTAGTTTATTGATCTTTTAATGTAAGATTTAACTTGCTTCAGGGGCACTATAAGTACAATATTGCAAAAGTCCTGCAATATCAATATTCATTTATTTTTATTGATTAGTTGCCACTTCTAAATTCTGGGTACTGAATTACTGTATGCTGAATAACTACTTCGATTAATGAAGTTAAATTTGGCTCTAACAACCTACACAAACTACAGAAATGTTTTCTATTACAAAACTAATTATTTCTTCTTTTACAATCTGCAATTGCTTTCATAATTTGACTTATCCTTGGAACCTCACTCAAAGACATAGAATAACGAAACAAAAACTATATATAAACTTTTATTATTTACAATACCATACAAGGACATCCTTACTGTAGTCCAATACTAAGCATTGGAGTTAGTTGGTGAATTTGACCAACTGATTACATTTCAGAAGGTGAAATTTTAGAAGATGAATTTGAGGTGTTGCTCTTCATGTGACTGTTTTGGCACATCTATTTCTGTATGTGTCTGTTATTCATACTCATAGATACACTGTTAAATAAGCTGTAACACAAGGCAGGTGAATACATTCATGAGTATCTGTTCTGAAACAGGGTCAAGGGGTCATGAGTGTGTGTTCTCTTTTCTGTTTCCTGTTTTGCGTGTGGAGTCTTTCTCTTCACAGCACTTGTTTTTCAGTTAACAGTCCATCTTTATATATTTGACATAGCAGCCAATAACCCACTAGAACTCAGTAAAGGGAAGCCCAAATACTGGGATTAAATTATCTGTATGCAGATAGTATTAATTCTCTGTTATTCTCTTGTAGTTGAATGTTTAGTTCAAGAGTTTTCAAAAAAAATTCTAGACTCAAGGTTGCCCTTGAATGTAGATCATTTTTTTTTAATGTTTTCCTCATTTAGTAATAGAATGAAGCAACTCTCAATCCAAATAGACCCTTTTTTTTCCACTCCAGATGAGAAATTTCAAAAATCTCTGTATTTTTTAACTATCCTTTGCAAAAGATGTATTTTCCTTTCTTAGTTGCCAGCTGTTTTGGCAAACGTAATGTGAGCCTTTTTTTCTGAGGATTCTTCTCAAAACCCTTCTGCTCAAGGTCTCCTAGTCAAAAATGTGTAGAACTGAAAAATCGTAATACCAATTCAGAAAGAAGCAAGAGAAAGATAGGTGGAGATTCCTCAACATACAAAAACCCTAGTGGGAGGTGAACATTGGTAGGCCTTCCTATCCAGCCTAGGGCCTAAACACCAACAATATGTGAGTCACTAGGAATGTGTATGAGAGCCAACTTAACACAAGTGAAAATAAGAAGCTTTTAAAGCAGAGAACTCACAGAACCGTATGGCTAACTACAAGTATAAACTATCACACAACCATGTTGTTAGAGCTGTGTTGAAAATATGGCACATAACAGCAACTTCACTGCTGTTTTAAGTTCTCAAGTTTTTCATTCATTTCCATTTGAGAAGTAGCCCTGATATCTCTTGTAAGGCATTTTTATCCATTACAGTATTTTTAAATGTCCTTCCAAATCGTCTAGACTGTTTTGACTAATGCGAAGCCGTTTGTCTTTTAAACATATTACAAACAATGTAGAGAATCATTTTGAATGAGAATCAAAAAGTTTGGATGCCTGTTAATTTATCAGATGTGTTGGGCTGAAGTTCTGTAGGGTATGTGATAAGGCATTATCATGAGAGATATTTTTTATGCAAAGAAATAAAGCCGTCACACCTAACCTTTATGATTCTATTTAGGTAGGATTCTCATGGAAGACGTCAGAGTATGACTTGGTCTTTGTGTACATGTATTTATAATATTATAGTCCATTTTAATCTCCACAGGAAAATAAACCTAGCTTTAGAGAAAAAAGGAAAGACTTAGGTAGTTCCTATCTTTCTACTTACTTTCCTTTTTTTTTTGCAGATACTTACTTATAATATTTAACTATCTTTTCTCTTATTTTTAATATTCTTGTATTCTTAAACTTTTTTTATTTTCACTTATATGACAGTATAAACTACATACATTTCCCTCCCCATGAAGGCTAAAATTCTGCCATTTATTTATGCATTTCTAGGTCTCCCTGTTGAATACCAAATTTGATTTGAAATAAATACTCCGGCTCCTGCAACTAGGATAAAGTATAAATATATATGTATCTGTATGCCAAATCAGAGCAGTCACCAAACTACTTAAATTTATTGGGCAGGCAAGCATCAAGGATCCATAAATGGTGGTTTTGACCACAAGCTAAACTTAGTGGACAGTGACTTACAGATCCTCTTTTCTTCTTCCTTTTATACCTTTCTTGTGTGAAATTAACCTAGTAGATTGGGCTCTATTTATGGATAAGGCAGTCCCATTCAGTGAAGTTCATGGTGAAGCCTGTGCATAAGGGACAGTAGAATTTGGTCTACAGCTGATATATATCTTGTCCTCAGAGGATAGCTCTCATAAGACTTTTTTTTTTTTCGTATTTACCTAAGTCTTGCCACATTCATCGTTGTTACAATAGGTCTGTCCAAGTGGCAATCACTAAGTAGGTGGAAAGAAGCCCTGCAGATTTTCCATCCTGCTTGTGATTTCATCTCATGTTGCTCATGTGAACTCCAGCTGACAGCAGTTTAAAATCAGTGGACTACAACAGACCCATGCACACATGCAAGCAGCTCTGTTACCACTGAAGAATGTATTGCTCAAGACAAAGCTCAGTTAACTTTTTGTGAGAAAATTTGTGAATGTCAATTCTTACAAATGGTTTAAAAAATTAAAAGTAATTCACAGTTTGCCCTTGAGCTTTGAATTTTTTTGATCATTCTCACAGAAAATAGAAGTGGGCAACTGTAACAGTCTTTAATTCAGTATCTTACATAATAGTCTCCTTGTTTTAAGAATATAGCTACAAATATGTTTTCATTTTATAGCTGTCTCATGTGCTACTTACATGAGAATCTTATGCTCAGATTCTTCCCCTTCTTCTTCTTGCCCTTCCCCAATGCATGACATAGGATGACAGAAGTTAACATTACAGGGAATAGGGAACTGACAGACAAGCAACAATAAAATTTAATCATCTGGTTTCTGCGAGGTATGAATAAGAGGAAATTGTAAATGGATAACTAGAGCAAACAATTAGGTCAAACTACATTCATTTTCAAGTAGTTGGTGTTCTAGCTTAAATATACACACATAAAATGTTAATTTACAACTTAGTGTTTAGAGACATGCTATTATCTGAGGAGAAAGCATAATATATCTTTTTTTGAAAATGTTGTTCAGGCTAAATTTTATTAAGTACATCTCATATTCTGCACAGATGCATTTTATACTTGTTAAGTGTTGACGTTCAAATTTTAAATACAAGGAACTATGCTCACTCCTTGGTGGGCACAGCTACAATGCTTCAGGAATTTGTGGAAATACAGATCCTGTGTTTCTGTGTACAACTTAATCACTCAGCTGAACAAGTTTTTCCAATATAATACACAATTACATTGCGTTTCAAAATTGTTAATAGAACCTCCTGAAGTATGGTTGTAACTGTGAACATTTGTCTATGCATTTATTTGTCCCCTGGGGAAAAGGTAAAACTAAAAATAAAGATAAGCTTCCTTAACTTATTCTCAGTCCCCCAAGGTAGTCTTAATAGATGTTGCTTTGAGCTAACTCAAGATGGTGTGTATTAAATTATTTTTCATGGATCTGGTATAACTGGTGTAGTAATACCTGACATTATATTACAATGAACGAGAGGTTTCAGTTTCTCTCATCTAAGTATGCAACCACTTAACACCATAATTCTCAATAGAACAGGTTTCTGGAAAATGATAACAAAATTACAAAACAGCAAATAAAAGAGCTGGCAGAGCTATCACCTGCTATAAGTTTTCTTCTGCAGAAAACTACAGATAGAAATGCTTGCACAATTAGAAATTGATGTCATGATCCACAAGTGTTTTCTGGGAGTAGTAATACAGATAAGGCAAAAAAAGATACCAGTATTATACACCACTCTGTGAAAATGTTGCCATGGCTTTCTGCCTGTGGATACAAGGGTTACAAATAGCAGTTTTGCAAGAAATCACCTCAAGATGCACACAGTTTGAAATCTGTTGTAGAAAATACAGTGTCATACACCTCCTAATCTCAGAAGTGGGAGTAAGTAAGGAATTCTTAGAAAAGCATTAACTGCAGTTTGCTGAGGCAACTAAATCCAAAAACAGAGAATCACTGGAAGAGATACACTTGTTTTGAACATTGATACTAATGCCTAAATGACATAGAATATCTGAAAATTTCTTGTAACTGTAAGGCTGTAAGTAGAAAGAGAGTCGCTAAGGCTATGTCTGTGATTCAGCATATGTCGGCATAATTCAGGCTCTGGATGGTTCCTGACTCCATGATGGCATAAAATGTAAACATTTTGTTCTTACATTCCTGCAACAGAAAAAAAGGAAATTTAAATGCCTCAGTGTAAGAGAATTGTGCAATATTTTGGGCATGTCTCTTATCCAGACAATTGAGGAATGTCAGAGCAGCCAGTTGTCACTTCATGAGAAAGGCCTAGCTGGTTGAGTATTTTGCTGAATGAATAATTAGCAGTTTTCAGGGGTTTTTTAGTGGGTTTCTGCTCAATAAAGCTTTATGATATGCTACTTTGTTAAATCAAAATGTGTTGAGAAAGATGAGGATTTTTCATAAGACATTGTGACCCCTCATTTAAAAAGTCACCATATTTATAAGAATTTTCATAAAATCTTTGTAGGGTCATTGGGACTGCAATGATCTTAAATATACATCTAATGTAAATCAATGACATTTACATTTGCTCATAAATGTGCCCTGAAGATATGCCAATCATATTATGAAGCACATGTAAAGACATTTGTAAAATGAACATTTTAATTATAAAAGCATACGTTTAAGAAACAGTTCTTTGAAAGTCACTTACGAATAATACTATTTACACCTGCCTATGAGTTTGGGGTAAATCTTTGAATATAAAAGGCATTAAAAACTGCTAGTGTTGTTTTTTGAACTTGCTGCTTTGATTTTGATGACGGATAGAATATTACTGCAACCTTTTACTTTTTTCTTATGTGTAGACTTTCTGTAGCAATACTGGGTCGAACCTTGTAAAAATCAGAGTTAATTTATCTTTTTCTAAATCTCAATCTATTCTAATCTAATGATTGACAGAAATGACCCAGAGATTCACGGAACATTGAATGTGAAAATCAGAAACTCACAGAATATTAAACATAATGTTGTGGTTTTGCTGAGCTCTAATTAGTGACTACTGTTAATATTCTGAATTTTATTTCTGTTGATTGTTCTGTTTTGCTGTATTAAACCGAAAGAAAAAATGAGGAATTGTACCTTAGAGGTTTGATGGACTGTTGTCAGTCATTGCATTCATGAAATCAAGTTACACATTCTAAACTAACTGGACACTAAAAGGTGTGGGTCACTTTCAGGCTCCTTGGCTCTCAGTGAGAGCTAAACAGCAGAAAGGTGTGATGCAGCGGTGTACAAGGCTGTAGCTATCCGAGTAGCTGGCTTTTGTAATGGGAAAACCCACATTGCTATAGTGTTGCCCCTGGGCTGACGTTCGTTGCCTCTTAGTCGGTGTAAGCATCACCTGGATGGAACAGACCCGTGCAGTCCAATGCATTCATACCTGCAAGTACCAACTGCTTCAGTGGAAGGGGCAAGTCATTTGTGTGACGAGGCTGTGCAATAATCTGTCTCAAGAAAAGTCTTCCTCCAGATTCTAAACTATTTTCAGAACTCTGTTTTCTCCTTATCTTACTACTAGGTATTCTTTTTACCCTTATGACCTTCATTGATTTCAGGAAGCTGTAAACAGTAAGTTCTGTTGTTAATAATAAGTGGCAAGGAAGATACTTCTTTTGATCAGTTTCTTTGAATGTTGTCTTATGTTATGAGAGGAGAAATAATTTACTCTTACTTATCCTGTCCGTATCTTTCTAGAGCCTCCTTGTATCTCGTTTTTGTTTTACGGCCTTCCAGGTGATGACATAGAAATGATCTTGAGAACGATAGCATTGTAATGATTTCAGCATTATTTTCTGTCTGTAGTGAGGTTTGGTATATGTGGGCAATGTTTGTTTTTTATTCTTTTACTATTGTTGGTATTATGAAATGAAGTTTTTTGTTCTTAATAACTCTGACTTCTTATACAAACCTGAATAAATGTCTTTATAATTTCTCCTGGAGAAAGACATTTATTCTGAAGTAATCAATCTACGGTAAAACTGATTTCTATCATAGTTAGCAACTACTCAGACTTTAATGGTTGAATCATCTGACAGCACATGAGCTATGTCAAATGTCATAATGACAATCTTACAAATGATGGCACCAGAAAACATCTGAGCAGCCTATCTGTTGGTGTGAATATTTGGATGGAACAGCAATGAGCTATACATTGAATGCCATCTCAGGAAAACATGGCCCTGAACTTTGTAAGCTTTACTGTGTCTGTCATTTCCCTTAAGTTTATGATGAGGAACAAGCTAAAAGATGGAATTAGTGAAAAAAATCATCCCACCACACTTTTGAAATTCTTATGGTGCAGAAACCAATTAGTTAAAACTTTGCCTTTGCTCAAAAGGTTGTATCTGTCCAAAATGTTGTATCTGTCATTTGCTCAGTGTTATGATTATGCCCTAAATGCTCATTTAGGAGCAAATGAGACAGACTTTTGAGTCTGAAAGCCAGAGAGGCATATTTGAAAACCACCCTGACGTCCTCATAACTGGTTCTAGTTTTGTGAACCAGATTTTGAATATAATTCACAGCATGGTTTCTGGAGACATACTTCAAGGGTTTTGGCTTCAGGTTTGCAGTTGTTCTTTGGGTGGGGGGTCGATCAGGGAGAAGGGGGAGCTTACAGAAAAGGTGCTGCTTTTTTTTCCCCACATTAAGTTGTTAGACTGTATTGCCGTGCTGTATGGAATGCCTTCAACTTATCTATATATGTAGCACAGGCATGGGCCTGTAGTTAGTATTGAAGTTATGCCATGTCTTCTTGATTTGAACACAAAGACGTGATGACAAATACAGAGACTGCTATGGAAAACCTTCCTTAGGGAGAATTAAACTAATGAAATGGAAGAAGGAAGGCCTATTTTGGAGACTGATGATACATGAATGTCCAAGTTTAGAAGGGGCCCAACAAGACCCAGACATATGTACTAGATTAACAAATAGAGGCTGTAAGCTTTGGGAAAACTTTTGAAACATTTTCTTTTCCAAACAGCACCATTTCAGTTTTGCCTAGATCAGTTTCCACCAGCTGCTCTTCCAGGAGGTGATTTTCCATGGCTAGTCAAATATCCATAGAGGAATATGTGTTGCATCTGCTTATGTTACATGATCATTGTAATGATACAGCCGGTGATACATCATCAAATGTAATGGTGTGTAATGTTGGCAGTTTAAGCATATGCTATCTTGTCGTTTCTCCCCAAAGGAAGCCAATCAAGCTAGGTCACTTTATATCAGATAAGAATGTGGTCTTTTGACTTCTCAAATATCTTAGTAATATGTGTGGTTATGACATCTAATCTTAGCTTACATCATTCGTGCCTTAGTACATTGTATGATGTTTTGTAGTGTAATGTGATAGATATAGCCTGATTTGCACAGCTCTCAGTGACAACTTAGCTTGGAAAATGGGTGAAAAAAAGGTCATTTCTTTGATATTATTGTCAAAGAAATAGTCTTTTCTACGGGAGCAACTGATTTAAAGGGTTATCAAGAACTGAAGAGGATTTGCTATTAGATTTGATATAGGTCGAGAGTTTGTGAGCTTTTAAAAGTAATTTGTAAATGCAAGAAAAAGTATTTTAGTGGTATTCTTGTGTATAAGAGTGGGTTCTGCTTTGGTGTGCTTATAAGTTCAAATCCAGCTTGCAGGTGTAACTCAGGCACAGGATGGAGCAAGGCTGAGCTGCTCTTGCAGCAGCTTTGCAAAGCAGAACTTCTCAACAGCTGCTGCTTCAAAGAGAGCATACCTGGATCCTGTTCCGCCAAATGCAAACCCAGTGTGGTCTTTTCTGGCAGCCTGCCTGTTTAGCTGATCGCCATAGAGAGCAGTGTGCTCTAATTCTTTCCCAGACACACACTCCCCTTTCAGCTGTCTTTTGTTCCTAGATCTTGGCCTGTTTGCAGTGAAAGAACTCCTGATTCCCTTCTAAATCTAGTTGAACATGTACTCCAAGAAAAAAAAAAAAAAAACAAAAAACAAACAACATAGCTAGATTAGTTAAACCTTTCTAAATTTTGTCATTTTAATCTCTCTAAAGGAGAAAGCCCATGAATTCATCATTGGTATAGGAAGTACAGACTTGGGCTTTTATTTTGAAGTCTACCATTGGCCTACTGAATAACATAAGTATTTCATTATCTTTTGCCACAGTTACCTTATTTATAAAGTATTGATAAAGATGCTGCTTACTTTGTAAAATGTTTTGAGATCTATGGATTCTATGAAAGGATTAGTTTGTATTACCATCAGAGAACCTACTTATATTAATGAAAACCCTGATCATACCATTAGTCATTTGAAATTTGGGGTTTAGTTCTTTAATAAGGTCAGTTGTCTGTTGGTCTGCAAACCATAGGCATTGATGTCTCAGAAGCCACTCCACCTCTTCCCTGCTGCAACTCCATGTCGTGGTATTCCTCCTCACTCCTATTCCTGAGAAAT
Organism: Aviceda cuculoides; assembly: GCA_035590195.1. Taxonomy (NCBI): domain Eukaryota; kingdom Metazoa; phylum Chordata; class Aves; order Accipitriformes; family Accipitridae; genus Aviceda; species Aviceda cuculoides. The sequence goes on from JAVJGG010000007.1 coordinate 10,656,761, forward strand.
CCTCCTTTCAATTTTAGTAAGTCAGACAACTGTTTCCCAAACAATCTTTGAATGATGGCTTTGTAAGCAGTTAAGTGAAAAGAGAAATCCGCTGTGCAAAGCTTCTTTGTTTATTGCTTTTGCTGACTGGCTGAAAGTGAGGTTACAGTAAGCTCAGAGGGCTTGATATAAATGAAATAATTTAACCAGAAAATACATCTTCAGAAAGATGACACAATAAAATGCCACACTTACCAATCTTGCAGTCATACCTTGCAAATTTTAATAGTTGTCATTAAAACGTGATTATATGTACATGAAAGTATATATGGTTTCCAGATTTATGCAGCTCAAGCATATTACTACTGTAGTTTTACATGAAGATGCATCAAGGTATTCTCAGCCAGCACCAAAATTAATATTTGAAAGCAAACGATTCCAATTCCTGGGGTCATCACAACTTCAGTGGTACTGGGAGATCTCCCGGTGGCATAGTGGCAGAAAATAGCGGCAGCATTCTCTTACTGCTGCTGGTATAAAGAAGGGTGGATGTCCAACGAGTTCTGCCATGTGCCCTTTGCATATGCTCACTTAAGCAGCTTGTCTGATTCCTTTGGCTATAGATGCATTTATATATAAGCAAAAGCAATAGTCTCTTTTAGAAAGTTCAAGGGCACATAGAAATGGCCATATTACCTGAGAGAATTGTTTATATTGATCGCTTTAACCATAAAAAAAAAAAAAAAATTAGATAATTATCTGCCATTCCTAAGCCAGGAATCAGACGTAAAGGTTCAAAATAGCAATCATCATACATTTATGCAGCTAGATTAGCCTTAGGCTTCATGAAGGTTTCTTTTTTTGGAATGCCATTAATTTCTAATGAGCAGTGTAAAATGACCTAAGATGTACTGACAAGAAAACAGGTTTTGTTATTTTTTATTAATGTGTCATAGCAATGCTGGGATTTTTTACCTTATTTTTCTTGGATTTTAGAATATGGTGTTAGATAATCAATAAATACTTCCATCTTTAGTATGGAAAATTATTTTAATACATTTAATATATTTAAAACATTCCCTGAAGCATTCATATTTCAAAATCACATATATCTAAACTTATGATTTTTAAAAATACCAAAAAAATGCATAAAACATGATCAGGTCTTATGTATATGTTCCTGAAATCTAGAAGTGCTGGGAAATACTAGGATTTCCCTGTAATAGTGTTTAAATCAGATTTCCAAAACCATGCCAGAGAAAAAGATGCACGCTAGTGTTCACATACTTTTTTTAAAAGCAAAAAAAACCTAATGTACAGAGTGGAGATGAGAAGGCAAAAGCTACTTCTGTACAGACTGTGAAGAGTAACAATATTTTTGTGATGGTCTGTAGAAACCTATGCAGAAGAAATAAAAATGGCATCTTATTTAAAAGTGAACAAAGCAGTTCTGCTTTACTTTTCCTCTCTGAACAAGCACTGTGCTGGTTTGCTGCTCTTTTGACCAAGAGAAATAATTTCCACAGTGATGCTGATTTTTGTAATTTGCCATTTACTAATGCCAAGCATGAGCCTCCTTCTCTTTCATTGCTTGGAATACATGTATATGTTCATTCAATGATCTGTTTTTCATGACTTTTGTTTTTCCTCTGAACCTTGTCCCTTCTAACAAGACCTTGTATGGACTAATTTGCAGTGGAGGATTTAATGGATGAAAGAAGCTCCTGTTTGCTGTTCACTGGTAATCCACGAACAAACATTTTTTTACCAGTTTATCATTATTTCACGTATTTAAGTTCATAAAAACCATTCATTGTGACTTGTATTGTTTTACAGTTAGCAGCTTACATTATTTAAGTGGTCAGCTAGGTCTTAGAATATTTTCTGTTTCCCTTCTCTGATTAGGTAAGTCTTGGGTCAAAAAATGTTTTCAAAATGACTCTGTGTTTCGAGAAGTTACTGTTATGCAGACAGACACCGCCAATGTCACAGTTTCATTTACCACCTCACTAGAAGCAAAGTTACAGCAGTCTAGATAATCTATTCTATTAAGCAAATGCATCATAACATTCTATTAAGCAAACACAGAGTGAAAATATACCTTCTATATCCCTGTACACAGGGTTAGTAATTTAGAAATTTAAAGCATGTTTGTATTCACATTCAAAAGGACAACTTCACACTATCATTAAAAAACTGGCAATCTCAAACATTTTTAAGGCGTTTTCTCTTAAGGTTTCTAAATAGCATTAATATATTTATTTCTAGGATTTGCCTTCCTACTTAAGTTTCGATACAAGCTGGGTCCATTTACATTGTTATCAACTTAATCCTCTGTAAAGTTTATACAGTTTATTACTTTGAATAATCAGTAGTTCTTAAATACATACGTAAATTTAAGCATGACAGTAACATGTGAAGGTCAAGCAGTTGATGGAATAGGTAAGTATTGGGATATTCAAATTTGCCTGAAATGAAGCATGTTCTTGAATGGTGCCTAAATTATTTAATTTTAAAAAATCAAGATTCAGTGTACAGCATACAACCTTGGTTGTTAATTTAAAATTCAGTTCAAGTTTGTAAATATTATAGAGGGATGTAAACCTGGAGACTTCAGCTGGTTCATGAAGTTTGACACTGGCAGGGACTCCTGTGTAATCTGCTTTGGCTACCTACACAGCATGGACCTTTATGTTTCAGTTAGCTATCTGCACATGAAAGCTGAGACCTTTAGGTTTACAAGCATCTCTTACAGAAAGATATCTAGGCTTGACTTAAAGCCATCAGAAATGGTGAATTTACTATTGTCCTTAGTACTGTTTGGTTTTCTTGCAGCTAATCATAATTGCTGTTAAAGCAGCATCCTTTATTTTGTATTTTAATTTTCTGGCCTCAACTGTTGGTTTTTCCTGTTTTCACAATTACGGAAATTTTTCTCATCCCAAAGGGACACTGCAATGAAGTAATTTTGGGTATTCTTTTTTGTAATCAGAATAATTTAAAATCTCTAAGTCTCTGACATTTTTTTTTCACTAGTTGTTGAAGAAACTTTTTTTCTGCATCATGTCTACCACATTTTGCTAGTATGTAAACATCACACCTACATGTAGTTTTGAATATTAGTAATACTGATGCTAAACTCCATAAAATCACCTTCTTATTGCCATTCACTTATTTTCTGCTTACTTGTACAACATTAGTATTAAGTTCCTTTTCTGCCAGAATATCATATTAGAATGTCATATTTAGCCTTCGTTTACTGTGTACATAGAAACTCTTCAGATTCATTCAAGATATGGTCACTCAGTCCTTACCAATGTCTCACATTCTTTTTCCTAAAAAAACCTTGACATTTGTTGGGGGTTTTTATTTATTTATTTGATTAGAGCGTTACTATCCAATCTGCATTTGCTTTTCCTCAGGAATTCTTGGGTCTTGTCTTCCCTTCCCTTTTCTCTTTTTCCTTTTTCTCTTTTCTTTTCTGTTCTTTTCTTTTCTTTTCTTTTCTTTTCTTTTCTTTTCTTTTCTATTACTGGGTTAGTGGGACTTGCAAGTATGCAGCTCCTGAACTGAAATCTTTCACAGAAATACTATTATCTTTTCCATACCTTTTTGCACATGTGGTGCAAAAGAGGGTTTTCTAAGAGTAATTGTCTTTTTCTGTTTTGATTCAGTAATTTCAGAGAACAGAATCTTATAATAAATAAGTATGCCTGTCATTTTTTTGAGTACCTACAAGTTTCTAACTTTTACCCACTGCATTGACACAAGTTGGTAAATGTGCAGCTGAAACATTATTTACCAAATATTCCAATGTTGTATTTTTTTACTTGTTATTCAGAATTAGTATTAATAAAGTCCTGTCCTTGGGTGACTAAGCAAAAAATTGAAATCAAATTGAAGTAAAAAAAGAATTTTTAGCCAAGAAGGAGATAAGTCTTGCTGACCCATGCATTAAAAGAGTAAGGTTCTGAATGGTGGCCTCAGGCAGATAATTACAAGTGGAGTGATGGGAGTAGACTACTGGAAATAGTTATAAAAAATTGATGAGTTGCTAATATATGCTATAAAACATCAGCTGCATTGTTAGCTTTTAGAATACAGGAAACCTTGAAATATTGACACAAATATGCTTAGAATGGCTATAAGGGATCTCAATCAGAAAAGAGGGGCTATAAAGCTCAAAATAAGAGGCAAATTAAATTGCTGGTAAAGTTCTTTTAACTGAGCTGACTCTTATTAGACTGAATTCCTGTAAATAGTCTAGTGCATAAAAATAAAGCAAAAGTGTAACTGAAGCTACTTTTTGTAGCATAACATCTTTTATTTCAGTTTAAGTAAAGGACAGTTTGAACAGCTGCAGTGGAATTTTTATAAACAAGGAACTCGCTAGTACTGGACAAAATAGTAGTAGTGCAGATCTGAAGCTATTTCAATGACATGGGGAAATGAAAATAAAATACCAAGAGTATGTGAAGAAATAAAAAATTATTTACGAGGAGTTTCGAGACTAGGATGTCAGTGGTAAACATTTTGAGAAAAGCAAACATTTTTGCAGATATCTCTTAGTTTTTTTGTTTCGTCTTGGAAAGGGGACCACAGAAGTAGTGTCACTAAGGTTGCTCTGAACTGCTATAGCAAGATTAAATTCCATTGTAATGTAAACCAGATGTGTAAACTTTATGGGGCCTTGCTCACATTTTCAACATATCCAGATAATAGTTTGCTCATGTAATTTGTTTGGTGCAGTCCTAAACTCTAATGAGAAGGAAGCTTGCTTCTGAAACATGTTGGTAAGCAGGGAGAACAGTAACCTAGCCAAGCACTACCTGAGAATTGCAAACCAAGAGAAATTTTAGAAGGGAAGGTTCTGTTTGCTACTATTTCCTGATGCACAAGGAGGAATTACTGGGTGAAAGAAACCACATTTGTATATCAGCTCTAAGGCACAAGAGCATGCAGCTCTACAGTGATGAGAACATTTTGGTCAAAACAATGCTCTTCAAAATAAACCTGCTTCAAATTTTCCATAAGTGAAATCCTGCTTTCCCTATCTGGGAAACAAAAGGAGAAAGGTACTATGCTAAACGTGTTTGAACTCAGTAACTCCTTGGACAATGCTACTAATCTCTCCTACCAGGCTGTGCACTGGAGCAAAAGTCAGAAGGAGAGTGTACATGCCATTCAGCTCCTTTCTCTCTCTTTTTTATGCTCTAGCCTTTAGACTACACCTTGCTGTGATGAATTATGACCAAAGCCACCTGTGCCACAGGTTCTACTCTTTAAGTATTTTGCAAGAAAGTTGCAGTTCTGCTGAAAGTATAGAAGGCACAGCGTGAAGTTCTTCAAAGTAGTTGATAAAGCTGTGATCATGACATCTGGTGTTGGTTCCCTGTTGCTGCAAGACCAGGAATTTTAATTCTTCAGCTCATAGCTGGCTGAAATCTGAGCTCCCCTAGTCTTGGACAGCAGTGAGGATGAACTGTACAAGTCAAGTGATAATTGCAAGTTATTATGCTCTCACAGCTTTAAATTTATAGCCAAGGCACCTCTGAAGGACAGAGTAGGTTCTGTGAGAGAAAAGTATATCCAGAATTACTGGCTTGCCTGGGTTTATTCTGTATTCCCTCTGTACTCTCCATTAAGACTTTTTATTTGTCTGTACACTGGGGATGCTGGTGTGTCAAGGATCTCTCAGGCTTTATTTAATTCCACAAATTCCTGAAATCTCAAGGCAATGTGTTTGTTTAATATTCAAAAGTAACTTCCAAATTATTTAATTTAGTCATTACTTCAGCCAATGGCGTGTGACAGAAGAGCCATGCAGAAATGAGAATACATCATCAGTGTTAGAACATACATAAAAAAATAGGATTAGTTTATGATTACTTTATTGTTACATGACTTGCAGCTGATTTTTCAAAAAACTTAAATTCATTTGGTACTAAGAAGCATTTTTAACTGCACGTGTTCTTCTCCTGTAATGACCAAGCATAATCCAAAGATTTAATTCAGACAAGTGACCGCAAATATTGATGACTGTCTTTATAGCAAAAATACTTTTTTTCCTCTAGAAAGCTGGCAAGAGAAATCACTTGAATTTCGAATTTATAAAACAATGTTCATAGTAACAATAGCAGTAAGTTTTCCTAGTCTTTTTTAAAAATATTTCTTGGGCAAACCTGGTCCAAATCACGAAAAAGAGTCACAAACAATAATTTCAAATCATGAAAATAAATTAAAAAGACCATTAATACCTTAAACAAAGTTTATAAGTATTCCTTTTGAACTTACCATTCTTCTTGTTCATTATTCCAATAATAAAAAACAGATTAATTTTCTTCTCCATCTTCCTGTTTGTCACTGCACATATGACACCACAGCTATACTTCATCATCTGTGGTCTTAACAGACACACAGGAGAGCAATGCAGTACCTTGCACCAAATGATCCAGTAACCTGACCAAAAAAATAAAAATATTAATTAACACTGGACACACTAGCTGAGCGAAAACACAACTCTTGTTGGTAGGTAATATAGATTTACCAGTGACACATCATGATAAGTGATATTGATACCAACTGACAGATGATAGGTTTTAAAAATATGAACTTGTTCTTCATTTACTGGCAAATGGATGTATCATTCAAGAGAGCTTTTCTAGCATATCCATGCATGAAAACACTGCTTTATGGACCTGATTTGTAGTGCATTTTAACCTCTAATGGGACATCAGAATTTCCACAATGTGGTGGAAGTAGAGTCCAGTTCTTCTAAGTACAGTTAATAACATACCCATTTTTAACAATATTCAGAAATTGAGCATCATACACAGAGATCATTGTTAGCTCTTGAAAATGAGATTTTGGTCACGAGTCTTAATTTCTATAAATGCTTAGAAAATGGTGCCCGGTCCCTAGCATTGCTGTGCCATATGAGGTGAGGGAAGAAGGAAGAACGTGTTCTTAAAACAGTTGATAACTATCTTTATGTTACCAATGACCAGCTCTCTCAAAATGCCAGTAGGTTATTTTCAGCTGGAACCCTCATTTCCAAGTAACAGATGTTTCTCACAGCCTTTTTGAAATACCTGTTAAAGAATCTCTGTAAGATCTGAATCAGCTGTATAGTTGATATAGCTGTATAGCAGCTTTTTGCTTGCTCCAGATCATTACTGAAATCTGGCAGCAACTCTCCAGAACTAGTTTGTGCTATAGTTCAATGGACAACAAATGTGAGGCTTTATATGACAGAATTTTCTGCTGTTCTTTGGACAACATGTCATTACTTGGGAATGTGGCATTTATGCTGCTGTTTTATAGCTGTAAGCAGTTTTAAGCCATTACTTGTCCTGAAGCTAGGTTCAGATAAATGACAGCTGAGTGACAACACAAATTCTCCTACACTTGGAAACCCTAATCATAACAAACAGTTCTCACTGATCTCTGAGCACAAAATATCACGGGTCAACAAACATGATAAATACCATAAATGCACAGTACCCTGTTGGCTTAGATAATTAACTGAAACCAACTTTATTGTCAAATTCCCTATTATGTAAAGCTTTTAGCTTTCAGAGACAGTCAGAGGCTTATATTTTGCAATTTTTACTTTAATTTTTGTTTGCCTGCTTGTTTTTTTACAATGTAGTTAAGTTATGAGAGTAAGAAACATACTACCTTTACATGTGCAGGAACAGATCAAAGTAGTTTAAAAAGCAGTATTCATACTTAATTTCATTAGCTTTCTCTTACTTATTCTGGTATTCAGGCTTGGGTTCTCCTCATACTTGCAGACCATCACCAAACAGTCCATCACGTATTTTCCTAGCCTTGTGAGCTCCAACAAAACTGCACTGCAGGAATTTATCAATGAAATGAGCAGCAGTCTGAAGGCTGTACCACATCTGCACAAGAAACTGGATTTTAGTTATCATCCCACCATTGTTGCTGTCTCCTGGCTTGCCACAGATTCCTGCCTTTATTCTGGCTGTCAAAGCTGCAGAAAGAACATGGGTTCTAGGGAGGAATTTATGCCTTCTGGGCACTAGGGACCATGCAGAGAATTCTAAGTCATTCCTGGAGAGCTTAGACATCAGCACAGCAGAGGTATTGATCTACTGTGCTGGGTGTCAGATTGATCCATTGATAACGATATCAGCAGTCAAAATATAACCACAGTTTTAAGGTTTTGAGGATGTGGGAATCCTAATAATGACCCTTCGAAAGGTGCTTTTCAGAGAAAGGTTTTCTTTTACCAGTTTCCATGCAGAGGTTTATAAGGTATGATGCTTGTTTTGGAAATTGTTAGTGTTCCGTTTTTCTTTTTCAATTAGAAATGTATGCAATTAGTGATTGAAACAGAGCAATCAATGTTATCTAAAGAACTATCCTACTCATATTTTTTCTTGGAACAAGAGAAAAAGGGGAAAAAAAATCAGGTAAAGCAGCCAATATTTTTCTTAACAACAGTGTACATAAAAATTCTCATTCATTTAAAGAAATAGACTGTTACTGTAATTTTGGTGGATAATGCCTAAAAGGAGAATGTTATTTGGGCATTTTTTCTTACACTTGTGGCATTATGAGTAGCTGTACTTCTTGGCAGTGTATCACAGTACATTAAGTAAGTTCAGGTTACCTGTAATCTTTGTATCACAAATGATCTAGCATGGGTCATAAATTCTGTAAATTTGAGGTTGCCTAAAATAGAGAGCAAAGTAATCAGTCACTCTCATAACCTGATCAAGCCTGGATAATCACAAAAAAGAGTTGTGACAGGAACTAAAGGAAAATATGGTTCATTTAATCTTTTATAAATTGATAAACTCTTGCGGCTTTAAAGGAATGACCCTTTCAAAGCAAAATAATCAAATCCATCTCCTGTCAGTTTGGTGAGATTTATAATTGGAAGCTGATGATTTTTTAGCAATTCTGTCAGTCTGCTTTTCAGATCAATGCCAATGAAATATTTTGTTTACGATTTAACCTCCATTTCCCCTAGAATTTGAGAGTTTTAATACCAAAAGTAGTTATGTCTAACTCTATTGATCAACTGGTAAATTAAATGGCAAACAAAAGCAATTGTATTGTTTTGTCAAAATACTCTCAATAGGGAGAAAAATTCTGTATTAAAACAGAATATGTTACACTGAAATGAAAAGAAAGTTTTATTTCAAGAATGATCTCTTTAAAAAGCAGAGAAAGACCTTCACATAGCTAGATTTATTTGATGGGAATAGTGCAAAGGTAATAAAACTGAAATTGTATATTGAATTTCTTTTCCCTACTATAAAGACAGAAGACTCCCCCAAAAGTGTAAAACTTACCTCAAATGCACGTGATAACTTTATTCCAACAATGTATTTTCTTTTTTTCATCAAGTAGTTAATTGATAACTTTTGTAATTGGAATTATTTGGTTTTACTTATTTTTATTTCCTGCCAAATCCTCTATTGATCTCTGAAATATTGTGTATAAATTATATACTGTGTGTAAATTATATATTCACAGTGAGATTGCTACTATACAAGGACACAATGAGCACAATGATAAAGAGCTTCATAAGAAAAGGAGGGGCAATCTATTAAACAAAATCTACTAAATAAGTTAAAGCTTTTAAGGGGGTATTTCCAATGTGAAGTCAATATTTCAGCCATGTACCAGATCATAGAATCATAGAATCATTTAGGTTGGAAAAGACCTTTAAGATCATTGAGTCCAACCGTAAACCTAATACTGCCACGTCCACCACTAAACCATGTCCCTAACTGCCACATCTACATGTCTTTTAAATACCTTCGGGGATGGTGACTAAACCACTTCCCTGGGCAGCCTGTTCCAATGCTTGGCAACCCTTCCCATGAAGAAATATTTCCTAATATCCAATCTAAACCTCCCCTGGTGCAGCTTGAGGCCATTTCCTCTTGTCCTATCACTTCTTACTTGGGAAAAGAGACGGACAACCACCTCGCTACACCCTCCTTTCAGGTAGTTGCAGAGAGCAATAAGGTCTCCCCTCAGCCTCCTCTTCTCCAGGATAAACAACCCCTGTTCCCTCAGCCGCTTCTCATAAAGCTTGTGCTCCAGGCCCCTCACCAGTTTCGTTGCCCTACTTTGGAAAACTCCAGCACTTCAATGTCTTTCTTGTAGTGAGGGGCCCCAAACTGAACTCAGTATTTGAGGTGCAGCCATCGAGATTAGCATAATTTGAGGAATTACCTAGTCAATGGGTTGATAAAATCGTGATAGTGATTACTAATCATATTAATTCCACTTACAGGTTTGCTTGCCAAGGGCTCTAAGGTCAGTGGGACTTTAGGCATTGATTTCAACAGGAGAAGAATAGACTCTTAGAAAAGTAAGGAAAGTCATATAAAGGTTTCTTCTTATGTGGCATGACAATTCCATAAAAGACCAAACAATTAATATAAAAAAATACTCTGTGTAATAGAAAAGAATGATTTTAAATGATTTTTTTGATCACACCAACTGGGAGGACTTGCATCAGTACCACCCTTTTAACAAATCTCTGGAGATCGAGGTTTGTGCAGCTTACAAAAACTAATTTCTATGGAGTTTATCCATCTGTAATTATTTTCTTTAAGATGGCATTGGCAATTTAAGCTTGAGGCAACATGAGAAAATTGATTTTTTTATGATGAAACTCAACCGGCTACAAATAGGAAGGACATCATGATTCCTTTTAAAGATAATCATCTGCCTGTGTCTCTGCAAACAAAATTGTCAATGCAATAAATAATCCCGCCCCCCCACTCCAGCATAAATAACACATTTGTAAATCCTACATTTTAGATTCTTTTCCCTTTTAGGGGTATTTTTTCCAAAGCAATTTTTTGAGTTTCCTGAAGTGCTATACTGTGACTCTAAAGCCCTGAGTGGGAAGTGAGGCAGAGCTGCATCTCCTTGCAGGAGGATTAGACGGGCTGTGGTTCAGACTAGCCATTTCCCGCTGCTACAGTCCTTTGTGCAGGTTGTGTGTTGACCTAGTGGCAAAGCCTTGTCTCCAAACCCTGGGAGCAGTGTCAGTGCTCCAGGTTTCAGCCATTCCATTACCTGGAAACACAGGATAAAAATACTATGTTCAAGTTATTTAAATTAAAGGTATTCAGCATTTCAGCATTCTGAGAGTAGAATTTTGTAATTAACTGAGGAGACATTTCTGAAGTCAGGCATATACGTGTTGGTGATCTTTGTAAAAAGCTATGTAGGCTGGGCAAATTGCAAAGTCTCTGAAGCAGAATATGTGCCCGTATGATAATACTTAGTGATAATTCTGCTGATACCAATACTAATCCTGATAGCAGTGTTCCACTGATAGAGAGAAATGTCAGATAAAATTTCCCAATTTACTGTGCAGGTTGGGGGGGGATATCTTCTGTAATATTGCATATGTAATAATTCACAGACCCTCTCCTGCAATCTTTCCCTTACATAGACAAACACACAAAGGTAGAATCTAGCTTTAATCAGAGAACTGGTTTTGCTGTAGAAATTTGCTCAAATCCACCTCAATCCTCAGCAATTTTGTGGTGGTACCAGATGATATTCCAACTACAGAAGAAAGGATAGGGCTGGGGGCAGACGCAAAGAAACGGCTTTTGAAAGCTGCGTTTACTGGTCATGTTATTTCTGGGTTGCCGAGTATTGATTGTGAGTGTTGTGGCTATTGCAAGTGGAAAAATCCTCATGCACACACCTTGGCCTTCCCTCCTTCTGTAGTAGGAGCAGCTCCTTTCTGCACATAAGGCTGTCTTAGGTACGAAGGTCTCTAGAAGAAGACTGTTCAGGGTAAGGCAGTCAGTTCCCCGTTTCCAGAGGGCCAGGGAAAGCAAGCTGTCTGCCTCGCTTTGGCCCTGCTGACAGAAGTTGCTGTCTACTTTGTGCACTGAGCTAGCTCTGAGTTTGTCTGCTTGTGGTGGTTCCCAGGACGGGCATTTGTATCTGTTTATAGAAATAATACCATGAAGAAGACAGAGGAGCTCGTGACACTAACATGTTTTTTACATTTACATTTCTTTGGTTTGGCATTTATTAAGATTTGGTTATTAGTGAAATCAGTACTGATTTTGTTACTAAAAACAATGGAAACGTTGTACTTAAAATAGTGAAATTTGTGTGTTTATTTATATTTCTATTTCTCTTCCCAAATATTTTTTTTCTAGTTCAACAAGGTGAGCTGGAAAACTGCCCTGAGAAATCTGTTTGATGGGCAGTAGAGACCTGAAAAGTTGTATTTGATTCAAGAGATGAGGGTGAAAAGATGAAAGAAATTGTAACGTAGATGACAACAGGTATCAGCAAGATTATATACCAGTATTGAATTCATATGTAGTTCAACTTCAGAAAGTTTAAATGTATGCTGGCATTTGGCCAGATAAAAATGGGGTGCTACAGTTCAAGAAATTAGACTGTCATTAAGGAACACTTAGAATTAGCTTGTAAAATAAATCCGAAAAAAAAAAACAATGGAAATAATGATCAGGGTGGGGGGATAAAGAAAACTAAACCAGAATGACATTACAGGATTTATGAATGTTATCTCTGTATTTATCATTCATACTAAGAGCAAAAGCCAAGTATAACATGATTCAAAACAAGCAGATAAATTGTTTACCCTAAAAATGTGAAGTGTTACAGAAATATTTATGCAGAGAGCTCATATTTTAGGAGTAGGTATTACTTATCAGTTTATTTTCTTTTGCTTCTCAAGGTGATTTCTTGTTGATACTGATAAATTGTTCTGTTTAGCATGCGGACGAGAACATGACTAGGGAACTTGCAACTCAACCTAGCCCTATGGCAGGACGAACTGAAAATTTGTTCTTGCTGTTTCCACAGATCTTTCTGATGTTAATAATAAAGCCAACAGATGAAAGAGGATTACTCTTTAGAAAATTTAGATTTTTTCCTAATTTTGATTTTGGTCTAGCTCTGCTTAAAGTTGCAATTTCAAATTTTCCTATTAACTGAGAGCAGGTAGAATTTCATTTTAGAAACATGAAACATGTAATGAAGCAGACTCTGCAGCTTCATTGGTATTCTTGTCAGTTTTACTGCTGCTGTTGGCAGAGAAGGTGACAAGAATACCAATGTCACTGAGCAGGCAGGTTGTTCCCAAAATTTATAATTCTGGGCAGTTTATCCCAAAATGACCACATTCTAATCCACACTATTTCCTCTGAAGCTGGAGTCTTGATAGTCTTTACACTTGGCCCCCCCCCCCCCCCAAAAAAAAAAAAAAAAAATCTCTGACGCTGAAGCAGGTGAACATTTCCATCCTTAGGAAACTGTACTTTGAGAAACACCAGCATCCAAATGGACTGGCTAGGTGAATATGTGGTACTGTCCTATAGTCACAGAGCTCAAATTTCTGCCATTAACAAGGGTTAATGGCCTTCAGAGTTTCAGTAAGATTTCTTAGAAATCTTCCTGACCTCAACAGATTTTATTAGTCTCACTGATGGAGTGAGTTGCCTTTGCTTAGGGGTCTCGTAGTTTCTGAACTCTGAGGTACAAATTCTCTGTTGTTATAATGCAGAATATACCAGCCCTGCTCAGGGTTTGGAGATTCTAGTATCAGAACATGCAAATTTTCATTTATTTTTATCCTCTTCAGTGAATCCTTTGTCTCCAGTGAGAGAAGAGAGCAAAGGTGGTGACACAGTGCCTCCTAAAAATAGCCAGCAGCCTGGTAGTGTCATTTGCTCATATCCATGCTCCAGCTCTGCCTGAGCCTACAGAGGCCACCTCATTTGGCCATATTTTGCTTCTGGGTTGCCCGCCTCTGACTAGGTATTACTTACAGGACAGATCATAGGAACTCTTCAGCAATACACGTCAACTGTGTACAGCAACTGAAAGGAGTCTTTATAAGAGAATGCTGAGGTGGAAATAATGACCCAAATACAGCTACGCTGGGACAGTGGGGGAACATCTGGAATAAATGTTCTGAGAGTTGTTACGGTGACATACTCCCTTGAAATGTTTTACTAATGAGGCTGTGTGCCTGAGTTAAGGTTTTAGTTGGCTTTCTTCACACGCTGTAAATATTCATCTTCTCCAGTCTTCTCTAGGTTGTGATTGCTCTGTGTTCATTACTGGCATGTGTATGTTTGATGGATCTATGAATTAAATATCAGAGAAAACTAAAGACCTTTAACAAAAAACAGCTTAAGTCACTTTTGCTTTCAGTATAATCTGCCTACCTCTTTAACAGAAACAAATTTAGTGCTGTCTCACCGTAGGTAGAATCTTTTTTAAGAAGACGCCTGCTACAAAAATAAGATTAAAGCTGACATTTTGATTGTAGGTCCTTCTAGCTGAGGAAGAGATTATTAAAAATACTTTTAATTATAAAAATCACGTATGTGTCTTATACTATAAAAACCAGTATTTTACGGAGTGTTGAGCAGTGCACATTCAATAGAAGAGTTCACATGGATTAATCTGCCCACTGGGACACCAGTCAGCCGATTCGATTCTTTCAATGGTTTACCAAGTTCTGATGTGCTTAGCACTGAATTTGACTTGTCGTCAAAGTTCTGTAAGTCAAGTGGGATTGATACGCTTATAACAGCTCCACTTGTTTTTCTTTTTCCTTTATTTAATTAAATAAGGGAGTTAGTGAAATAGCATTTTCTATCTTTGCTGTGCAGACCAACAGAGTAAGTATAAAGCTGTCACTGATGTGCTGTGAGCTCACGATTTTAATCTAACCAGATGAATTGGACAACTATATATTTTATGACAGTCACAGTAGCTAGCCTACAGAGTTGTCTGTGAAGCATAAATTAGCCATATGTCTAGGTGTTTCGTTAACAAACATCTTAATATGAACATTGATCTTGCTGAATATGGCATCTCAGCTATAATAACAATGTTTGAGTTGTTCTATTATGGTTAGATGTGCATTTTCATTTTCAGAAGATATTAGAGTTATTGAGCCTTCAACAAATAAACCATGTAAGGAGAAACTAAGTATGTTAAGAGCCAACTCCTGGTCTGTTGTAAATTAGTATGGCTTTGCTGACTTCAGAGAGGAGGATCCTGCCATCCATCTCCATATGAAAATACGTGCATAGTGGTATGCAAATAGCCGTATCAACTTAGATCACACTATGAGGCTCTGTGTTCTGCTCAGTATGGCAGTTGACAGTTGAGAAAAAAAATATTTGTGTATAGACAGGACTTAAAAGAGCTACAGAGCACTCTGATAGTGCTCAGATAATGTTCTGTGATTTGGGAACAATATCAGAGACAATTCAGAGCAGCAGTGTATTTGTTATTTGCATGCATCAGACTTGACTACGGTGGGACTCTAGACAAAATAACTCTAGCAAGTTAGCTTAGTTGCATGCTTAGCAAAACCCTAACCTGATGCTCTTATGCCATTTAACTGGTATAGACATTTTATCCCTAAATATGAGACTGAAATTTTCAAAATTAAAGCTATAATATTTAAAAACAAATAGGTTACTATATTGCTCAGGGTCCATCTGTTTAAATCGAAGATGCAGAAGTTCATAGTATGAAATACATATGTGCAATTTTTAAAGGGGCAATTTTATGACCAATAATTAACATTAGAAGCTATGTAAACTGAGATAAGGGACGTACTATAATTTTAAAGAGTAAAAGATAATTGCCTATTGAGGGACAGGGAGCAAGAATTCCTTCCCTACTAGCATTTCACACGTTTCTTGGAGGTAGATGATGAGCCTCCCATCAAGGAAGTCATCATCCTTCTTTCTTTATGCCCTATATAGACCTTGATAGTGGATCATAGGACTTAGCAGGGACTTTTATACCTTTTCAAGATAGATAGAAGCAAAGCTGTGGACTTGGTAGCAAGTATTGTAGCCAACACAGGATAATCCATCACTCGGATAAGTGAGCAGCCTATTGTTACTTCCTATTCTCTCTAATGAGGGCTTCACAGACAAGAAATTATGTGGTATCTAAACTATTAAAATTTTACTGGAACTATTGGTGGAGTAATTGAGCTTTGGTTTGTGCTATTTCCTGCTTATGTCTAATGCTCTGCGTATTACAGTTCTTCTCCCCTGATACCAGACTTTGCCAAGAGGACAATCAGTTACTAGATGGACTAGTTGTCTGACACATGTTAGCAAATTCACCCTTTCCTCTGTAACTCAAAAGACAAGAAGGCATAGATTTATGTCTTAAAAATCATATAGTATGTTAAACTGGCAATGTTTGGGTAGACAGATATTATCAAACTGTATTAAAATTACCAGTCAAACAATACTTTTAACAAAGTGTTGAAATTAACTCTCACTGTAATGAAAGTCATGGAAGACTAAGTTTGGTGTCCAAATCTATTCATCCATGGTAAATATTTCTCAAGATGTTGCATCTAAGATAGGAATTAATAAATTCGTTCACAATGCTGAAATATGAGAAAAACTTGGCTTTGAGAAAAGAATATTGAAAGATTTCCTTCTATAAGCATGGACACACTCGTCTGAATTTCTTCTTAATGTTCCTCATAAAGAAAAATCTCTTGTCAGCATTCAGTGCTCATTAACAGTTACAGTTTTCTGAGAAATCAATACTTATTCTGGAGAAAGTGGCTGAATTTGGAATGGGATAATTTCATTTCTTGAAATCAGAATATGAAATCAGTTATTTGCAAAACAACATTTACCACTTAATGGAATCTGTGTCTATTTCTGCTTTCTACTATGATAAATTTTTAGATCTGAATTTTCATTTGGATAACATGTCTGATTCCTTATTGTGGTTTATTCTCCAGTTAATGTGCTGTGTCATGAACTTAAGCACATACATGATCAATTTCTTTTGATTGTTTTTCAAATAGTGGAAGAAAAACATAAGTAATATTCAGCCTGAAAATGTCTTTCCAATTTTATCTTACTTATTCTGATATACTTTCAAAAATTATGACTCAGTTGCATATTAAGCCATTCTCAAAGTTACAAAAGGAGATAGTAATAGCTTGGACACATTTTCAAATCCTTTTAATTTCAGCATTTAGAGAGAATGATTTTATGAGGATATATATGTTTCCACTCTTTCTAAACCTGGTACAATATTCTAGAGTTGTTA